>CM065903.1:5295000-5812500 GCA_033439115.1 Firmiana major
GACCACATATTTGACAATACTCATCCTCTGCATATTCTTTATCAAACAACATACAATTATTCTTGCATGCATCTATTTTAACATAACTAAGACCCAATTTTTCTAGCTTCTTATTCATTTCATAGTTGGTTTCTGGCAAATTATCATCTTCTGGTAACATAGGCTTCATAATCCCCAACAAACGATTGAAGCATGCTTCACTTATATTAAACTCTGACTTCCAGTTCAAAAGTTGTAAAACAGCCGATAATGTTGTGTGCATTGAACAACCAGGCCATAGTGGTTCTTCTGCATCATTCAATAGAGAATAGAAGTATGTAGCAGATGAATCTGGATGTTGCTCCTCACTTCTTGAATTGTTCACAGAATTACCAATTACGTCATCATCCATATGAAAAGCATCCGTAACCATTCTAACATATGGATTTTGTTCCTTAAGTCTCATCCCAGATAGTGGATCAACTGTTTCATTTATATTTTGCGATGACTATCCTTCTTCAATTTCTCCGTGTTTATCCTAAGTGGTATTCTCAACAACAAAACCTTTGTAATAAAGGTGTTTACGCACCTTATCGACTTCCAAGAATTGTTTATTCATACACTTGCAACAAGGACATTTAATTCGATTTCCACTAACTACCTCCGGATGACAAAATGCAGAACTAATAAACTCTTCAACTCCATTCAAAAATTCATCTCTAATGAATCCATCTACATCTAATCGACAATACATCTAAGATCTATCCTTATCCATTTTTCACACAGAATACAGTATCTAAAAAAATAGAATAACAATTACACTCTATCACCAAATAATTTTTGTCAATTAAGTAAAATCAAATTTTTTAACTTAAGCAAATCAGAGGAAAAATTTTATAATAATTTTTTTTTATTTTGTACCTCTCGAATGAATAATCCTAAATAACCCTAAAACGTTACTGTTCATTAAAATATACCTATGTATTCTTCATTCATATTTACTTTAATTATTTATTAATTTTCAAATAATATATACAACTAAAAAATACAGAAATAATTTTGTAATACATATTATAAACATGGAATTTAAATTGAACTTACTTTTAATGTATGTCGTATATGTCAATTGAATTTGAAAATAAAACTTGGAGTAAAAAAAAATTAAAAATTAAACATTGTTAATATGTAACATGCATATAACAGAATTTAACATCTAAAATAACAAAATAAATAAACTACAAAATTAAATTATTACAAAATAAATCAAATTAGCTAACATTAATATATCTAGGTTTAAATCTTCGAACTAAATATGTGGAGAATTTTATTTAAAGTCCTAAGTTTCCTTAGAAATTTCGGCAGCATAACGACTGCAATTTGTCTATACCCAACCTTCAAATAATACTATATAGCAGTCCAATTCCTCAATACAATTCATGCATATTAAATCATCTCAATAACCTTAGTTATCCACAACTAACAATCATACTTTCAAATCACATCAGCAACCACAATATCATAAAACCAGTTTTTTATTCAACACTAAAATCAGTAAACTAATATTCATAACTTTAGCTAAAATAATTATAAAGCAATTAACAAAATGAAAATAACCTGATTCGTATCACATTATTTTAAGCTTTTATTATGTCACCAGCGTGTTCATATTTAGCCTAAACCCAAGCCAAATAATCACCAACAATAATAATAATAATAATAATAACATTTAAACTAAAGCCCTACCCAAAGCCAAATTCCAAAAAAAAAAAGAATAAATTTAATTTGCAACTAATACTAATTAAATTTATAAAATTAAATAAAATAACTATAATTCACATAAGAATAACAATAACAAGATTTCAACTCTCAAATACAACAAACAACTTAAATATAAATTTCATGATGAACTAAGGTATCTTTGTTGGGAGGGATACCCTCTGAAAACTTTACCCACCAAGTTTTACCCAAGGAACCTAGTTGAACTTGATATGAGTTTCAGCCATATTGAACAATTGTGGGATTTAAAAACAGGTGAGAAATTTTATATCCATCTATGCCTCGTTCTCTGTGGTCACCGCCTGCTTTTTTTTAGTTCTTTATCAGTATACAAATTTATCAAACACTATGTTCTGATGTATGCAGGATCTTGTAAATTTGAAATTGATTGGTTTGTTTACCATGATTATTGATATATATTCCCCGCCCTTTGTCTTGTTGATTAGAAAGGCTACATGTAATTGAGAATTTTAACCAAAAGGAATGCTAATGAAGAATAACTAGAAATGTTTTGACATTAATATGTGAGGCTGTCTTAAGCAGATAACCAAGTAATGCCTTTCTTCAACAGAGATTCTTGAAGACATTTAAGGCTCTCACTTTGTAGGATCTGGAAAGAGTCATTATACGTAACCTTGCCTCTACAATAACAAAGAGGTTGTTTTTGCTTCAACCTATGATCTTCAAATCATAAAAGAACAACTTTTACTACTGCACCAAGGTTCCCTCTATCTTAAGCAAGTACCACTTGAAAGAATTCCATGAACCAGACATAGACATGTTTCCGAGGTAACATTTTCAATTTTTTTTTTCTGTGCTAAGAACCTTTAACTAGTTTCAGCTAAAATCTAATGTAATTAGCCATGGTTCCGTAAGGATCTAGAAATAAAAAAGGAAAGCAGAGGTTAAAGTTTTGAGGAAAACCCTCAGTTCCAACCTTTTTTTATAGCTTGAAGAATAAGGGTTTCATTTCAGGATCTCCTTAGGTGGAATTGTAATTGCTAATTAGGTCATGTCTCATATAAAGAAACCCTTAACTTAGAAATTAAACTTTATTGTTGAACCATGGCATTTCAACCCTCATGTTATGATTATAGAAGTCGAATTTTAATGGTGACAGAAAATTACAAGTAGTGCAGCAGACAAGTCAGTTAACACTCTTCCAAACAACATCTCATGTTCAGTTACTGGCAGCAGGCCAAGATGCCCCTAGAAATTAGGAACTTCAATCCGACATGCCATCTTCATCCTTAAATGATTCTCCTTGTATGTCTTTGAAACATTGTTGCTATGGCCAGGAATCTCATTAAAGATATTTCTTTTCTTAATTGAAAGAAAATCCTACTTGTATTCAACTTTTATAAATTTTTGGGGTGTCTATCAAAGGTAATTAGCCAAGAAATTAAACAAATTGTTAGATTTGTTTGAAATTGAAAGTTCATTTGCTATAAACAAGTTTATGTCATGTAATAACTGTCAAAAGCAAGAATTTTGTAGTTATTTAATGGATCTAAATATGTCACGACCCAAACTACCCAAAAATCAGAGTTAATTTTTCACGTTTTATTATTTTCTTTCATTGCTTACCTGTCCTCTGATCGTGACCACACTCCACTAACAAATTGGGCTGTGCGTCAATGCCAGTCCCACCATACATTTACCATCTAACTTATTTCTTCTCCAGTCATTTACAAAATGTCTACAATATTTATACATCCCCTAGAGACACTTACAAACATGTTACTTTGCTATGCTTATGTAGATACAATATGTACAAGTGTATATACCTTATGTTGATGGGCAGCAGCGGATATCCGGAATGCAGTACTGAGTCACCTCAACTTCAACTGGAGATTATCTGTGGGAGAAAATGAAAGGGGTGAGCACATCAAGCTCAGTAAGGTAACCCTACGAACAAGTAGGTAACCATACTACCTACATGAACGTAGTGCCATGCATAAACCACCCTTTCTCCACACATTTTAAAACAAATGATATGAGTTATGATGTTATGTAAAACACATTTGCACGGAAAATTCAACATGCAATTATATTCAAAATCATATCTTTCTCATTTAAAAATTTCACAATAAAGTCAAGACTCGACCCCTCCTTCGGGTGATCCTGACTCACACAAAACCATGAAAATCGGTTTACATTCACACATGGGTTTGAAAAGCATGGGAATACCATCATGCAAATTTAGTTTAAAACCCAGTTTCAAACATCGTCAAGATCATCAACATGCGAGACTAGGCAACGTCTGTATATCGGCAATAACCAGGACTATGGCCATATGTGTCCTCGGGAGTTCCTCAGCTACACGGATCCTAGTGTGCGGGTTCTCACCATGATCGGGAACCGCCCAGGAGGTGGGTCAATCCATCCCGTCAGTCTTATCCGATCTCAGGCATCCGAAGATGCTGCATCCGGAGATGCCGTATCCGAAGATACCACACGGTACATCGTACTCCATGCTACTTGCACGGTACATTGTACTCCGTGAACCCATATAATATCTCTATACTCATGCCATGTCTCAAAACGCACGTGCGGGCCTATTTAATCGGTGACACACAGTCTACCCGATGCTCCAAGCATGGCTCATCGCATGTTCTCATAAAATCAGTGCGAGCGATGCTCAGCACTCTCATCAATCAAGTAAAACTGGCAGAGCCCGCTTTACATCCCCACAAGGCCGCCAACCTCATCCCTCACTCTCACCCCACCTAAGAGGTCTTTTGAGCCTGTTGGGCCTTTTGGCTGACTCCAAGGGCAGACAGCGCTACTCCACAAATCCAGTAAAATTAGTGCGAGCTAAGCTCAGCACTCTGTATATAAATCACATGAAAATCTTATAAAATCTGGTGCGAGTTAAACTCCAGCACCCTGTCTCGAAAAAGCATATGAAATCTGGTGCGAGTTATACTCTAGCACCTATGCATGTAAAACTCTAGTGCGAGCTCTCGCTCTAGCACTAATGCGTGCATCACACAAATCGACAACATCGTGCGAGCTGAGCTCTAGCACGTCACATGTCAATAAAAACATGTAGGCGGCTCTATTTCCTCAAAACAGTTTTCAAAATAATTTCATCGTTGAAACTATGAAATGCTGTGCATTTTTCTTTCAAGGTGAGCCAGCCTACTCATGCATGCATCAAAACACCTCCAGAATGAGCAGGAACCTTTTGTTCTTGCTCCTCTCAATTTTTTCTAAATTTGTAAATTTTACCCTTAACAAGGGTATTTTGATAATTTGCCCATTCGGGGCACTAAAATTATTAATTGACCTCTAAACCCTTCAAGTAATTTTTAAAGACTGCAAATGAACTTAAAATTGCGTAAAGTTACCTCTAGCAGTCCGCAGAATTCCCTTACCTTATTTTTCCTGTCGAGTCTGACCTTTTCTTTTCCATTGTTGTCTCGTCGCGCAGTCCGATATGCTCCCAATCAAATGCCCGAAACTGCATATCAATATTTCTCAGGTCAGATATCATACAATTTAATTGTATTTCCTATTTTCTGGGCTTAATTTAAATCGTTGGGCCCATTTACCCCTATTGGGCCCGATTGCACCTTAATGGGCCTTAATCGGCCTTAAGCCCGTTTTTCACTTAATTTTCACTTTATCGAGGCCATTGGGCTCATTGGGCCCATCAATAATTTATTGGGCCTCGTTCTAACTCTCGAATAGCTAAATTTAATATTTACGACAATTTATCTAAATTTTCCATAATTTAATTCAATTTATGCGGAAATTAAATCAATATCACGCATAACGAGGTAATTGTCGTAAATAAGGGTCACTTACCCGAGATTCCATGCTAATACGTAAATCGAGGCTATCTCGAGCTCTTGATGGATGCCAATCGTGGAGCTACATAATTTCATAATTTTTCGGGTAAATTTTCAGTCGAAAATTAATTAAATAAAATATTCCAAAATTTAAATCGATCAATTCGGCAGCTTATCGACTTACCCGAAGCTCGATTGCATCGCTGGAATTTTTTCCAATTTTTTCTCTTTTTTTCTTTTTCCCTTTTTCTTCCTTTTTTCCTCTCTTTTTGGCTGAACCGGTTCAGTCCGGTTCGGACCGGTTCAGACCGCGGGTTCACTCCGGTTCGACCGGTTCACCGCCGGTTCACCTCCTTGCCGGTCGGTTCTCTGTCGGCTTTCACTGACAGTGGCTCCGTAAGGTTGTCCGCATCACGAATCTGGGCTTGGTTCACCTCGAGCTCGCCAGAAAATGGCCGGTCCGGCCTGTTCTCCTCCGGCCGTCGGACCCATTTTCTTCTTTCGCCATTTCCGGCATTTGCCGACAGTTTCGTCGGTCGGGGCTGCCACCAATCGGCTCACCGGTGCCTGGGGAAGCTTCGGCTGGGGTCGGGGTCGGCCAGATCGACGCCGTTCGCCGCCGATCGGAACTCTTTCTCCCGCGGCTTCTCTCCCCGATACATCGATCTCCGGCGAGTTTCACGGCGCGTCGCCGATGCTGTGAAGTCGCCCGTGGTCGGGCTACCTTCGCCGGCCTTCGCCTGGGTCTCTGGTCGCCGGTGGCTCGCCGGTCCTCAGCCTCCGTTTTCTTCGTTATTTTCCTCAAAAATCGCGTTTCGCGATTTCAATCTTTTTTTTTTTAACTTCTTTCTTTTTTTTTGTTTTATTATTATTATTATTATTATTATTATTATTATTATTAATTTTAATTATTACACTATTCATTAAAATACTCCATAAAATCCAAAATATCTACACTTATATTATTTTTATTTTTATTTAATTTATTTAATTTAAATTTAATTTATTAAATAAATTTTTCTCCAAATTTTTGATATTATTCCTTCGCGCTTTTCGAGATATCGTTTCGATAATTTTTCGGTATTTTTAAAATTTTCGAATCTTGATCAATTGACCCAAAATTATATAATTTCCTCATTATCGATCAAGATATCTTACATCCTTATTTTTAATTAAAATTTCCTTATTGCCCTAATACCGGGTTTTGATATTTTTACCAATTTACCCCTGCTCTTGTTTCGAAATCAATTTATCTCTCGAATAGCTAAATTTAATATTTACGACAATTTATCTAAATTTTTCATAATTTAATTCAATTTATGCGGAAATTAAATCAATATCACGCATAACGAGGTAATTGTCGTAAATAAGGGTCACTTACCCGAGATTCCATGCTAATACGTAAATCGAGGCTATCTCGAGCTCTCGGTGGATGCCAATCGTCGAGCTACATAATTTCATAATTTTTTGGGTAAATTTCCAGTCGAAAATTAATTAAATAAAATATTCCAAAATTTAAATCGGTCAATTCGGCCGCTTATCGACTTACCCGAAACTCGATTGCATCGCTGGAATTTTTCCCTATTTTTTCTCTTTTTTTCTTTTTCCCTTTTTCTTCCTTTTTTCCTCTCTTTTTGGCTGAACCAGTTCAGTCCGGTTCGGACCGGTTCAGACCGCGGGTTCACTCCGGTTCGACCGTTTCACCGCCTTGCCGATCGATTCTCTGCCGGCTTCCACCGCCAGTGGCTCCGCAAGGTTGTTCGCATCACGAATCTGGGCTTGGTTCGCCTCGAGCTCGTCGAAAAATGGCCGGTCCGGCCTGTTCTCCTCCGACCGTCGGACCCATTTTCTTCTTCCGCCGTTTTCGGCGTTTACCGACAGTTTCGTCGGTCGGGGCTGCCACCAATCAGCTCACCGGTGCCTGGGGAAGCTTCGGCTGGGGTCGGGGTCGGCCAGATCGACGCCGTTCGCCGCCGATCGGAACTCTTTCTCCCGCGGCTTCTCTCCTCGATTCATCGATCTCCGGCGAGTTTCACGGCGCGTCGCCGGTGCTGTGAAGTCGCCCGGGGTCGGGCTACCTTCGTCGGCCCTCGCCTGGGTCTCTGGTCGTCGGTGGCTCGCCGGTCCTCAGCCTCCGTTTGCTTCGTTATTTTCGTCAAAAATCGAGTTTCGCGATTTCAATCTTTTTTTTTTTTTTAACTTCTTTCTTTTTTTTGTTTTATTATTATTTTTATTATTAATTTTAATTATTACACTATTCATTAAAATACTCCATAAAATCCAAAATATCTACACTTATATTATTTTTATTTTTATTTAATTTATTTAATTTAAATTTAATTTATTAAATAAATTTTTCTCCAAATTTCTGATATTATTCCTTCGCGCTTTTCGAGATATCGTTCCGATAATTTTTTGATATTTTTAAAATTTCTGAATCTTGATCAATTGACCCAAAATTATATAATTTCTTCATTATCGATCAAGATATCTTACATCCTTATTTTTAATTAAAATTTCCTTATTGCCCTAATACCGGGTTTTGGTATTTTTACCATTTTACCCCTGCTCTTGTTTCGAAATCAATTTAACCTGACCTTCCTTCATACATCCCCCATCTTTTCTTATTTAATTTTTGTATTTTAATTAAATTCGGGTCTTACAAAATATGGGAACAACTGGGGTTGGTTTACAAGATAAATAATTATAAATTTATTGCAAGTTAAAAAAATCAACATAAGCAAGGCTTTCCAAAAGACAAAATGAAAACAGAATCAAGTGGTACACCGTACAACACCTCTTCTGCCTCTCCTTGCCTAAACTAAGAAATACTTGGTAATTTCCCATTAAAATCATAAAGAATCAGGGAATCAATTAGTAAATGGAGATTTTCAACAACAAAAATAAAACAGAAACAAAAAAATCAAGAAAATTAGTCAATGGAGATTTCTTACCAGCCATGGGAGAGCCTAACCGTCAGAAAGGGATAGTTGGGGCCGTGGTCTGGGCGATCGTGAGAATGGGGAGCCTGAATGCGGGGGCCGCTGGACCTAATTGCAGATTGTAGAAGCAGTTCATATGGGAAAGGGGTAACGATAGTGCAAGGGAGAAAAAATGGAAGGGGAAAGGAAAGAGGGCGGTGACGGCTAGGTGAAGGTGGTTAGAGGTCGGTGGCCACTGGGTCTGGAAGACTGATATGTGGGCATTCAGCAAGTGGGGTGAAAATGAAGAAAGAAGACTGAAGCAGTGATATAGGGTTCGTCAAATTGAAACTGGTAATGGCTTTTCAGCGACGAAATTTCGTCGCTGAAATTTTCACCGATGAAAAACTTTCACCTTTAGCGACGAAATTCTGTCGCTGAAACACTTCAGCGACGAAAAATTTCAGTTACAAAATTCTGTCGCTGAAACCTTTCAAAGACGGAATAAATTTAAAAAAAAATTAGAAAACTTCTGCGACGGAATTTCGTAGTTCAAGCCTTTCAGCGACGAAAAATTGAAGCACGGCTTCAGCTACGAAATTTTGTCTCTGAAGACTTTCACCGACGGAATAAATTTTAAAAAAATTAAAAGAGATTCAACGACGAAATTTTGTAGCTGAAGCCTTTCAGCGACGGAATATTGAAGCACGACTTCAGCTATAGAATTTCGTCGCTAAAGTCTTTCAGTGACAGAATAAATTTCAAAAAAAACTTAGAAAACTTCAGCGACGGAATTTCGTAGCTGAAACCTTTCAGCGATGAAAAATTGAAGCACGGCTTCAGCTACGGAATTCCATCTCTGAAGCCTTTCAGCGACGGAATAAATTTAAAAAAAAATTAGAAAAGTTCAGCGACGAAATTCCGTAGCTGAAGCCTTTCAGCGACGAAAAATTGAAGCACGGCTTCAGCTACGAAATTTCGTCTCTGAAGACTTTCAGCGACGGAATAAATTTCAAAAAAATTAAGAGAGATTCAGCGACAGAATTTCGTAGCTGAAGCCTTTCAGCGACGGAATATTGAAGCACGACTTCAGCTACGGAATTTCGTCGCTGAAGCCTTTCAGCGACGGAATAAATTTCAAAAAAAAATTAGAAAACTTCAGCGATGAAATTTCGTAGCTGAAGCCTTTCAGCGACAAAAAATTGAAGCACGGTTTCAACTACGAAATTTCATCTCTGAAGCCTTTCAGCGACGGAATAAATTTCAAAAAAATTAGAAAACTTCAGCGACGAAATTTCGTAGCTGAGGCCTTTCAGCGACGAAAAATTGAAGTACGGCTTCAGCTACAGAATTTCGTCTCTGAAGACTTTCAGCGACGGAATAAATTTAAAAAAAAATTAGAAAACTTCAGCGACGAAATTTCGTAGCTGAAGCCTTTCAGGGACGAAAAATTGAAGCACGGCTTTAGCTACGGAATTTCGTTGAAAACTTTCAGCGACGGAATAAATTTCAAAAAAATTAAGAGAGATTCAGCGACGGAATTTCGTAGCTGAAGCCTTTCAGCGACGGAATATTGAAGCACGACTTCAGCTACGGAATTCCATCGCTGAAGCATTTCAGCGACGGAATAAATTTAAAAAAAAATAGAAAACTTCAGCGACGAAATTTCGTAGTTGAAGCCTTTCAGCGACAAAAAATTGAAGCACGGCTTCAGCTACGGAATTTCGTTTCGTCTCTGAAGACTTTCAGCGACGGAATAAATTTGAAAAAAATGTAGAAAGATTCAGCGACAGAATTTCGTAGGTGAAGTCTTTTAGCAACGGAATTTCGTAGCTGAAGTCTTTCAGCGACGGAATACTGAAGTATGAATTTAGCTACGAAATTTCGTCGCTGAATCCTTTCAGCGACAGAATTACATAGCAGAATCCGTCGAAAATGATAAATAATATATTTGAAACCTATAGCGACGGAATTCTTCGCAAATCCGTCGCTACTTTATTTTTTTACCGACAGAATAATTTCGTCGCTAAAATTCCGTCGTTGAAAGTATATTTTCTTGTAGTGTAAACAGTAAACCCCAAAACATTAAAACCTTAAAAACTTAAGCCCTAATCCTTAAAAACAAAAAATATATACCTTAAAACTCTAAACCTTAAACTGCAAACGTTAAAAACCCCAAGCACTACACATTAAACATTAAAACCCAAAATCTTAAACATTAAAAGCCTAACAAAAAAACCCTACACCATAAACACAAAACATTAAACCCTAAGCCTTAAAACCATATACCATAAACCTTAAACCCAAAAATCTTAAAATCCTAAGAACAAAAAACCCTAAAACCATAACATAGTAAAACGTAAACCTTAAAATAATAAACCTAAAAACCATAAACAATAAACCTTAAAACCATAAATCTTAAACCTTAAATACTAAAACACTAAACCCTAAAACCTAAAAACCTTAAAATTGCAAAACCAAAATGTAAAATCCTAAAACGTTAAAAGCCTAAAATCCAAAATCGTAAACCTTAAAATCTAACTATATTTGTTAAAACGCTAAAACTAAAACCCCAAACAATAGACAAAAAAAAAATTGAAACCTTAAACCTTAATCATGAACTCACTAATTAATGGTAATTAATTTTAAACTCATCTAATGTACGAAAATATATGTTATCAATAAATTCATTGATAACGTATTTTTTTGAAATATTATAATAAAAATTATTGCATTCATGAAAAAGAAAATATTTATAATATTTAATATTTTTCATTTTTAATTTGTATATTACAATATATTAATATAAAAAATTATGTATTGGATATAATAATGTAAACTTTGTAAAAGTTAAATAAGACTAATATTATAATTTATTAAATCAAAGTAGTATATATAGAAAATTTTTCATAATTTGAAGAAATTAAAATTTTCCTAATCAATGCTAATTTTGTTAAATGGAGATTCTTCAATTAATTCTTGTTGAGTTGAAAATGTAGCAAATTAATTTTAAATATTTCTTGAATGATATGTCACTTTACTTATATATTAGATTTCACAGATTATATTAAAATATATCCCCTAAAATCTAAATATTTTTTAGGTTTGAATTAACATTTTCAATTTATAAACTAAAATTTTTTTGTTCAATATTGATATATAATACATTAATTCATAATTAATTATTTTTTCTTTAAAACTTAGTATCAAATATTTTGAATTTAAAACATTTTTTTGTAAAGATAAATTATTATATGTTTATATTTATGTTCTAGTGATTTATCTTTTTTAAAAATTGTTTTAAATTCAAAATATAAAATATATTGATTTATATTTTAAAAAATATGAAATAATTGATTTATTTTGTAAAAACCCGAGCAATTTAATCTATCCTCCACCTTTTGTTCAGGGATGAGATATAAGAATTTTTGAATTGTAATAAATAATCGATTTAATAAGATAATTGATTTATTTTTGAGATTTTAATGTATATATATATAAATATTTGAAACTTGAAAAAAAAAAGGATAATTATTATTTTTTATTTGAATATTAAACATGTAAAAATTTTGATTATCCACATAGACTATTTTCCTTATAACCAAAAGATTTGGTTTTTATATATTTATATAAAACTATTAAAATTTTTAATTTTTAAATGATTAGATTTTAGATGATTTTTTTTTAATTTTTAAAATTAGATAAGGGATATGGTATAATCAAGATATTAATATTGTTTGGATTCTTTCTTTACTCTACATCCATAAAAAGTATGATTTTTTGCCTCATAACTCCTTGTTTACATATAAATAAATAAAATCTGATAAAAGAGAAAAAATAAAAGAGAAAGGTCATATATCAAATTGTATTCCAAAGTAACATAACATATCATAATAAATAAAAAATTAATCCATAATTAACTTTGATGTATTAATTATATCTATTCAATTCAAAGATTAAATGTTTGCATTTAAAAACAATTTAATAAATTAGAAATAAAAAAAATATTAAGAACAAACAATAAAACACAAGGCTTGAAACCATCAAACCATCAAAACAAATGGGTTAAGGTTTAATACCTCATCTTCCCCAACACTTCTATATTTTAAGATTTCTTTTATAGTTTATTTGAAAGCATAAATAAATAAACAAATAAATATACTATAACCACGTATAAAATTAAAAAATATCAAACTAAAAAAGTGAAAAATTTGTTTTCCTTTATTGCTTGTTTACAGATAAAAAAAAATTAAAAAGAAATTTTAATGGAACAGAGAGAATAAAATAAAAAAGAAAAGAAAAGAAAAGCCACATAGCCCACATCCACATATAATTTTTTTTTTTAAAAAAAAGCTTAATGTACACTTGAAAAGGAAGAATGTGAACTCATAGAAAGAGATTCCATGATGATAGATGGTGGAGACTGATCTACAAGTTCTGTGTTAAAATTTGTTATTATTTTCTCTATTGCCTTCTTAAACTTTTTTATATCATTAATTTGAAAACATAAATAAATTTATGTCATTCATAAATAAAATTAAGAAATATAAAACTAAAAAAACTGGAAAAAAAAAAAACAACTTATTGTATAGTTGAAGTTCGTTATTTATTACCTTCATAACTCTCTATTTACATATTAAAAAGAGAGAAAACATAAAAAAAAGGTCGTAGTCACATAAATTTAAATAAAATAACAACTTACTTAACAATTGAATAAAAATATTAAAAACTAAAGGAAAAAGATTCCATAATGATAGATGATGAAGTCTAATCCATAAGACCTTTATAATATGAATAGAAATTGAAATTTAAGATTGAAAAAAAGTTGACAAGAAACAATGGAACAGAAGCATTTGTTCCAATGTTATTTAAATAATATTTGAATAAAATTTGAGTAAATAGAGTTGGTATTTGAATGAAATAGGAAATTATTTAAAAAATTGAATTAAATATTATTGGTAATTGAAATATATCTAACAAAGTTTACATGTTAGCAAATATTTAAAAAGATAATTGATTTATTTTTTATTTTCAATATATATTTCTATTTTTTTTAAACTTAAAAAATGATAACTATTATTTTACTTTAAGGATAATTATCTTATATATTGTCAATGGAGTTTTTTAACTCCACAAACGAAGTTAAGATTATTACACATGTCCTCTAAAAATATTAAGAAAATTAAAAATAAATAAAATAGAATATATGTAATCATTCTAACTCCACTTGTAAAATAAAAAAACTTTACTGACGATATATAAGATAATTATCTTTATTTTAATATATTACACATATCAAATATTTAAGTTTTCCGCGTAAAATGTTCTAATTAAAACTCAATTATTTTAGCTTTTATTTACATATATAACATTACGTTAGTCCTTTAATTCCCATTACTCCAATCGTTCTAAATTTAATTAAACATGGTTAGATTCCACCATAACTGAAAATACCAAGAAGGGAACTAGGCATTAATACCATTACAAAAAGCATTGCCGCTGCAAGGGAAAATTCCAGTGATCAAAAGTGGAGGTTCACATCCGAACTCGAAAACTGATAAAGCCATCGACTCCAACTCCAAATCACCTTAGATACTTGAAATTGTCACGCTTTCATCACATTGCTCCTCCCTCATATGGCTCCTTCATTTTCTTCTTTCCTGGTGATATCTGTACCAGCACATCCACCATAGATGAAAGACCAGAAAAGCTAGAAAATTCACTGTCAGAGGTACTAACCACCCTCGAGCTGGTAGAATCGTTCAAGACAGGAACGACATTGATTGCGGTGACCAAGCAAGCTCAAGTGAATGCCAATCTGAATCAATTTATTCTGGAATAGCTAGACGCTAAATTACCGAACTATTTAGTTCCTTTCCCGAATGAGCTTGTCTTTACTCCCACAGTCCTGGCGGTTCAAATCAACAAATTTGATTGTGGTGGTTTAGCCATTGGTGCGAGTCTTTCACATAAGTTTGCTGATACATATACAATATTTACCTTCATAAATGGATGGGCTACTTCTTGCCGCCTGGGTGTGGATAGATCAGTGGAATGTTTTAGTTTGAAACCGAGTGTCATTTACCAGCAAGATATTCAGCAATGAGATATAAAATTCCAGTCCCGAATGAGGATTCAGAAAATCTTATTACAAGGAGGTTTATTTTCAGTGCAGCCGCTATATCTGCTCTCCAAACCAAAGCCGTCACCTTGAGTGGACTTGGAAGCCAGCAGCCTCCCAGGGCGCAGCTGTTGATTGCTCTCACATGGAAGGCTCGCATTGCTTTGGTTCAAGCAAAACGTGGGTCATTAAGGGATTCATTACAAATCTTTCCTTATAACTTTGATAATTTTTCAAGATGAACACTGCACTTTCAATGCTGTGATTTACTTGAAAAGTGTTCATGAAACCTCTAAGATTGGAGATTTCCATGGTGGCCCAAGTCTGGTCAAAGATTGTAATTTCCATTTCCAAGTACAACTGCAAGACCGTCAATCACAAGTTTACCAGGCACATGGTGATGGTGTCACGGTAAAACATGAATCACGACAACCAAAGCAAAATTGTGTGTTGGAAAAAGATGCCAAAGCGACAAAAGATGACAATTGACAACTTTAACGTACAAAACCACCTTGACGAGAATCCAAATCCAAATCCAAATCTTACAAAGATGGGAAGGAAGACTGATCAAAAGAAACCTGTCGACTCTTTTGAATAAGACAAGAACATCATTTACTCAACAAAATTCGCTCACAACCATGAAACGTGATCTTTTTTTGTAATCATTATTATTTAATTAATAAAATGTTGAATTCATCTCTTAATTTAACTGCAATTTTCATTCAAATTAATCTAAAATAAAATATTAGGCTTTTTTCACAGAAAAAAAAATATAATTAAAAAAAAATCAAATTTTAAATTTAAACTCTCGGATACTACTTTTTTAGATCAAATCTTGAAAATAAAACTAATTGGTACTTGAAATATTCAAATTAAGCTTTAATTAACAAGAATTTTCAACAAAATTTGAAATTTAAAAAAAAAATTGTTTTTTTTTAATTACATTCTTTCATCTCAAATAAAAAAAATGGTCCGAGGTTTTTCATATAAACTCAAACTGCATTTACGACAAGTAAAGAGATAATCCGATTTGATCGTTTAATTTAAGATGGATATTTCCAAAAAAAAAAAAAAAACGTTTTAATTCATTATGTGCAAATCGAAAGATCAAAATTAAGATTTCATTTGGATTTTTAAAATGAACATAATGAAATTGTATGAACTAAATCTAATTCCGGTATTTCAACTAAAATAAAAATAAATAAATCTGTAAATCCTTTACTATTTTCCATTAGTTTTTGCATCAATGAAACAAAGAAGGAATTAAATTTGCAGTACCACTACAACTCTCAAAATGGAATGAAGATTTAAAATTTAAACACTAAAATAGTAGTATTCATTTATAACAGAAACTGAATAACACACAATCATAGTCCATAGCTGCCACACTGCCAACATTGTATCAGTACTAGGATAAATAATTAAATTTAAAAAAAAAAATTGAAGGGTATACATAAATTAAATTTAATTACTACTATAATTCTCATTCTTGGAGGTAAGAAGTACTCTTATGTCTCTACAGCACTGTAACGGCTGTCAATACTCCAATCGCAACAGATCCAGCTGCACCAAACCAATTCAAATTGAAAATGGCGCTGTTCTCCGATGGTCCTGGAGCTTCGGCAGGAGGTTCGGAAATCGACGAGGGACTGGTGACTGGAGACGGAGAAGTTGATGGAGGCGATGCAACAGTTGCTGGAGATGGTGCGGTTGCTGTTGGACTCTTCGTTGGAGACGTAGCAGATACCGGCGGTGGTGAAAAGACCGGCGTCGGGCTGGACGAAGGGGATTTCTTCGGCGACGAAACGGGCGATGGCGTTGGGGATTGTGCTATAACGGAGCAAAACAGTAATGCCATTGTAATTAAGGAGAGAAAACGAGAGATCGCCATGGCCGTCAAAAATTAAAATGAAAATGAAAAGATGTATTTAAACAATCTAGAGAGTGTAGGAGGAAGAAGAGAAGATTGGGGGTATATATAGAATTCATAATTCATCAATGACCGTTGGATTGGTTCTCGCACGTATCTCGAAGAAATCGAGCGTTTGGCATTTGCTTTGAATTTAAAGAAGGTTAGCGGTTGCTTTGGGCGCTTTTACTATTATGATCTGTGCTGGTAACAACGACTAAAATTGACCAGTGTTGTGGGGCTGAAACTTGTGATCCAGATGCAATCTGAACCGTTGAAGTTCTTTTAAACGTTTACAAATTTGCAACGGTCGAAAACCAGAAAGATTTAACGGGATTTACTGAGAGAAGATAGTAATAGCGTTCATGTACCAACAACATTTCATCTGCAATCATTCAATCATAGTACGTGTAAATTTATCATTTAAGTATGGACAACATTTCGATTAATGCTATATAATTTCAAATTAGACATGACAATTTACTATTTAATTTACATTCATATTATTTAAAATGGTATTTATATCATATTAAATAAAAAAATTATATGTTAAAATTTATGTTTACATGAAACACGCAAAACTTTATTTTTAGTTTTATCTATATTCATATACAATTTTTATTTAATTTTATTTCGTGTCACTTTCATACTTTTTACTCATATCATTTTTTGTGTCGTATTTTTGTATCGTGTTTAAAATTATTAAGTTTATTTTAAATTATAAATAACTAATTGAGTTAGTTTTTAATTTATACAAAGACTTTTACGAGATCCAATCCAATGTACAAATTTTTTTTTTTGAAATACCCAATGTACAAAATTTTATACATTATAAAATCTGAAAAGAATCATTGTCTAATATTACTAAGTATATTTTAAATTATGAATAACTAATTGAGCTATTTTTTTACTTACATAAAGGCTTTCAAATTGTGAAACTTAATCCAGTGTACAAAACTTCTTACATTATGAGTTAAAAAAAAAAAAATCATTGTATGCATCTTTTCATTTGCATCGAGAAAAAAACTGTTTTTATTTAAATTTATAACCTTTAAGCTATAAATGAGTAACTTTTACTATGACATCAACGTTCCTTTGTTTCTTTTTTAATTATGCAATAATTATAATCAATGTGCTCATGCAAGATACATATTATTTTTTTCAAAAAAATGAAAAAAAAAAAACTTATCTATAAGAGTACATTAAAAAAAAAAAGCAGATATGAAGCTTTTTCTTTTCTATTTATTAAATAAAATCGAAATTACAACAATGACAAATGGACGGAGAGACATGATCAAGAAGCTTAACCAAGTCAAGCAAATTCTAAATTCTAGGAATGAACATGTATTTGATTTGTTTTATCCTAATTTACATATTATAGAAAAAGAATGGATGGATCTTCCACTGTAAGCAATAGGAAACCGCATAAATTTTTATTTTCGCATGACAATTGCCAAAGTAATCATTGAATTCTGAGATAAATTTTTAAGCATAGATATTCATATTTTAACCAATTTCAGTGATATTCACTTCGTATTATCGTCAGTTGTCATAAATCAAAGGGATCGTTTCAGCACGTTACCAGCATCTGAAGCAAGCCAAACGCAGCAAATTCTAAGATTCAGACGCAGCATCCACCGGAGTGACGTTACCATGGCTGCCAATAATGAGACTGTTCAAATGGCCATTAAAGTCTAAGCCATATACATGGCCCATCTTTGCGCGTTTTGTCTCCAAGTATCTCTTATTCTCCTTTGTAATAGGAGTTACTAGTGGAACCCTGCCTGCAATTGCTAATCCATAACCCTTGAGTCCACTGTATTTGGCAGGATTGTTTGTCATCAGTTTCATTGTTCGCACACCTAGATCTCTGAGTATCTGCAAGGAAGAATCAATCTTGAGTTTGACAAACTTCTTTGAGAGGTAAGAAGAAAGAAAAATCCATCATAACTTCATAACAAAGCAAACAGATGGACGGGGCATATGGTTTAGCCTTTTAGCAAGCCGCAAACCAAACTTCTGATCCTTCCCAGTTCATTATTGCCAAACTTTTTTCCATATGATATTGTAAATAATCGAAAAAAAATTTAAGTACTTCAACTTGGAGTATTATTTCTAGGCTTTGCCAACAAGGCTGGCTTTTCCAACTTCCAACAATTCTGTTCTTTTCTCCATCTATATACAACACATGAAGGTTCCATCACAAATATTGTTTAACTAGGAGATTTTACAAGAGCTCCCCGTTATTTTTGTAAGAATCTGAACCTATAATATATTCAAAGATCAAATCAACATATATTTACCTGCTTTTTAGTTACAAATTTTTGTGTTAGAATTGATTCAAGGAAACAGGATAAACCCTTTGGGCCAAATTAGGTCACAGGATAAAATCAAGAAGACAGTTGGCCGCTATAGAAATAAAACCATTTGATATAGTTTCTCAAGTAGCAGCAGGAAGTATTTTCAGGAAAAAAAAAAAAAAGATGGAGTGGAGACAAAAACAGATGATCATTTTGAATGCAACTGAATTATGCTAGATTTATTCATTTAGGCTTTGCTAGGTAGGAAGGATGAATAAAGGTAAGGATGGAGAAATTATAATCCAGTGATTAGGTTCTATAACCAATTTGTTTTATAACCGAATCATTGGATTAACTATTTTCTCATCATTCTTACCAAGCAAAGCCTTTGGCGTGGTTTTGAAGAGGAAGTACCTGAGCGCCAATGCCATACTCTCTAGAATCAACAGGCAATCCAAGCTCCTCATTTGCCTCTACTGTATCACGACCAGCATCCTGCAGATTATAGGCACGAAGCTTGTGGCCCAAACCTATACCCCTGCCTTCATGCCCGCGAAGGTACACCAGAACACCCCTGCCAGCAGCCTCAATCTGTTTCATGGCAAGGCCAAGCTGATTCCCACAGTCACATCTAGCAGATCCAAATATGTCTCCTGTGAGGCATTCTGAGTGGACCCTCACAAGAATATCTTGCCCATCTCCAATCTCACCCTGTTTACACCATGGAAAAGAATCACGCCATATTCTTCAAGGAAGGCTAATCCAAGACAGCCTAAAGTCTAAAGGAATATACAGAATGGTGCATCCCTTCGGGAAAAAAAAAATAGATATGTGCTTAAAATAGATTTTAACATTTCTGACTTGATTCAACATAGGAAAGTTATTTTAATAGGATTTGTACAGATATTAAAGTAAATCAGATATATAGGAAAGTAAAACTAGCTATAAGATGTGGCTATATCCTCACCTTAACCATTGCTATATGCTCAATCCCATCTAATATTGATCTGTAACAATAGGCTGTGAATGGCCCCCACATAGTAGGTATCAGTGCAGCAGCAGCACGATCAATTAATTTATCCCTCTTTCTCCTATACCTGTAAATCATAAGCATTATTAGTGGCCCTTTACTGTATCATTCTTAAAATACTCCTAAGTCCATAGACAATTGATTATAGTTTTGGCAAGAATTAAATTTGGGCAATATAGCCATAGGATCCATCAACGATAAGTAGAAAGCAAACATCTGCATAGGATAGTCATTAATTTACCTGATTAAATCAGCAATGGATATAATTTTCAAGTTCTCCCGCTCAGCAAACTGACGAAGCTTTGGTAATCTAGACATGGATCCATCATCATCTACAACCTCACAGAGAACTGCAACAGGGTCCATTCCAGCTAGCATTGCAAGATCAACAGAAGCTTCCGTATGCCCAGCTCTTTTCAGAACACCACCTTCCCTGTACTTCAGTGGGAAAATGTGACCTGGGCGGTTGAAATCCTCAGGTTTGGAATCTCTAGAAGCAAGGGCCAATATGGTTGTTGCCCTATCATGAGCTGACACCCCAGTTGTAGTACCATGTTTTGCATCCTGCAAAATTGGTTTTCATGCAGCAGAAAGTTGAGAACCATGGGAATTGTTGAGATAGATAGTACAAAATCCATCTTTCTCAAACTAAAATAAATTCAACCCAAATCACATTTTATTCTAAGTATCATATAAGATTTATCCAAATTTGTAATTTGAGCTTATCAAAAGTTTATATGCAATCATGATCATCGATATTTTCCAGATATCTAACTTTTTCACCTCTCAGATTCAACCTCCATTTGTTGGCTATGATTTTCAAATATGTTCTGTGCAGTATATGCAATTGAATCTTAAAAACAATTCAATCTCAAATATAAATTAGAATCAGATTAGGAACTTATTTCTTAAAAAAACTATTATTTGATTAAGTTGATATTATCCATGTCGAATTTATAGATATCAGAAAATGACATACCACTGTAACAGTGAATGCAGTGCGGAGTTTCTCTTCATTTTCCCTATGGTTCACCATCAAAGGAAGCTGCAACCTCTCCAGATCCTCCTCTAGCATGCTCACACAAACTATTCCAGTTCCATGCTTCACAATAAAGGCCATCGCTTCAGGTGTCGCCAACTGAGCTGCCATTATAAGATCTCCTTCATTTTCTCTGTCCTCATCATCTACAACCACTACCATCTGCAACATCAATTGCGATTAGTAAAGAAAACTGTCTAATATGCAAAAAAGTAAACCAAGTATTACCAGCTCATGGAACAAGAAACGTCCTAAGGAAAGAAAAAAAAAATAACCTTGCCATGGCGAATGTCCTCGATTGCCTCAGGGATGGAAGCAAAACCCTCAGTGGGACGATCCAAATCAAACTCATCATTATCGATGGGAAAACCATCAGTTATAGGAGCTGTATCTGCTGCTAGAGTTCCAAATGTCATTGCATCTTGTTGTGCTTCAATCCCAGCTGATTTTTCACTGAAGTGAGTACCACTTTTTGAAGCATTATTATCATTGAAATAAGACAGGAGGTTGTCTTCTCCAGAAACAAGTGCAGCTCTAGTTTTGCCAACATTTTTAATAACAAAGGATGATCTACTACCCAACCGTGTCAAGGCCAAATCGGACGTGTGGCCATTTGCAGGCAATTGATTTATGCTGTGTAATCCATTAAAGAATTTGAAGCTTTTGGATGCCCTATGCAGAAAGAAAGGTCATTAAGAATTTCATGCAATCCAGTATACGGATAATGGTAAAGATTGTACTTAACATTGACAAGGCATTGTGGGGGCGTGTCTGGACAAAATGTCAAAATCTCCCCAAATCTTTTCTTCTTTTTTTTTTTTTTCAAAAAAAAGGCCCTTGGCATTTAATTTTACCATGAATAAAAACCTAAAAATATAGCAAAGCAGGTAACTTTAGGCAGAAATCAAACGTGATATAGCAACAGAAAGAATATCTGGCTCTATTACAAAAGTTAATGCTCAAACAAGACCTTTAAAGGCGGTATTCTTATTTGTACTTTTATTTTGCTTGCTAAAGTTAGACATTTTAGACATTTTACTTCTTTCTTGTTCAAGCCGTTTCAACCAAACACAAGGACATTTCAGCATTCAAAGGAATAGCAAGTACAACCGCCATACAGCATTCCAACCAAGGCTAATTCTTGATGCACAGACAACAACCGGTTGTCAGAAACTTTGGGCTGCTTAAAACAAAATTCAAAGACCAAATCGAAATTAATCTCACCGTCTGTATAAGATCCAAACGGAACCATTGACCGTTAAAACTTGAAAGTTGAATAGAAAACCATACAACAAAAGAAGGAAAGCGTATAGGAACAAAGGAAGTAATGAAGAAAACCCAAACCAAATTTCACTTAAACGAAAGGATTCAGACGTGAAAGGTAACAATATAGATGCAAACTACCGAGAAAAACCGTTAAAGAAATAGAGAAGAGAGCTTACTGAGGACGAGAAAGAGCTGCAGTTGAAGGAGATGAAACGTTGCAAGAAGCCATGAGCAGCCGGAGAAGAAGCTACAATTTCCAATGGGTCTTTTTTTTTTTTATCTTGTAATTGGAATGGGTTTTCTTTCTCTTACGTTTATGATACATATATTTATAGAATCAGAGGAAGAGGAAGAGGAAGAGGAAGCAAAATGGAACAAGCGAAAAGTGATTATGAGCAGCGGCTAATTGAAGTTGTATGAGCTGTCACCCGCGGGTGAGCTTGCAGTTGGTTTGGTAGGTTTGTATGACAGCCGAATTAATTGAACCGAAATTTTTTGGATTAATTGGTTATAATGAACTATTTTTTAAGGAAAATAATTTTGAATAAATTTTAGTTTTTATTAACTTAAAATTTAAAAATTTAAAAATTTAAAAATAAAATTAAGAATATATGAAATTTGAAGTTATTTTTAATATTTAAAACTAAAAGTAATTATATGAAGATGATTTTAAAAAATAAATATTTTAAACATTCAACTTGTCTACGGTAAAATTAACAAATATCAAATTTATTATAAAATTAAGGGATTTCATAGATATTCAATATCTCATGAGAAATTAAATAATTAATAAAAATAAAAAAATATGTAAATAATATTTTAATAGGTTAATAGATAAACATTACTTTAATTAAATATAAAATAAATTATATTTTTATCCATTTAAAAAAGTAATAAAATATTTAAATTACATTTTTATCTATTTATAAATTATCAAAATTACATTTGTATCCCTTCAAAGTATAAAAAAAAAAAAAAAAATTATATGCTATACCAAATTTTAAAATTTTTTTACATCAGATTATAATTATACTATATAATGAAAGTAATCCACTGCTATTTTCAAACAATGTCATTTTTTCAAATGACAAAACTATTAGGATTGGCCATCAGATTCAGACCCTAAAATGAAAACAATATTGCTTAGCCCAACAATCTTGTATCAACATTATACGTATATGTACAGATATAAATAGTAAGCAAAGAGAAAACAATGCCGAGAAATTTACAGTTTTCGAATAAGATAAGAAAGTAAGGCCAAAGAACCAATATGTATCTTTATTGAATCAAAATTTTATGATGAATTCTATAAATGGTACGGACAATTTCATGTCCTGATTTTTTATTTTGTTTGTGGTTCAAAAGAATTATTACACTTAATGTATGATTTTTTTTTTTTTGAAATACACTTAATGTATAATCTTAAACTTAAGAAATTATTACACTTAATATACTCAATGAAGGTTAGATTGGTAATATATAATGATAATTATTATAACTAATTAAATAAGTTTTCAGATAAAAGTTATTTTTTACCTTTAAACTTTAATCAATGATTTAAATTAATTGTTTCTAATTTAATGGTTATAATTCGCTGACCTTATAATAAAATAATAATACATCATATTATTTTTCACGACGTGTAATACTTATAATCATCCTTACCAAATTGATATGACTAAATTAATAATAATTCACTGATGAGTAAATTAATTTAATAAGAATTGATTTGATAAGGATGAGTGTAAGATAATTATTATATATATTTAAGAGAATATAAATGTCACTATTTTATTAGTGTCTAAGATTACCACTTTTTAGGATTATCCTAAAATAAGTTATTTTCTTTAAAATTTAAATGTTATTTTAAATTTAAGGATAATTATCTTATACACTGTCAGTAGAATTTTTTAACTCCACAAACAGTGTTAAGATGATTACACATGTCCTATTTTATTTATTTTTTATTTTTTTAATATTTTTAAAGGACATTTATAATGATCTTAACCCCACTTGTGGAGTCAAAATACTCCACTGACTAGAATAATTATCATAAATTTAATGTTGTCAAAGTTTTTAATTTGGATAACTATTCAATACCATGTCAGTGAAGTTTTTAGACTCCACAAATAAGGATAGGATGAGACACATACACTTTAAGAAAATTAAAAAATAAAAATAAATAAAATGAGTTATGTATCATCATCTTAATCTTGTTTATAGAGTTTAAAAACTCTACTGACTGTGTATTAGATAATTATGTTTTTAATATTTTGATATTTAAATATCATGTTAAATGGTATTATTTAGTTTTGTTTAAAATATGAGAAATTGATAATTTAACTTAAATTATTTTGTTATTTTTGTTAGTTCTGCTAATTAACTAAATTAACCAAATTTAATTTAGTTCGATTATATTTGATTTTGGTCAAATCGATTTGAAATTAATCAAACCAACTAAATGAGTACCCCTAGTTGTTTGATAGGATGGATCTTTTTATAATTAATGTGAACGATGTTAAAATGATGGTACATACTCTTTGAAAAATACTAAAAAATAAAAAATAAATAAAGTAAGATATATGTTATCATCTTAACCCCACTAGTAGAGTTTAAAAATTTTACTAACAGTGTATTAAATAAATATTTATCATAATTTTCCTTTAATCATTAAAAAAATTATTTGTAGATAAATTTTTTGTTAATAGTCAAATATACCCTCCACTTTTTGTACAAAATGAAAATAAGTCATCAACTTATAATTTTACTATATAAACCCCTAACATTTTTAATAAATGCAATTAAATTCAAACCAGTTATAAATTTTTTAAATAAAATAAAAATGTTGAGAACTTATAAAACCTTAAACTCTCATTTATTTTACTTAATTGCATTATTTTAAAAGGTTAAGAGCTTATTTTAAATAAAAGTTAATAAATTTTTATAATAAAATTAAAGATTGAGGATTTATATCTATTTTGTATAGAAAGTTGAGAATATATTTCACTATTGAACCTAAATTTTTTAATAAATTAGATCTGATTATATCTTTAATCATTCAATTCAACTAAATGATTGTCTGTAGATGAATCTTTTAATAAGTTAGAAATCCCCTAGATCTAGATTTGGGCATACGTTGATTTTGATTTGATGAGTTGGCAAAAGGATGGAGGGTTTACGTGACCAAACTATTCTAATGCTCCAAATCCAAGACCATTCCATCCCCAATCATAGAGAAGAAGTATGGCGCACTTCAATACGGTATGCCACTTCTTGCTTTGCTATATTTTTTTCCACAAATATTTGTTTCTTTGGAAATTTTTTATGTTTGTTCAAATTAGGCAAATATGGGTGTAGCTTGTTTGCATTGTGAATACGTAATGTTCCGGTAAATAAAAAACTGAACGTTTATTAAAGAGGTCTTGACTTAGTAGTAATAAAAAAATTTTGAGACTTTAAAGTCTTAGGTTTGAGTCTTATCAAGTATAAAATTGAGTTAAATATGTTATTGTTATTTGTATTTACTAGTTTATTAAGTTTCCGGTTCATTAAATGTAATATGTTGATTATGATTGTACTTTTGAATGATTATTATGGTTACACCTTTAAACGTAAAATGTATTATTAAAAAAAAGGTTTGAGAAAATTAAGTATGTTATTATTATTTGTATTTACTAATTTATTAAATTATTGGTTCATTGAATGTGATATGTTGATTATAATTGTACTTTTGAATGATTATTATGATTATACCTTTGAACGAAAAATATACTATTAAAAAAAGTAAAAATGTACTATTAAAAAAAGGTTTCAAAGAAAATAAGTTTGTCATTGTTGTTTGTATTTACTACTTTAATAAGTTACCGATTCATTAAATATAATATGTTGATTATGATTGTATATTTGAATGATTTCATAATTATACTTTGGAACGGAAAATGTACTATTAAAAAAAGGTTTCGAGATAAATTATCAATAATTGCATTTAAAGTAAGAAATTTAAAAAGGTATTAAAGGATAGGGGTTTGTTTTCTTTTAATTAAAAAAAAAAAGTAAATTTCATCTATATCTTAAGGTTTGACCCTAATTCAATTTTAGTACATAAATATAATAAATGGACACTCCACCTCAAAATTTTCTATTTAACAGGATAAGTTAATCCCTCCATTAGTCAACCGTTAAAATCTTAATTTTTGAGATTATTTTTCCCGTTAGACCATTTGAAATTTTTTAAATATTCAAACCAATTAATAATGAATAAGAAAATACTAAAAATTATTAGTATTTGAAAGATTAATTTTCTTTTTTATTTTTAATTTATTTATTTTTTCTTATTTTTATTTTTATTTTTATTTATTAGGTATTATACTAAGTAACACATTATTGTTTTTTAATAGCACACTAACTAAAATAGGGTATAAAAACCACAATAATGTACTACTTAGTATAGTGCCTAATAAATAAAAATAATAAACAAAAAATAATATGTAAATAAATTAAAAAAAAAATTAACCTTGTAAAACTTAGTAACTTTCAATATTTTCTTATTCATTATCAATTGACTTGAATATTTAAAACATTTCAAATAGTTTAAGAGGTAAAATAGTTTCAAAATTAAGTTTTTAACAGTTAACTGGCAAAAAGACTAATTTGTCTTGCAAAATAAAAATGTTTAGGGTGAAGTGTCAATTTTTAATACTAATAAACTAAAATTAGATTAGTGTCAAATCTTAAAGATCTAAATAAAATTTACCCAAAAATTTATTTATTTTTTCATTTTTTTCTCTGTTTTTTTTTTTCTGTAACTATGATAGCGGTTTCCAAATTCCAATCTCTCCGTCTATTTTATTATTAATCTTGTTCTTTTGTTAGCAATTCTTCCATAAACCCATAAAAAGTGTTTTTCTCTTTTTACCCCGTTTTGTTTGTAACTCTTCCATTAACTTATATAAAAATGCTTGAAATGTCATGTTTTATAATCCAAAAAATCACTTTCATGACTTAAATGAGTAAAAGGTTGATCCTTTCTGGGGCTTGATTTTTTAAACAGCACAAACATTTGTTTCCTTATTGTACAACACAAAATAGTTGGCTCTTAAACTTTGCTATTTTCTTTTCCATAAAAAATTAGCCTTGACAGATAATTAATAATATAATGCTTATGATTTCAACATTTGCAATTTACAAGCATGAATTTCCTATTACCAAATTATATACAAATTTTTTGTTACATTTGAAAATTTAAAAATTTGAATATGCTTGTTAATATTAAAATTTAACATTTTATTAATAGATCTTACGAGTATTAATGAATTAGATACAAATTTTCATAAAAAGGAATTTGAGATTTGTAATAAAAAAACTTATTGCATTATTATAAAACTATAATTATCGATTATTATATATTAATTCACAATTCAAACCTGATTTCTTCTTTCACGTAACAATTTTTTTCTAATATATACAAATATATAACACCAATAAAAACATTTTTGGAAGGGTTTTATAATAAATGATTATTAAAAAAAAATGGAAAGAGGTCAAGAAGATTTATGATAGAGCGGGTCACGCAGCTGAGTACTTGACAATGTGACGGTATCAAGAGAATAACGATGGGCCAGGAAGCGTTGGGAAGTGAGGGTAAAATATGCCTCACCAACTCGTTTTAAAAATCACATTCCGACGCCGCCGCTCTCTCTCTATTTTAAAAGTTTTAAGTTGTAACTTGGCAATTGGCATCAACTCAAGGCGGCTGTTACCCACTTTCTCTGAAGCTGATGGCCGGCTGGTTTAACTGTTTCTTCGTTTATTTTACTAGCCAAGCCACATTTTCTTTGACTTTGACCATTTCGGTTTTCCTTTCAAACCGTTGACTTGATAAATTGTCTTGAATGGCAAAGGATAAGAATTCACGTTGAAAAACAAACCTTAACATCTTTGTTAAATTAAACCTTCTAATAAAACCTTTAAATGAGTCGGGAAGAACAAAATGGTAAGGGTGCCGTATAGGCTAAGGATAAAATAAGATCTAATCGAACCAAATTATTTAATAAAATATTTGAAATCATTTTGATTAATAATAATTTGATTTGATGGTTATTTGAGTTTAATATTCAATTTAAATAAATCGAAAGTTTAATTAAAATTTTTAATATATATTTAATATTTAAATATTAATTTATTATTATATTTTTATAATATATTATTAAAAAATAAAAAATTAAATCGATTGAATTAAATTTAAATGATTTATCAAATTTAATTTAAACTTCAATAATTAAATTTGTGCAAATTTAAAGCGTGTTTCAAATTTAAAATATTCAAAGCAAGCTAAATTCAAGTTTATCACTTAATTATCTCCCGTCAATCCGCCTTAAAAAGTCAAAAACTATTAAGAAATGGATCATGATGCCCAGACCGTGACGTGCTTACCAAGAGAGATCAATTTTTATTGATAATATTAATGACAAAAAATAAATTGTCATTATCAACATGTAATAATAAAGTCATCAATCATTGTTATAAATAAATTTAAAAAATAAAATAGAAAACTTATCTCTTTTTGCAAAGAAAAGTATTAATCCGTGAGCGTTATTAGCGAACTTTGAAGGTGTTTGACTTTGGAGCAGAATTTTAAAATATAAATGTAACTTAGTCGTTCCATTTATTCATATATATAATTAAAACCTGTCTATAAAATTAAGCATGACTAATATTAATTAATAAGAAATATCAACCCTTATTTCAATTTCTTTTTTGGGAATTTGGGTGATTTATTTTGGGCCATGAAGTTAGCTACCATGTTGAGGCCTGATTTCTCATTCTCATGAATGAAGCAAATCTTAGACCCATGCCCAAATTGAGGAGAAAACCCAATAACCCTTACCCAAATGCATTTACAAAAGCAATTTACATTTTATGGAAGTTTAATTTTTTTTTATTAATATTCGAAAATATAAATTACAAAAAAACTACTACTATTTTCATATATAAATATATTATTACAAGATATAAAATTATCAAATAAGATATGCTTACATTACATCTATGTGAATTGTTTCTTCTAATCGTATATGGGATAATTCTTAAATTCATTTATATTTTAAAATTCGAAATCAAAATAGGTCAAATTTTTATATTTGAAATTTGAAAAAAATTAAATTTAATAAATTACTAAAGTTAAAATGGACGAAAAAGATCAATTTTTTAAATTACTATTAATTTAAAATTATTTTAGACATCATTTATTTTCATTTTCAGAAATTTTTGTATCCCTCTCGTTCAATAGCTAAACTATACGTGAACAAAGTTGAGTTAAAATGTGAGAGTTTCACAATGTGTTGACCAAAAAATAATTTTATAAAATGAACCTCCAAAGATACTTAATTATGCTAATTTAAATTAAAAAAATCTGATGCACTACAATAAGTTTACGAAAATTTAAATTGTTTTGAGAATATGAGTCCATAATATATATCAGGAATTGATATTACCAACTATATATTCATATCCAATTACACACATAATAAGAATATTTCTTTACCAAAAAAAAAAATTATTAATCAATTACATAAATAAGCTCCTTAATTATGTTGTTTAAATATTTCATTTTTTAAGGTTATTTAATATCTCATTTAACAGATAATTACACCAAAATGTAAATTTTAATAGTGCTCACGCATTGATGTCTTTAAATTATATCACGCGAAAAAGTATGAAATTTTGTTACAAAATAGTAGTACATAATATAAAATTATATATTTTTATTTTATACAATTGTAAATGTTAACCTAATTGATGAGATATTTAAGAAAAAATAATTAATCAATGTGTTGTTTTTAAAATTAATAAAAACATGTATTAAATGAAACTTTTAAAAAGTAAATAATTAATCATTAACCAATATCTATAATCAACCATTAAACTATTTTTTTTACTTTTTTATTCAAAATGACAATTGTTCAGTTAAAATATATCATGTCTATCGTTAGATTTTTCATTTTTTAGAATTTATTATGTTTTTTAAGATAACAATATTACATTAAAATGTAATACAATATTAATTTGGAAAAATTTCATAATTTCGTTATTATGCTAAAATGTTAAATAGTAATTTGTTTATACAAATTAAAGTAGTATTTTAAATTTTATTTAAAAATATTTTTAATTATTATTATATTATTTATATTAAAATGTTATGAATTTTAATATTAATGCATGTACGAATTTTAACATCTCAATCTCAACTTAGGATATTGTAATATTCTATTATAATATATAAATAGAGCTTTAAGTTCAAACTTATGAAACATTTTTTTTTGGATAAAACTATGAGATATTCAAGTCCAAAAGAACAAACTTTACAGATTAGATATGGATCTTCACAAATGGTATCGGAGCGATTATCAATTGAAACACGAGAACTAAATGTTAGATTGTGATAGTCATCTATAGAATCTTGTGAGAGCTAAGTTTACACAATAAAAGCTATCTCTAATATTCTAGCTATCTCTAAGATTCTAACACTTTATGTAATCTTGATTCTGTTTTGTTACTTTTGACGAAAATGTCGAGATTTAAAGAGAAGGAGTTTGTAATGCCTTAATTTTCACATCAAGATTTGAGATTCTGTTATGATATATATAAGTAGAGAATACAAAATTATGAGACTTTCAGATGAAGTAAACAATACCTCATAGATTAATTCTAAATGTCTGCACGAATCTAAACTCTCTCTATATAAGATACATAGTTACTCGATAAAGTTTATTTATAAGAACATGAAGGTGAACATATTTTTTTTGATGACACAAGAAATCTTAATAAAATTTACTTACATATTTAGGTGTTTTATCGACACATAAGAAAAATTCTATAATTTAGATATATTTATTTTAAAATGAGTTTCTAATTATCTAAATATATATCTTTTTAAAGCTTAAAATATAATTTAAATGTATTGCTCTTGAAATGAATTTACTCAAATATAATTTTATTTTTATGATTTCTTAATAAATTTAATGAAGCATTAATTACTTTAAATTTGAAATTGTTTATAATTAATCAATTAATTTTTAATTCAAAATATGTTTATCAATTTATAAATATGCAATAGGTTATTATTATTATTATTATTATTGGTACAGCATTAGGTTATTATTTTTATTTTTAAAAAGAAAGGTTAAATTTTGTATTTAAAATAGGTAAAAATTTAAATTTATTTACTTTTTTCTCAAGAAGTAAACGTTAAGAACCAATAACAAAATTTAAGTGAAATATAGCTTTATTTTAGTGATATTGCATTTTAAATTGATTTATATTACTAAGATATAAGATTATTACAAGCACATATAACGCTATAGCATAAAAATTTAATATCATTATGAATTAATTTCTATATTATAATATATTATATATATATATATATCTTAAACATGTAAATTAAATAATATTAATTTAAATAATTACATATATATTTAAATAAATAAAATTTAATTATCCATTGCATGGATGACAAATTAGTTTTTTATATATACCACATGTGACATGACAAATGTATCGCACTGCCTAATTGTGAGAGTTTCTTTTCCTCTACTAAACAAACAGAGCCTCAAATAAAAACCTAAAAAAAAATCAAAATCAAAATCAAAATCCCCTCCATGTCCATATGTATGACTCCATTAGACAGTGACAAGCCCGGCCCGATTCACCACCAATCACCGGTTTCAGTTACACCACTGTCTTTGGTATTTCCGACCCTTTCCATCATAAATAACACCCTTCCTTCAGACGCTGTCTTTCCCTTCACTTGAATTTCTGTTATTTTCCTTTCCTCTCCGTCCAAACAATGGAGAGCTTAGCTCTCCACTCATTCTCAACCGCCACAACCATTTCCTTCTCACTTTCCATCCGCTCTTCCCTCCACCTCCGCTCTAAACCAATCTCCAAATCATCCCAACCATCCATTTTCCCCTCCTCTTCATTCATCACCCTCCGATCTCCTCTCAAGCCCCTCTTATTTTCCCCGCTTCCCATACAACCCAAGCCCATCCTTTCCCCTGTCCGCGCCTCTTCTCTAAACGACAACACCCCACCCCCAGAAACGACATCCCCACCTCAAGGAGCCAAACTCCTTCCTTTCTTTATCTCAATTTCCATAGGCCTCATCGTTCGTTTCTTCGTCCCCAAACCCGTCCAAGTAACCCCACAAGCCTGGCAACTCCTCGCCATCTTTTTATCCACAATTGCGGGTCTCGTCTTAAGCCCTTTACCTGTCGGAGCATGGGCTTTTCTAGGCCTCACAACTTCCATCGTCACCCGAACGCTGCCGTTTACGACCGCCTTCAGTGCCTTCACCAACGAAGTCATTTGGTTGATTGTCATTTCCTTTTTCTTCGCTCGCGGGTTCGTTAAAACGGGGCTTGGGGACCGGATTGCTACTTATTTCGTCAAGTGGTTGGGAAAAAGCACGTTGGGATTGTCTTATGGGCTTACTTTCAGCGAGGCCTTGATTGCGCCCGCGATGCCTAGTACTACTGCGAGAGCTGGTGGAGTTTTCGTGCCAATTATCAAGTCGTTGTCTCTGTCTGCTGGGAGTCGGCCCGGCGATTCGTCATCTCGGAAGCTTGGGAGTTATCTAATTCAATCGCAGTTTCAGGTTCGCCTTATTTCTACTTTATTGGTGATGATCACCTGGTTAGTTATTTTTTTTAATTGTTAATTTGAATTTATGGATGGAAATAGTTAATTTTATACTGTTAACTTGTGGGAGTATATTTTACTTACTTTTTTAGATTAACCTGGATTCTGTGTTTTAATAAAGTTAGGCTCTTTGATTTCTCTGCCCCATTTGAACTCGTGAAGATCTTTATTTCTATATATTATTAGTTTTCTTGTTGCATTAGTACCTTGGCCTCATGCATTACATATGGTTCATCCATGACAGTCTGCTGGCAACTCTAGTGCTCTTTTCCTGACTGCTGCAGCTCAAAATTTGCTATGCCTCAAATTAGCAGAGGAGCTTGGAATTTTTATTTCAAGTCCCTGGGTTTCGTGGTTCAAGGCTGCTAGTTTACCAGCACTTGTTTCACTACTGGCCACTCCTTTTATTTTATACAAGCTTTATCCTCCCGAAACTAAAGATACGCCAGAAGCCCCTGCAATGGCAGCAAAGAAACTAGAGCACATGGGTCCTGTTACAAGAAATGAATGGATCATGGTAGGAACAATGCTTCTTGCAGTTACTCTATGGGTCTGTGGGTAAGTGTCATCTCGTCAACCGATTCAAATTTCTTTGGATTTGATGTCTTCATATCTAATGCATTTTCATACATGAAATTTGTGTATGTGTATCTATTGAAATGCCTGTATCTCCCATAACTCATTTGTTACACTTTCTTTAGAAGCTGTGCCCTTGCAAAGTTCTATTGTTATGAGAATGTCATAATGAAGATACAATCTATTCCTTTGGTGCTTAATTTGAAATTTATGTGTGATCACACGTATGACATCTATCAAATGGGGGTTCCAATGTTTTGAAACGGTTTATTTTGAGAAATGTAGTTTGAATTATTGAAGCATGATTGCTCATAAAAATGTGTAATCATTGGAGGTGGAGTTTCTCACCAACATGCTAATAAGATTTTCACTTGTAACTGACTGTATGTTTTAGTTTTTTGAACGTATACTGGTTCTGCTGTTAGCAGGAATTTTTTGTACAGTGCCATTAAATATTTGAAACTTGGAAGTCATTCTTTTTAAATGTTGCATGTTATATTGCCCTCCTATAGTTTAAGGTAATAGAAAACTTTATGTTGATTTTGGTTTTGCCAGAACGAATCAGATTCTTAGATTTGACTTGTACACTTTTATTGTTGTAAGCATTCAATGACAATATCTATGCATTGCACGCTCATAAGCTGCATTGAAGCTATGTTTTTGTTGTTTTTTGTTTGCTTCAGAACAAGTAATCTATTAGTTTTCTGATTTGTTGACATTTCCTGAACCATACACAGAGAGACTCTCGGTATACCAAGTGTTGTGGCTGCAATGATTGGTTTGTCAATTCTCCTTTTGTTAGGAGTGCTTGAGTGGGATGACTGCCTAAGTGAAAAATCGGCATGGGATACATTGGCTTGGTTTGCTGTTTTGGTAGGCATGGCAGGCCAATTGACAAACCTTGGGATAGTGAGCTGGATGTCTGGTTGTGTAGCTAAGATCCTTCAATCTTTTTCTTTGAGCTGGCCTGCTGCACTTGGTGTTCTTCAGGCATCCTACTTTTTCATCCACTACCTATTTGCAAGTCAAACTGGTCATGTAGGAGCATTATACTCTGCTTTTCTTGCTATGCACCTGGCTGCTGGAGTGCCTGGTGTAGTAGCAGCGCTGGCTCTTGCTTACAACACCAATCTTTTTGGTGCCCTAACACATTATAGCAGTGGACAGGCTGCTGTCTACTATGGAGGTGTGTCTCTATTTCCTCACAAACTTTCTATGGACAATGTATTTTCTCTCTCATGCATTTGTGTACACTCACATACGAGCTGCTTGTTAAGAAAGAATCTGGCAAATAAACAAGAGAGAACAATCATGCACAGAAAAGATTTATGTGGTTTGGCAATTTGCTTACGTCCATGACTGCATTAGTTTTTTTTTTAATTATTTTTTTAGAAAATTATATATTTATGGTACAGTGAAGCTAGGACAACTTAAAGTAATTGGGCTTCATTGGGCCTTTGCATCGTACTGGCTTTGCATAGCTGTCATATGGGTTGAATTCTATCGGACTCCACAAACTCCAACACTGCCTTTGCATGCAACCACAAAATGTACTTTTGCCTGCATTTATGATTGCTAAATATACCTCTCTCCCTTGTGTGTGCCTTTGGTTGATGTCTTGATGAGATGGGGAACACAAGTCATCCAAGAAAACTTCTTATTAGTGTTTCTTTAATCAAAGATTTGCTTGGGTGACTGATGAGTTCTTTTGCTTTTATTTACAGCTGGATATGTAGACCTACCTGACGTATTCAAAATGGGTTTTGTTATGGCCTTGATTAATGCCATCGTCTGGGGTGGTGTTGGAATTTTCTGGTGGAAATTTTTGGGCCTCTACTGATTTAATTGCCCTGTGAGTGTCATTCTTCCCTGTTGTGAGAAGTCAGATTTTAGGGAACAAATAAGCTCATTTTACTTGAAAGAAAATTTTTCATAGCTATAGCTATTGCTCTTTTTTCTCATCTTTTTATTTATATATATATATATATATATATATATATTTTAACTCTTTATTTACAGTTCAACAGGTTTATGTTGCTTGTTCAAACATGATTTGATTTTTTTTTTTTAAGAGATGCATCCATCACTTCTGTCCTTTTATATCTTCTTTGTTTCTGTTATTTGAGATGCAGACTGTAACAGTTCCTTGTTCTGCTAGAAAACCTGCCGCTGCCTGGTTTCCTGGTTTAGGCAAACTCCATGGTTGACTGTGTGAAGAAACTGGTCTATTGCCATATCAGAATTTAAGTGAAAAAAAAAAAATTACCATTTATCTGGAGAATTATCAGGTTGGAAAACTTGATTAAAAGAAGGGGAAAACAAGTTGAACAAAAGGGGAAAAAGGATTAAAAAGAATGTACAACCAACCAAAATTAACGTGATGAGTTACTAAAACCATATGTCAGATCCTGTTGGTTATGATCATGTTTCTTTTACGAACAATTTGAGAAACAGTTATACTACTGTAAAATGCATTAAGATGGATGGAATGAAAAGAAGCAGCACGTTGCCGCAGCATTCTGTATAAATGAAATAAAAAGCTAAAATGTAAACCAAGCTTAGCTCGGATGGTTTAATCTCTAAACGAATTAATAAAAATTATGGAATTTGGAAACAATTCCTGCCACAGCATTCAGATTATATTTTTTCTGGTGGAGACTTACCAACAGCCAATACATTGTCGCCAGCTATATATCTGGCCCTTGTCAATGTTTAGGTGGCACAGAGATTCTTATATCTCTGATGCCTGAATCCCACTGGCCGCCCTGTGGCTGTGGTACCAATAATACAGTACAATATCCCTGTCAAAACTATATTTTTTTCGACGAAATTTGATGAACAAAGTCAAGAAGGAACAAAAAACTTGCAATAATTATTCGTGATGAAGTTGACTCCGCCATTACTGATTGTTGGATATTTCCAGCTGGACACTGAACGAACAAAAGAAAAATAAACCCTTAGATTTAGTAAATATCACTGCTTGCCAATGCTGTTTATCTTCTCTCAGTTTGCACCCCTTGGTACACCTTATTACTATGTGTTCCCCAAACCTCTATTTGATCTTCATCTTGTTAGTGTTCAGTTTCCACTCTTGGAACTTGAGATCTCAAGAACTAACATGCAACTTGAATGATTTGGTAGCCCTAAATGGGTTTTCTAGCTGTCTGGAATCAGATAATCTTGGATGGAATGACGATGCTTCTGATTGTTGCACTTGGACTGGTGTCACTTGTGACAATTCTACTGCGCTAAGCAAACGAGTAGTCAGTTTAGAACTTGGGACCAAAAAGCTGTCTGGAACAATCTGTGATTCCTTGGCTGGTTTACATCACCTGAGAACTCTCAACCTTTCTCATAATCTGCTGCGCGGTTCCCTTCAACCAAGCTGTTTCGCATGCAGAACCTGGAGGTCCTCGACATAAGTTACAATAGTTTTGTCGGCAGAATCCCAGAAGAAATTCATTTACCGTCTATCCGGTATGTTGACATTTCCAAGAATAGTTTTTTTGGTATGGTGGATGAAAACCTCTGTAAAACGTCACTCCATATCCAGTATCTTGATTTATCAGGCAACAACTTCTTCGGGGAAGTATCACCAGCTTTGGGAAACTGTACTTCTTTGCAATATCTCATTCTTAATATGAATAGTTTTAGGAGTTTGCCAACGGTTATCTTCCGCTTGCAAAATCTGAGGGCACTAAATCTTCAAAACAACAGTTTCTCTGGGCCTCTAAGTCATGGGATTGGTCATCTGTCCAACCTTGTTGAATTGGACATCTCCTCTAATTCATTTACAGGAGTTCTTCCTGATGTTTTTGGGAGCCTTGGAAAGCTTCAGCAGTTCTCTGCCGGTTCAAATAACTTCACTGGAGTTTTGCCCATTTCATTGCTGAACTCTCCGTCTCTTACAAAGCTTGATCTCCGCAACAACACTCTGAATGGTCCAATTATTCTCAACTGTTCTGCCATGCCTCATCTCAGGTCCCTTCATCTTGGTTCGAATAATTTCCATGGTTCAATCCTGCAGAGCATGTCCTCTTGCAAGAGCTTGAGCATACTGAATCTAGGCCACAACAACCTTCGGGGTCAGCTCCCTTACGATTTTAAGAATCTTCAATCCTTGACAGTCCTCTCACTGTCCAGAACCAACCTTGTCAATCTGTCATCAACCCTTAAGATTCTGCAGTACTGCAAAAACTTAACTGTTCTGATCCTTAGTGAAAACTTTCAGGAGGAACAAATTCCCAGTGATGTGAATTTGCAATTTGGAAGCCTCAAGGTACTTAGCATTGCCTATTGTGAACTTAAGGGTTCCATTCCACCATGGTTACTAGGGTGCAACAGGTTACAGTTCTTGGATCTGTCAAGAAATCATCTGAGTGGAACCATTCCCTCGTGGTTCAAGATGTTCAAACATCATTTTTACCTGGATTTGTCCAACAATTCTTTCACAGGTGAGATACCAAAAGGCTTAACTGAACTACAGGGCCTCATTGATATGAAAATCTCATTGGAAGGGCCTTATGTGGGCTTCCCTGTATTCAGAACTGGCATAGATGGTGCAACTTTTAGTTACAACAATATTTGGAGCTTTCCACCGTCTTTAGACCTGAGTTACAATATGCTGAGTGGACCCATTTTGCCCACATTTGGGAATTTGAGAAGGCTTCATGCTCTAAATCTCAATGAGAATCACCTGTCAGGATCAATTCCAGAGAGTCTGTCGGGAATGACAAGCTTGGAAATTCTGGATTTGTCTCATAACAAGTTATCTGGGAAGATACCTAATTCACTAGTGCAGCTCAGTTTTTTGTCAAAGTTCAGTGTGGCATATAATGAGCTTTATGGGGAAATCCCTGTTGGAGGTCAGTTCATGACTTTCCCATATTCAAGCTTTGAAGGGAACAATGGCCTTTGTGGTGGAATCTACAGTCCATGTCTGCTTGAAAATACCCCTATTGCATCTCCAGTACCAGATGAACCAATGAAAATAGTTGGTTCTCAATTTGTATATGGAGCTGTGACTGGTTTTCTTCTCACCATTGCCATCTGCTTCATGTCCGGTTGGATCTTTCCAAGATAGGCACCATTTAAAGTGGACTCAATCCAAGACATACAGCTAGCAGCTACAAGTAAATCTACTTACCATGGCTAAAAGTCTCTCTGCTCGTTTTGTTGTAACTTTGTTGATCTATTCTTCAGTTGCTGGTCTCCCTCGCATGCTTACCAAATCCTATCCTTCTCTCACCCAAATGGTAGATGTGTTTTGCTGCCATGAAATCAAACTCAAACCTTGGTTAGTCTTTCAACTTCTATTTGCTTAGAAGTTCTGTTGGATTTGTATTTGGTTGATTTACTTTTTATTTTATTTTATTTTGTTTTGTGCATTGGTTAAAAATTTCCCTTTGGTTCTAATTTCTTAATCGAAATTTGGAATTTCAATGTTTTATAGACAAACTTTTTTTTATTTTTTCAATTCCTCCTATTTTTAAGACTTCTGTAAGCAAAGCTCCCTGCACTAATAGAATTAGCAGGAAACAAAGATGCAAACAATGCATTCCTTACTAAATGCTAGCTAGTAGTATTTTACAAGCAAACAAGTAATGATCACCTGTTGATGTGAACATATTAATATACAAAGCCCCTTTCCAAGAAGCAGTAACTACAAATTTTCCAACTGCCGACAAAATCAATGTTTGACTTTGTCCACTGAAAATCCAATGCCACTGACCCACAACCATGACAAGATGAAGATTTGCAAGCCATGTGAGTCTCACTGTTGACTCCATCACAGTCTGAGGACGTCGTTAAACTAATAGCCATGCCATTGGATCAGAGTTGGTAATTAAAGCTAGTTACGATTCCTTGATTCCCTCTGTTAATCCGACCGCCATGGGCATTATCAGAAAAGGGTTTTTTGGCCCTTATTTTTTTTCTGTACATGTTATCTCAAAGTTATTAATCCAAGTGCACAAACACGAAGATTAGACTATAAATCAGGTTCAAACGTCATCAATCAAAATTTGTATTACTAAACCTAGATCACAAGCCAGATAGATGGCTTAATCGTCATAAGTTTAGATTTAACCGTCCATTAATAATTTTCATTTACAAATTCACTTAAAAGTTGACATTTAACAGATTTATATCAGTTTGACAATCACATAAATCACTTGACTCTTGACAATTACATGAGTCATTTGAGTCACTTACATAACACAAAGAATTTCGTGAGAAAAGAACGTCTATAACAAATGATATCATCAATAAAATATATAAGAGTTAAAGCTTGTGAGGAAAGAACTATTTGAACACTTTCTCCTCGATGAGAAAAAAAACCTAACACTCCTCAAGAGATTTTAGCCCTGTCACTCTCTCTTTCTCTACCTTCCTTTATTGCTTCATTATTCTCCTAACTTTTTACTAACTTGAGCTTAAAAGCAGCCATTTAAAAAGTTTTTATATTTTGAGTTTAAAGGAGAACAAACTTTCAAGAACCATTTTAGGTAATTATCGAATAAGAAAAATTGAAACTCAAAATTTGTCCTATAACAAACTTTCTAGCGAAATATTGATTCTCTGCTAAACTTGAGCTTCTTGTCATAATTCAAACTTACTTTGTTTCATAGCAATTAACTGCCAAAAATTAAAGATTTTTTTTTTTTATTTTTTGAGTGAATTAATGAAATATGTTTTTGTGTTGTTTGATTGTTTTTTGAAAATTTATCTTCTTCGAAATGATATTGATTTAACTATTAAAATATTAAAAGATAATATTTAAAATTTTTATTAATTAATAATTAAAAAATAGCTATTAATTAAAATATATTATTACTAAACACATAATATAAGCTATTATTATTTATATGAGTATTTTAAAATATTTAAAATAATATTACTACTATTAAAATATGATTTAGATTAATATAGTAATATTTATTGCTAAAATATTAAAATATATATTATTAAAATAATTATATTTTTATTGAAAGTATTTATTATTAAATTATAACAAAAGTATTATCTATTTATGTTTATTATCAACTTAATAATATAATACTATTTAGTATTGAAATTTTAAAAATATTTTGATTCAATATTTAAAATTAAAATATAAAAAAAAATGGATGTTAATATTTTAAAATCTTTAATTAAGATTAAATTAATAATATTTTAAGAAAAACCAAATTAAATTTGAACTTAAAAAATTATATTCAAAATCTAATTTAACCTTTTATATAATTAATTTTTTTCAAAAAATATATTCCACTTTTCCAAAGTATGAAACAATTTTTGAAAAAATAATCTTATTTTTCGTTTATCAAATAATTTACTGTCCAACAAATACCAAAAAATATAAAAATCATTCTTTTAAATAGAGAAAACCTCAATGTATCATAGAATGAAGTCCATGAAAATACGACTAATTGAAGCTTCAGAGGAACCAGTCTCTCTGCGGTAAAATGTTTAGACCTTGAATAAAAGCGTTTATTAGTAACCAATAGCCATAATTAGCTTATTGGAACACTAGTGAGCAAAGCTCTGACAGAGGTAAACTAGTAAAAGATATCCCACGCCAATCTGCATTAGAATAAAGCTACCAAGCTTCCTCCGGCACGGCAGAACAAGATGCTACAAGTGTTCTATAATTACAAACAAATCTTTCTAAATCTAGTTACAGTCGAATAATAATCCTGATATCCCATCAACCAGGCATTCAAATAAATGGTTATTTGCATAGCATTTACCTTTCCTGGCAAAAACAAGTGGTAAAATTTCTATACTAAATGGTTATTGCTGTTACCAGCAAAACCTGAAAAGAGCTCTTCAACCAGGATGCTTCCGTTTTCCTGCACATATCATCACAAACCTTCCAAGCCATTTGATTCCCGGAACTCATCAACTGAACCTAACTTTTCAAGAATTAACCTTTCTTGCTTGGCATCTGTTACATTTAAGTCAAGAATTCACAATATCTTCTCTGTGAAATAAATTTCTAAGGGAATGAAGGAAACATTAATCATGCATGCAGAAACACTGCAACAGCAAAGTTGCAAAGTTCCCAAGTAACACTCCAGTGAGAGCATCAGAGATTGTGCTCTTAAGGGTACGTTTGAGATAAAAGTATAGCTAAGTGGCTCAACTTTGTGCAGCGAACTTCTATAAGCATTTAGTATTCAGAAATGTCTATAACAGGCATCCAGATTGTCAAGGGGTTAACTTCCCAAATTTAAATTATGTGCACCATTTATTTGTTGCTACAAAATTATTTGGCATGTATGGATGCATATCACGCTTCTCTGATGGATGATTTATAAAGTAAGAAGAGAGCTTGCAAGGATACATTCCTGATCAGGGTTCTCAGCAAAATTGGAATGCAGGGCATTCCCTATGCAGTCTACAATGGCCGAGATAGTCATGGATGATTCAATGCATAAAATAGCTGTTATGGCATCTAATCTAGTGACCTCATTTCTGAACATAAGCCTTGCATGCGCTGCAACATTAAGATCATTAAAACCAGCATTAATGATTGGATAATGCAGCAACATTGAAGCAACAAAGTCCAATGGACAGATTATCCAACATACCTTGCGCCAGGCGTATCAAGCTTTCAAGCATGCGCACCGTTGTTCTTGCTGCATTGTCCATAATGGTATGATCAAAGTGAATAGAATAAAGCAATTGTGATCTAGTGGAAGGAATTTCTAAAGGAGGAACCTGCATTATGTGTTGCTGATCGCCTTTGAAGTTGATAATAGCTTGAGATAACCTTTTCAGCCTCTTTTGTAAGCACTGGTTTAAAGTGTTCTTTTACATAGTGAATATACCTGCAAGAATTCTACAAAAGCTACAGCCTCAAGTGATCTAAGGAGATACATAAGATTGTTGAATACATGCCAAATGAGTTTAAATTTCCTTTGAACAAGAATTGAATTTTCTAGAAACCCCAACCAACCCTCTCCGTCCTCCCAGACCCCCCACCCAAAATTATACTGAGATAAAGAGGTTAATAACAGAATATAAAAAACAAAACTTTTACAGAGTATTCCAATAGTTCCATGTACCTAAGTTATATTTACCTCCGAAGGATAGGAAGTGACCAGATACTTGCTAGATCTTCATCCCTCTTGCCATTTTTGGACTCTCCCTGCAATTAGTTTCAAATAATCATAGGGACATTTATGTTCAAATCCCCTTTTTTATTTTTTGTTGCCAGAGATTATTCAAATGCTTCAACAAAATTTACAACTTTATGAACACTTTACCTCAGCTAGAATATGTGATGATACAACTGCATCCCATTCAGGGTTCTTTGTATCCAAGAGAACTAGGACTATATCAAATCTGCTTAGTAAGGGACCCGAGAGTGTTGTATTGACAGAGAGAGCTAGATTTGGTTAAGAATAATACAGGAAGAGAAAGAGAAACATTAGGGAAGACGGAGCAAAGCCAAAGAAAAAAGAGGCATGGGTGAAGAGCAGAGTTAAGAACAGTGAGTGCAATTATATTCCGCATTTACCTACAATGCCAAACAAGGTAAGGTATATGATGGCTTGTAATTTTCATAGTCAAATGTAAACAACAACTAGCACAATCAAGCAACTTTATTTAAAGTTCAATCAAACTAGTTATCTAAATTGAAATGATACATTGATCAGGATCATAGTGTCCTCTTGGATTTGTTGCACCAAAGACAATTGTTCTGGTACTAAGAGTAGTAACGAGGCCGGCCTGAAAAATTAAAAAATGCCAAAACTTTTTAAATAGTTGTGCTGACACCAACCAGCACGGAGAACATAACAGAAATAAATTAAAAATAAACAAAAGACAAAAATTGATGCCAGATAACACTATTTAAAAAATCATGGAAAAACAACATTGGGTAAAATTAAGTGTAAGTTGGTCAGCAAACTGCCTAAGACATGCAGGATGGAATGACATCCATTATGAACTTTAGTACTTTTAGCTCTCAACTTTCTCCAAGTATTATAACTGAAATTAATATGCGGGACACAAGATTTGGGCAGGGTTGATCCAGGCTCATGCACATTAACAAAATTTGCTTCTTGCCTATAGAAAAAGGCTCTTAACAGTCAACAAAAAACATCAAGTGATATAGAACACAGAAATGAAAGATCTAAAAAAAAAAAAAGAAAAAAAAGTTGAATGAACTTATTAGTCTTTCTTGATAGCCTCCATGATAGAACTTGTTTTATTTGGTATTATACAAAATAACGCAACAAAATATGCTATTCTAGATGTTTTCTAAGAAATAAAAGAAAATAAAACAAGCGGTGAAGATTTCTGTGAAGTTGCAAGGACAGTGTATCCACTTCAAGATGGGACATACTACTGCACAGATCTTCTAGCCTTCCCTACCTCAAAAGTATATTTATACAACAAGGAAAAAAATAACACCAATGGTTATTCTAAAAATATCTAAAAAATGAAAGAAAAATATGCTCTAGGCTTAATTAAAACAGAGAGCAAAGATGTGTTAAAAGTTCATAAAACAAAAATAGAGATTTGGATGGATTCTAACTAAATTTATTATAATGCAATGTGACAAAAATGCTCTACCTTAGCAACACTTATAGTCTGCTGTTCCATTGCTTCATGTATGGTTGCTCTGTCATGCTCTCTCATACTACATCCCACAGCCCCAACCCAAAAAAGGAAGAAATACAATCAAACATAAATAAACGAAAAAAGAAAGTACAGATCATTTACAAATTTAGTTCCCTCCTGAAAGTGCAGCTTCTTGAATGACCAAAGAAAGCAACTTCAAAAGCAGCATCATATCTGCTATTACATATTCCCTAAGAGAATATATTCATGCATACATGTTTGGCATCATACGTTGACAGTAATACAATTATTATGACCTGTATAATGTAAAAAGATGAAGAAACTATTTTGAGTCGTGGTAAAGTTCTAGCAAACCCAGCTTTGAACAGAGAAAAATAAGGTTGTCATTAGTTCTTAATCAAATTCCCTTACTAAAGACAAAAATATCATGATAATGATTCAAAGAGAGTACCTATCAAACTCATCAATACAACAAAGCCCTCCATCTGCTAAAACAAGGGCCCCAGCTTCTAACATCCACTCCCCTAGCAATATCAGATATACAGTTAGGTACTTTCCCTCAATAAACAGAAAAATGGCAAAATCATAAGGTCATACCAACTCTACCATACAAAACTTTCCTCCCTCTTTCTTTTCCAAGTTTTTGCCTTATGGATAGAATGGAGAAGGTTGAAGCAATACTACTAAAAAAAGAAAAAGAAAAAAAAAAGGGAAGCACCAGTTTGTAATAATAATTTAACTCATATTTTGTTGTCTTCAACGAGACAACCAAGTATTACATATATTAACATTTAGATGGTTATATCAACAAGACTACCAAATATAGATGAAACTCAGGTAAAGAGTTGAAGAAATGAATCAAGTAAACCAAGAAATCATAATTATATGGATATATTACATATGCAAGTTCCAGTTTCATGAATCTTCAAAGTTAAGCAATCTGAATTGTTTAACGTACTTTCAAACTGTATCCTAGTTTCCAGCTCCAATAACATTTACTCACCTCCTTTCTACACATAGTCTTGCCAGTTATCATTGCCATTAAATTGTTATACCAGACACCAGAATAACATAATCACCCTAGAACCCCTTTCAAAAGAAAAACAATGAATCTTTAATATGGTTATATTTGCGGTTTTCTACATATTAAATCTAAACCATATTTTATTTGCTCTTCAATTATGACCAATAAAAAGGGCAAAGCAATGTATCTGCAGCCAAACTTTCACCAGTTTTTGTATTCTCTAAATATATCACCCTTAGCCAGTATATGATATACTCCAGGAGCATGAACTATAATCATGTTACACAATCTATATTGACTATATTTCAGATCGTGGAATCCAATTCTTGATTACTTTCTTCAAGTTCACAAAAATAGTTACGTACATAATCACACAGTACTATTATCAGCTAATAATAACTTTCAAAAAGGCGATGTGAATGTCAAAGTTCTGATAAAGGTGACATGAAGGTTACCTCCATCTTTGACTGCAGTGACAGTCAGTCCAGCACTAGTGCTTCCCAAGCCAGTGGTGATGACAGATCGGTTGCTTAATTTTGCAGCAAATTTCAAGAACTGAGACTTTCCAGTACCTGTAAAAAAGTTTCTTGCATCAATCCTACTTAACAATTCCAAAATTTCATGCACATTCTGAATCTTTGTAAATCATAAAGGCATGTAAGTTGTGCACACGTTCAGGCGCCCATATATACATATATGCACATAATGATTCCAAATCTCAACTATTTGGAAAAAGGTTTGCCCAGGCCCTTCTACTGAATTATAGTCTAAGGAGACTGAACGCCAAGGGTTTTTTTTTTTTTTTTTGGGGGGGGGGGAGGTGGGGGGGGGGGGGGGGGTGTGTGGGGGGCGCAATTATAAGTCTCACGTGCCAAAATATGAAAACCTCAATCATATGACATGATAAAGTAGGTAAACAATTATCTGCCATGATGCTGATGAATGATAATTTCCATATCCTCAAAAAAACACCCTGCTCAATTGCTTTCAAGGAATATGCTCCAATAAAAGTGGTTAATCAATCCAAGAATCAAATTGTAGATCAAGTTAAATGCTAAAGAAGAGAATCTTCAAGAAAAGAATACTATCATATGATATGTGAACAAGAAAATCTTTACCTGGATCGCCAACCAGAAGCAAGTGAGACTCTCCTCGAATCTTTATCCCAGAAGCATCAACATGTTGGACACCTCCAATCAGTGTTAGTGCAACTGAGATCAAGGACATAAAAGTTCAATATGTTTGTCATTGAAGCTTCCATATAAGCCTACACATGCATGCACATGTTGTGAGAGAGAAGATATGGGATGACAGAAAACCTGCAAGTTTCACAGTGAAGAGTCCAAAAACTTGAGGGCAAATTCCTCGTAGAATAGCATTTCTCCCTGGGTTAAAATTAAACTGCTTTAAGTTATGTAGGAAAATAATATACAAATCCATCGTAAATAATATAAATAGGAACAACAACGAAACATGCCCCCATTAAGGAAAAAAAGGAAAAAAAGAAAGTAAGAAACCGCTAAATATTCAAAAAGACATTTCACAACTACATGCAGATTTTCAAAGTGAATAAATACACAACCACCTATTCTTACCTTTCAATGGGGTGTGCCTAAAGTCTGACCAGAATTGCTTGAATTTCTCAGTAACATCATCGGGAATATCAATGTCTGATTTCAGTTCATTAGTTCTCCTAAGATGAGAGAGGTAAATTATGAGAAAAATAAGCAAGTGCAGTTAATGTAATTTCCACTGAAAGTACTTTAGAATGACAAACTGCTTTCACTAATATAAGACAATTAGTTCGCAAAAGCATGGAAACAACAAGAAATTTGAGACAAATAATTGTTTTTAAGGAGCTCATAAACCCAAATTAATGTATCGTTTGATGAATTAGAAACAAATAAAAGGTGGTTGGAGAAGTCACAAAATTGAAACAGGTTAACATTTACCCAGTAATTGAAAACACATTTCTCTTGATTATTTTGTCTTCTGTTTTCACTCATCCATAACATAGGAAGGATTGAGGCTCAAGACTGCCATTAATTGATTTGCCTAGAATGCTAGGCACTCACATTGATAAATGTTAAGGGAACAGTAATAGTTTCATTAACAAAAAGCATGTCATTTAATATAAATCTAACCCTTGTTACTATTACGTTGTCTTCTAACTTTTAGCTTGATATGTGAGCTAAAAAAGGATTCATTCCTGTAATTAGGAACCATTTGCTAAATAACAGATTCTGTCATGTTGGCCAGTAGAACCATCAATATTCAAAATGTAGACCCTTGAATAGCGAAAATGCTCATAGAGACGCTTAACAAGGGCAACGAGTAGCAAAGTCACACCATTGAAAGGTCTATAACTTTCCATCATTGAGTCTACACTAATTATTTGAGTTTCTGTTTATATTGCTCAACTGAATTACATGTGTTCAAAATCATGAGAGACTGGCAGCCCCTTTGATAATCAATTTGTATTTCAGACCAAGTTACTAGGGAACAACTATATTGTCTCAAATGGATAAACTATTTTAACTTAAGGGGCCATTTGGTTCACAGAATGTAGGATTCCCTTTGGGAATCATTTTACCCCCAAATCACTAGACAAATTCTGGGGAATATTAAATTCCTGTCTGTGGTTGCATTAGAGAGAATGTTTGATTTCTACATTTGGTTCAAGAAATTTAAGATTACTAATGACATATTTTACTATACTACCATTTTGTATTAAAGTGAATAAATAGTTGATTTATTGAAAGCTATGTTTAACATATCTATTTATATGTTTATTTATTTATTTATTATTTAAGCTTATTCATTTAACAAATGTTAATTAATTTATTTAACACAAGTTAATTAATTATTTAAGCTATTCATTTAGCAAATATTAGTTAATTTATTTAACACAAGTTAATCAGTTTATTTAATATGTAAATTATTTTGATTTATTTAATTAGTTAAGCTATTTATTTTTAAGAGGGAGAGAGACGCTTCTGATTTTAGGGAGAGTGGTTTTAGGGTTGAGGCTTGTAATATTATATAGGTTTAGGGGTAAAATGGACATAAAATGCAATAATTAAAGGGTAACATAAGAACAAAAAAAAATTAAATTACCTTGAAATTCTAAAATACCTCAAGAGGAGGAGGTAACCTTTTTCACCCCCATTTTCCCCCATGTTGGTACCATTGGGAATATCAGATTCCTAATGTGAGGGAAAAAGTGGTAACCAAACAAAGTAATTTTATTACGAAAAAAAAATTCTTGGTAACAAGAAAATACTTGAACCAAACAGCCCCTAAGAGTTTTAGATAATCTTCTTTTTGTCTCCTGTTGCTTTATAACAATGAAAGCAGCATTTTAGAGAAAAATGACAAAATCAAGGGTTTTGATTCTTTTTACCTTACATGGTTGGCAATTAATATAGGTTCAAGGTCACAGCGCACATCTTTTAAATCAGGAGACCACTTAGCAGTCAAGATCCCTGTAACGATTACATTATCTGGACAAACAAGAGTTTATAGCCCACATGAAAATTAGATAAATAGATAACCCAAAAGCATGTAATAACTTTAAAAAAAAAAAAAAAAGCAGCAGCAGCATGTATCAACATGCTAGCCATGACATCCAGATACTATATTGAAACATAAGGCATAGTAAGGGTATAGAAGCTGCAAATATAAGATAAAACAGGAAGGGCTTGGACAAACAGCTGACTTTTTCATTAGTGATACCCAATGTTCCGGACTCCTTTAGGTCCGGTTTGTTAGAGACTTAATGGGCAATTATAAGCCATTAGAGTCGGCACAAGGTTTAGTGCTGTTAGTTTTTATCACAGCAGCAAGCTCTGAACCCAGTACAACTAATATACGTGAAAAGTCATTACAAATTTGAGATTTCTGAAATGAACTTTAGGTACATTTTTATATCTGCAGATTACATCTTGGAAATTATATGCTTGCATTGTTAAATTTGTGGTTGACTCTAGAAACTCATTCATTTACAAACTGCACATAGAGGAACGTATTAAATAATTTTCAACTTTTTTTTGATTCCTACTTCCTTCTGCAACTAAAAGTTTAGTATTGCTTGCAAGTTTGTAACTTTTATTCCATAGCTGTTCTGAATTCCTAATTTTTTATGTCATGCAAATACCTCGCATAATTCCTCATTTAATTATTGATAATTCTATTTAAGTTGGTTTAATAAAAGCAAGATGATAATTTTTTTACCAGATTGCTGAAGAGGGGATCTTCCATTTGCCACCTTGAACAACTACAACCAAAACCAAAACAATCCTATCTATTCAATTCGGGCAGGTTAAGGTCATTTGACGCAGTACAATTTTATTTTGGCTGTTGTAGCTTAGGCTGACATGTGGGCTTCAGTGCTTCCCAGCAATATTGTTAGATCTTACTAATTTGAAGTCAAGCACTGTTAAACAATGACTACTTTGCTAGAGAATATCCTATCTCAATTCAACCATGACTAACCCTCTAATAGACCTTTCCCTTCATGGTAAAACATCATGCAAACTTATTAAACCCAATGGAAGACTGGATTTAACATGCAATTTATGGTTAAATTGTTTCTCTTAAACCTCAGTGAATGAATAATATTAAAAAACAAACCACATTTGATTGCACAATAAGAGAAGTTCCCTATGTGGAGAGAATCAAACATTGGTAATGTTTATAAGAAAAAAAAAAGTAGAGAAATGAAAACCAGGGTTGCAGAGTGTGGTACCTCCAGCTTTAACAATGTCAACAAGATCATCTTGAAGAATGACTAGAATTAAACGAGGAATCACCCCAACACCCAACACTTGTGTGCTTTCTTGAATTTTGATTTCCTGATAATCATGACAGACTGTAGTATTTTCTACACACTGGAATTTAGTGCCTTCGCAAGGATTGGACTTCTGTTATTGAACAAGTAATTTGTTACCAAAATCTAAAGTATACTTATACTATCATATCAACATACACAGAAGATAGAATAGTTCCAAAACTACATTTTAAACTAATAAACTAAGAACAAAAGAAAATCAAAACTCTTTCTTGCAACACGAATTAAAGAACAATTAAAACTGGCATTAAACCTGAGAGGGGCAGATTGATGGAAGTGTTATCGAATTTCTTGTTTCAATCTCAGGATAAAGGGGAAACCTACAAACATTTTCAACCAAATTGTCAGTCAGCTTAGCTGCCAACAAAAAAAGTGACACATAATTAGATCATGGAAATGTTTTTGAGGGTGAAACTCAAATCTATCCCCTCAAAGATATAAAAGAATATAAAAGAGCTATTGAACACATGCGCGCGTGCGCGCACATCTATGAAGTTAGGATTATGAGGAAATTCTTTGACATATTGAATAACAATTGCATTGAACATCAAATATTTTGCCTGTCTTCCCACAACAAAACTAATCTGGTGCAAAAAGCAGTGTAACCCAAGCAGAAAGTTATCAACTCCTAAAAACCAGTGCATCTTGCATGATAAGACAGCATGCAGTGACGATGATATAAATGAGAATGAAGTAATCATTCTGCAGGAAACCAAGAGACATCTGATTTTCCAAGCTTGGCAACTATTGAGTACGCTTAGTTGATGGCCTGGCTCCAGCTTGTTTATGACTAGTAAAATATGAAAATAGCCACAATCAGAAGTCAACTAGAACATTTGCAAACCACCAGCTTTAAATCGCTCAAAACAATTCTCTTAACTTGAAGATGTTTCATTTATGAAAGAAACTTAAGGAGGGATGCCCCCACAATTACAATATGCTACCTTCAGGTATTAAGGCTACTGCTTATTTAACCTTGCCCTACTGGAAAGCCCCCTGTTTCTACCCCTTCAATAGCGTGTTTCATTTGCAGCACTGTAAGTCACACCTGTCCTATGTGTAAATGATATCATATATTTCTTGATGCAGAGGGAAGGCTGTGTATACATGACCCTTCCCAAACCCCACAATGTGGGAGCCTTGTGTATTGGGTTACACTTTTTTTAGAGATATCTAGTTATTTAAATTTATTTTTGGGTAGTTTTTTATTTTGATTTGCTAGGTGTAAAAAGGATTGAATTTCCTTGATTCTCTCCTTTGGCTTAGTTTAATTTGTTCCTAAAATAAAGGGGCTGAAGTCTTATGCTTAGCCTACAAACTAGGCTGTAATTTCTATCCTTTTCAATATAGAATATATTCATACTCATGATATGTAACGTTCAGCTTTTTCTTAATAAAATAATAATAGTTTAAAAAAAAAAAAATTGAATTGATGATGATGATGAACAGAAAGGCAGGTAAACGGAAATGAAAAAGAAAGAAAGAAGAGGGGTAGCGTGTGGCAGGAGGTCTGGCACGGGCTGAATGACGAGCAAAAAAAAAAAAAAAAATACCAAACCAGTTTTTGGCCTAATCTTCTGTATATAAACAGAAAGCACGAAACGAGACTGGGAGAGAAGAAGTGAGAGAGAGTGAAACTAGAAGGAGACTGAATCGGGGAGCAAGAGAGCAGGGAGAGTAGCCGACTGCAGCAAAGTTAGAGGAGGACCGGTGCTGGCAGTGATGATGACTGATTGAACCAAAGGAAGAGTGAACCGAGAGGAAGTAGAAACAACTGGAAACAAAGGACGAAACCTTGGAGCCGAGGAGAAGTGAAACTACAGCAGAAGGGCGTCTTGCCACATTGCAACTGGCGTGACTGTGATGCGGAGAGGTAACAAAGAAATAAATAGATAAATGAAATAGCTTGACAGTGATGGCAATTTTCTGTTCTGGAAATTATCAAGTTTATTTAATGATTTATATGATACAAAATTTTAGGTAGATGAAATTGGGAACCGTTTAGAAGAATCGAGAGAAGTAAGCTAGCTTTCGTTGTTGGTGTCAGGTACAGGTAAGTAATTATACAGTCTACAAATTTAATTAACTATTTTGTTCTGAAATATTTTGCAGTGATATGAAATTATGTTTGATCTTTGTAAATTCTGTTTAAATATATATATATAAGTAAATAAATAATACAATAAGTTTTTCGTTGAGATATTTACAAATATATATTTTGTTCATTTGTACAAAAACTCCGCATTTAGATTTAAACCTCATGCCAAATAAATTCGATTTGAGAAAAGTATATTAAAATTTTGTTTTAAAAACCGTGGGAGCCATCTCTAGAATCCCTGATGGGAACTAAGTGCTACACGTGAATTTGTTGTAAGACTAAATCATTTTGGTACACCTACTGTAAGGGTTCCCCTGAAAAGAAATCGGGAACAGTTTGGCCTATCCTGAGGCGATAGGTGCCAGTGTCGTCTGGCCCACGAGACTGGCTCAGGTCTATGATCATAGATAGCGCCCTAGAAAATGGGGAGTCCGTTGCACTGATAGCTACAGTGCCTTTTGATAAGGTTGTACCTAATGCATTTACGCTTCAGCATCCGTATACAACTTTTGTATATGTATCTAATTTCGGTGTTCGTATTTGATTTTGCGATATATGTATGTATAATTGATATCTATTTGAAATTTGATTTCTATATCCGAAAATCTGAAATTTGCACTCAAATTCTATGTTGGATTTTAATTTTATGATAGGAATACTTTTTCCAAATGAAATTACTTTTTCGATGATATTGTTTTACTTAGCTCATGTTTTATAAAAGCTGTATGTTTGTCGGTTTGGATTTGATTTTGAATGTAAGGCATGAGGGTCTGTATGAAACTAATTTTTGTATTCAGTAGCTGCATATTTGCTTACTGGGTTTTCCATAAAACTCACCCCCTCCTTCCTCCCCCAGATTAAGGCAGTACGAGATTCAGCGGATTTTGTCATACTTTTGAGACAACCGAGCTTCCATCGAGGTATATTTTGTATGGTGGATATATATATTTATATGTTGACACAGTATGTAGGCTTCATGGTGTACACTCGTGAGAGGGTTGGGATGTAGACATGTTGTGGACTGTAATTTTGTTGAAGTTGATATGTATTCAGTTTTTATGATCATTACTGCGTCTGATGAAATTTATTATAATGTGAATGAAATATGAAAGTTTTCGAACTTGTGGAATTTTAGGTATAAATAATTGAAAATCACTTTTAGTTTAGTAGGGACCTATAAAGAGTCGAAAGGAATAATCGACGCGTAGGTAGTCTATCACAAAACACATACAAACGATAGGAAAAGTGAAAGCACGAAATTGGCTCAAAATTTCTGGCTTCCGAATTTGAATTAGTAAGTTTGGGGTGTTACAGATTTGGTATCAGAGCACGTGTTTGTTGTGTTTGTGTAGGCTGTTTGTCTTTATTTACATCCCAGTACACCATGGAAGTGTCAGCATATATATATATATTTAAAGTTCGAAATTATTATTGTCAGTATTCATCGGTATATTTTTGTATAGGATTTTGATTTGGATTATGGAGTGGAGAGGCAGGCGACCTCGAGGTAGGGGGAGATCGAGACAAGCTCCTGCGTCGCCACCTCCAAAACCACTTAGCCCGAACTCTCGGATAGGGCAGGTCGAGCACAGTCTCGGACAGCTGCAGTAGACAATGCAGCAGCTCACCAATCTTTTGATGCAGCAACATGCTGGAATCTAAGCTCAAACCCCTAATGTACAACCACCTCCACCACAACAGGTTATACCACCTCATCCCCAGCAGCCAGTTGCTCCACAACCACCAGCTGAAGATTTGGTAGATCGCAATATGTCGAGGTTTCGACAATTTCAGAAGATGAACCCACCGACTTTCAGAGGTGTTAAGGACCCTGATGTAGCAGAAGCATGGGTGAAGCAATTGGAGAAACTGTTTATGTTTATGGGTTGCAGCTCCACGGAAAGAGTTGCTCTGGCAGTATTCATGTTCCGGGATAAGGCAGAGATATGGTGGGAGTCTGCAGAGAAGTTATTGAGGGCCAAGAGACCGGAGATTACATGGGAGGCTTTTCTCGAGGTGTTCTATAAGCAGTATATGCCAGAGCCGATCAGGAGGAAGAGACAAGCAGATTTCCTTCATCTCACTCAGGGCTCTATGACAGTGGACGAGTACGAGTCCCAATTCTCTGCCCTCTGTCGCTACGATCCTTTAATATCTAAGGATGAGTTGGCGAAGATTGTGAAATTTATAGATGGCCTCAGGCACAGTATCCGGGGTCGGTTGTCTGCATTTGATATTAACGATTATGCCGAGGCTCTTCGTCGGGCTCAAATGGTGGAGTTGGAGATAGATGTGACACAAAAAGAGTCCGGGCATAAATTCAAAGGTAAAGGCAGGGACATGAGATTCAGTGAGAGGAGATCTGATAAGGGCAGGCAACAGTATGACAAGAGGCCCAAGACATCTGGTTCCCAAGCTCAAACTACTGGATTTAATGCTGGCCCCACCTGTCCAACATGTGGAGGACGTCATGGCACTAAGCCATGTTACCGGGAGATAGGAGCCTGTTATCACTGTGGCAAGCGAGGCCACTTGATCAGAGACTGCCCGAGCCTCAAGGAGTCTAGCAAAGGTGCCGAGCGTTCTACAGTGGATAAGGGTAAGCGTCCGGTGACACAGGGACGAGTGTTTGCCTTGGATGAGACTACTGCTCAGGCTACTGATTCTGTCATTCGGGGTAAGCTTCTTATAAATGGTTTTGAAGCTTATGTTTTAATTGATCCAGGCTCTACCCACTCATTTGTTGCACCCTATTTTGCAAATAAGTTAGGAATAAAACCTACATCTTTGGACTTTTTATTGCATGTTAGTACACCTTTTAAGTCTATACAAGTTACTGATGTTGTATATAGAGCATGCAAAGTAAGGGTAGAGGATAGGGAGTTATTAGCCGATTTGATCCTATTGCATATGTTTGATTTTGATGTTATACTTGGGATGGATTGGTTAGCTCAGCATCATGCATTAGTCGATTGTCGTAGTAAGACTAACTTTTGCAATGCCTGAGACTATTGTAATTACCTTTGTTAATAATAAGTAAGTGAAGTTTTCGTGTGTAAATTTTGATGAAATTATAGATTTTGATGTTGACTTGATATGTTGACGTGATTACTTCTGATTGAAGGGTATCTAGCCTTTGTTGAAACGGTAGACCAGACTCCACTCAGTATTCGAGACATTTCAGTAGTCTATGAGTATGAGGATGTTTTTCCGGAAGAATTACCGGGTTTACCTCCGCAGAGAGAGGTTGAGTTTACTATAGACTTGATTCCGGGAACCCAACCAATTTCTAAACCCCCATATAGGATGTCACCCACCGAATTGGAGGAATTGAAGGCTCAGTTGCAAGAACTGTCTGATAAGGGGTTCATACGCCCGAGCGTATCTCCCTGGGGTGCTCCTGTGCTTTTTGTGAAAAAGGACGGTAGTTTGAGACTCTGCATGGATTATCGACAGTTAAACAAAGTGACTGTCAAGAACAAATACCCCCTGCCTCGTATTGACGATATTTTTGATCAGTTGAGAGGTGCTCAAGTCTTCTCTAAGATAGACCTTAGATCCGGCTATCATCAATTGAGAATCCGAGGGGAAGATGTTTCGAAGACCGCTTTTAGAACTCGGTACGGGCATTATGAGTTTCTAGTAATGCCATTCGGGTTGACCAATGCACCAGCGGCCTTTATGAGCTTGATGAATGTAGTTTTTAGGCCGTATCTGGATAAGTTCGTGATTGTCTTCATAGATGACATCCTGGTATATTCCCCATCTTATCAGGAACACGAACAAAACCTACGCACGGTCCTTCAGACACTCAGAGAAAAACAGTTGTATGCAAAGTTCAGTAAATGTGAATTTTGGTTGGATCGGATATGTTTTCTGGGGCATGTGGTATCAAAGGACGGGGTGTCTGTCGATCCGTCCAAGATAGAAGCCATCCTAAATTGGGAGAGACCAAAGACTCCTACTGAGATTCGCAGCTTTTTGGGTTTAGCGGGTTATTACAGAAGATTTGTGGAAGGGTTTTCTAAGTTGGCTGCACCGTTGACCCGACTCACTCGGAAGGGAGTGAACCTTGTTTGGAGTGAAGCTTGTGAGAACAGTTTTCAGGAATTGAAAAGACGGTTGACCACGACACCTATCCTTACCATTCCCAGTGGTTCCAGAGGTTTTACTGTCTATAGTGATGCTTCACATCAAGGTTTGGGGTGTGTTCTGATGCAGCACGGGAAAGTTGTGGCTTATGGTTCGAGGCAGTTGAAGAACCATGAGAAAAATTACCCTACACATGACCTGGAGTTAGCTGCGATTGTTTTTGCCCTAAAGATCTGGCGACATTTCCTTTATGGAGAGACATTTCAGATTTTCACTGATCATAAGAGTCTGAAATATCTCTTCTCTCAGAAGGAATTAAACATGAGGCAGCGCCGTTGGATCGAGTTGTTGAAGGATTACGATTGTGAGATTCTCTACCACCCCGGGAAAGCTAATGTGGTAGCGGATGCTCTCAGTCGGAAGAATACAGCTATGGTCTCCTATTTCATGGTTAAACAATGGGATTTGTTGGAACAATTTAGGGATCTGAGGATTTCAGTGGATCAGGATCAGTCAGGGGACGGTTGTTTAGTTGCCAGTATAAGAGTTGAATCGGAGTTACTTGATCAGATTAGGAAGGTGCAGAAGAATGATCCTCGAATTGTAAAGATTGTCTGTGAAAATGAAGGGGATAACGGTAGACATTCTGATTTCTCAGTGGGCAGTGATGGTATATTGAGGTTTCAGGGTCGGATGTGTATTCCGGATAATGACGACCTAAAGAGACTGATCTTAGAAGAGGCTCACAACTCGAGATACACCATGCACCCTGGCAGCACGAAGATGTATCATGATTTGCGTGGGTTGTATCATTGGGCTGGTATGAAGAAGGACATCGCTGAATTTGTTGCAAGATGTCTGATTTGTCAACAGGTAAAGGTGGAACATCAGAAACCTGCAGGGTTACTCCAACCTTTGCCTATACCAACGTGGAAGTGGGAGCATATTACCATGAATTTTGTTATGGGACTCTCGAGAACCCGGAGAAAGCATGATGCTATTTGGGTTATTGTTGATCGGCTTACCAAGTCAGCCCACTTTCTACCCATCAAGGTTACAGATCCATTGACTTCGCTGGCAGAATTATTTGTTAAAGAGATAGTCAGGCTTCATGGTACCCCAGTGAGCATAGTATCTGATCGAGATTCCCGCTTTACATCCCGTTTTTGGGAAAAATTTCAAGATGCTATGGGATCTCGTTTGAGCTTCAGCACTGCTTTTCACCCTCAGACTGATGGGCAATCCGAGAGAACAATTCAAACTCTCGAGGACATGTTAAGGGCTTGTGCACTTGAGTATAACAGCTCCTGGGATGATCATTTGCCGCTAGCGGAGTTCGCTTATAACAATAGCTATCATTCAAGTATCGGAATGGCTCCGTACGAAGCCCTTTATGGTAGGAAGTGTAGATCTCCGATTGCTTGGGAGGAAGTTGGTGATAAATTGATATATGCTCCAAAGTTAGTCAAGAGAGCTTCCGAAAGTGTTAAGGTGATATGCAATAAGCTAAAGGTTGCCAGGGATAGACAAAAGTCCTATGCAGATAATCGACGGCGGCCATTGGAGTTTGAGGTTGGTGATTCAGTGTTCCTAAAAGTATCGCCGTCGAAAGGCATCATGAGATTTGGCAAGAAAGGCAAGCTGAGCCCGAGATATATTGGACCTTTCGAAATTTTAGAGAGGATTGGAGTTGTGGCATATCGGTTAGCTTTACCTCCCCAGCTAGCTGGCGTGCATAATGTATTCCATGTTTCCATGCTTCGGAAATATAATCCAGATCCTTCTCATGTCATCGGATATGACACATTGATGTTGCGGGAGGATATGACATATGTGAAAAAACCAATAAGGATTTTGGACAGACAAGAAAGAGTCCTAAGATCGAAAACTATTCCAATGGTCAAGGTACAGTGGCAACAACACTCGGAGGATGAAGCCACTTGGGAGCTAGAGAATGTGATGCGCGACAAGCACCCGTATCTCTTTTCAGAACTATAATCAAAATTTGGAGGACCAAATTTCATAAGGTGAGGAGGATGTAACGTTCAGCTTTTTCTTAATAAAATAATAATAGTTTAAAAAAAAAAAATTTGAATTGATGATGATGATGAACAGAAAGGCAGGTAAACGGAAATGAAAAAGAAAGAAAGAAGAGGGGTAGCGTGTGGCAGGAGGTCTGGCAGGGGCTGAATGACGAGCAAAAAAAAAAAAAATACCAAACCAGTTTTTGGCCTAATCTTCTGTATATAAACAGAAAGCACGAAACGAGACTGGGAGAGAAGAAGTGAGAGAGAATGAAACTAGAAGGAGACTGAATCGGGGAGCAAGAGAGCAGGGAGAGTAGCCGACTGCAGCAAAGTTAGAGGAGGACCGGTGCTGGCAGTGATGATGACTGATTGAACCAAAGGAAGAGTGAACCGAGAGGAAGTAGAAACAACTGGAAACAAAGGACGAAACCTTGGAACCGAGGAGAAGTGAAACTACAGCAGAAGGGCGTCTTGCCACACTGCAACTGGCGTGACTGTGATGCGGAGAGGTAACAAAGAAATAAATAGATAAATGAAATAGCTTGGCAGTGATGGCAATTTTCTGTTCTGGAAATTATCAAGTTTATTTAATGATTTATATGATACAAAATTTTAGGTAGATGAAATTGGGAACCGTTTAGAAGAATCGAGAGAAGTAAGCTAGCTTTCGTTGTTGGTGTCAGGTACAGGTAAGTAATTATACAGTCTACAAATTTAATTAACTATTTTGTTCTGAAATATTTTGCAGTCATATGAAATTATGTTTGATCTTTGTAAATTCTGTTTAAATATATATATATATATATATATAAGTAAATAAATAATACAATAAGTTTTTCGTTGAGATATTTAAAAATATATATTTAGTTCATTTGTACAAAAACTCCGCATTTAGATTTAAACCTCATGCCAAATAAATTCGATTTGAGAAAAGTATATTAAAATTTTGTTTTAAAAACCGTGGGAGCCATCTCTAGAATCTCTAATGGGAACTAAGTGCTACACGTGTATTTGTTGTAAGACTAAATCATTTTGGTACACCTACTGTAAGGGTTCCCTGAAAAGAAATCGGGAACAGTTTGACTTATCCTGAGGCGATAGGTGCCAGTGTCGTCTGGCCCACGAGACTGGCTCAGGTCTATGATCATAGATAGCGCCCTAGAAAATAGGGAGTCCGTTGCACTGATAGCTACAGTGCCTTTTGATAAGGTTGTACCTAATGCATTTACGCTTCAGCATCCGTATACAACTTTTGTATATGTATCTAATTTCGGTGTTCGTATTTGATTTTGCGATATATGTATGTATAATTGATATCTATTTGAAATTTGATTTCTGTATCCGAAAATCTGAAATTTGCAGTCGAATTCTATGTTGGATTTTAATTTTATGATATGAATACTTTTTCCAAATGAAATTACTTTTTCGATGACATTGTTTTACTTAGCTCATGTTTTATAAAAGCTGTATGTTTGTCGGTTTGGATTTGATTTTGAATGTAAGGCATGAGGGTCTGTATGAAACTAATTTTTGTATTCAGTAGCTGCATATTTGCTTACTGGGTTTTCCATAAAACTCACCCCCTCCTTCCTCCCCCAGATTAAGGCAGTACGAGATTCAGCGGATTTTGTCATACTTTTGAGACAACCGAGCTTCCACCAAGGTATATTTTGTACGGTGGATATATATATTTATATGTTGACACAGTATGTAGGCTTCATGGTGTACACTCGTGAGAGGGTTGGGATGTAGACATGTTGTGGACTGTAATTTTGTTGAAGTTGATATGTATTCCGTTTTTATGATCATTACTGCGTCTGATGAAATTTATTATAATGTGAATGAAATATGAAAGTTTTCGAACTTGTGGAATTTTAGGTATAAAAAATTGAAAATCACTTTTAGTTTAGTAGGGACCTATAAAGAGTCGAAAGGAATAATCGACGCGTAGGTAGTCTATCACAAAACACATACAAACGATAGGAAAAGTGAAAGCGCGAAATTGGCTCAAAATTTCTGGCTTCCGAATTTGAATCAGTAAGTTTGGGGTGTTACATGATAGGAGTAAACTTGACCCTAAAGCTTGAAAATGTGTTTTTTTGGATCATCACCAGCCCAAAAAGGTTACAAGTGTTATTCACCTAAAACAAGAGAATACTTCATATTAATGGATGTAACCTTTTTTGAAGGCCAACCCTTTTTATCTAAAAATTCCCATCAATGGGAGAATGTCAATAACGACCGTGAAGGTAATTTTTGGGAAATATCCTTCACACTCAAGCCTCACACCTATAGACCTAGCCTCAAACAAACATCAGTCCCACGCTACTAGATCCTATACCACCACAACTGCAAATGAATGATCAAGGCCCTAAACTGAAAACTCCCCCTCATAAGCCAATGAAACCTTGGAAACACGACAACTCAAAGGCAAGCAAAAATTTACAGCCTCAATCACTTAAGATACGTGTTTACTCAAGACGAAAGAATCCTCAAAGGTTAGAGCTTCCCATGAACTCCCAACAAGATCATGAAACTGAACCGGTGACAGGTTATCAGCCTCATAACTAACATCTTGCTCCGAGTGCTACTATCTTGATGTTTCAATGGATCTCAAGAAAAGAGCTAGATCATGCATTCAATGTCCTCTAGCTTATGATCACTTATCTCCTTCAATTCAAGCTCTAATAACAAAGTAGTCGATAGTAGTTCCAAAAATCATAGAAAAAGCGTTGAAGGTTTTAGAGTGTTAATTGGCTGTAGAAGAAGAGATGAGAAACCTTGAGAAAAACAAACAAGGGATGTTGTAGAAATGCTGAAAGAGAAGTCTCCAATTGGTTATAAATGGGTTTTTCACGATGAAATATAAGTCAGACGAGTCTGTTGAACGCTACAAGGCAAGACTTGTCGCAAAAAAGTTTCTCTGAAACCTATAAGGTGGATTACCAAGAGATATTTGCTCCTGCTGCCAAGTTGAATATTGTTTAAGCTCTCTTTAGCAGGTAACATGGATTCGAGACTCCAACAACGTGATGTAAAAACATCTTCCTCAATGGCGATCTAGAAGAAGTTTACATGGAATTACCTCTAGATTTGATAAGGTTAGAAGATAAGGGAAAGTTAATTGAGGAAATCTCTTTATGGATTAATGAATGCAGTCACGTACTTGGTTTGACAAACAAAAGCCATTCATCAACAAAGGAACAGGCTCAAACAGATCATACTTTGTCCTAAAGACATAATGATAGTAAGATCACAATCCTCATCATCCATGTGGATTATATTATCTTGACCGGAAATGACACTATAGAAACGAAGAGGCTTAAAAGCAAACTTAAAGAAGAAATTTGAGATAAAAGACTTTGGCTCTCTAAGGTATTTTCTTGGAATGGAGATTGCTACCAACCGAAGTGGTATATTAGTTTCTCAGCGAAAATATATGCTGGACCTCCTAGAAGAAACTGGGATATTAGGATATTGAAGCCTAATAAAAAGCTTGGAGATCAACTAGACAGCACCCTAGTTGATAAAGAACGATATCAATGTCTATTTGGGAAAGCTTTCTTAAACTAGACTTGATATTGACTTTGTAGTAAGTTCGATTAGTCAATTTATGCATGCACCTTATGAACAACACATGGAAGCTGTTTTACAAATTCTAAGGTATCTCAAGGAACTCCAGAACAAGAGCTGTTTTCTAAAAGAATGAAGAAAGCGGAATCAAAGCTTATATGGAAGCTGACTAGGCAAAATCAATGAAAGATCTAAGATCAACTACCAAGTACTATATAATTTTATAGTGCAACTCGGTAACATGAACGAACAAGAAACAGACAATTGTGGCTAGAAGTAATGCAGAAGTGGTTTCCATCTTTAGCTTATGGGATTTGTGAATTGCTATTGTTAAAATTATTGTTAAATGAACTTAAGATTGTTAGAAGTGAGCCCACGAAGGTATACTGTTAGAATAAGGCAGAGATATCTGTCCCACATAATCCAATACAACACGGTCACACAAAAGAAGGTGAGCTGGAAAGGCACTTCATTAAAGAGAAGATAGAAGACGGAACAATTTGTATTGTGTATGTGTTGTCTTCACAGCAAGCCATGGATATCTGGACAAAATAGATTGCTCAAACCAATCTTTGAAAGATTAGTTGACAAGCTAGGCATGTTTAATGTGTTAGCCCAAATTGGGGAAGAGATATCAGATATCTCTTGATTTGAGATATCTGGTTGTCATTTAAATTTATTTTAGATAGTTTTTATTTTGATTTACTAGCTATAAACATGATTGAATTTCCTTGATTCTAGTTTATTTTGTTCCTAAAATAAAAGGGCTGAGGTAAGGTCTTATACTTAGCCTATAAAACTAGGTTGTAATTTCTGTCTTTTTTCAATATAAAATACAATTTCTATTTCCTCTACAGGGTTTTAGTTTTTCTTTTCCTTGCTGGTTACAATATGAGAAAAAGAGAAACTAGGATCAAGAAATTGGCTGTAGGTTCCCAACCATTGTTCTATAATCTGCACCAAGAATTTAGGCCACAAGGAAATATAATAGGGCCAAAATTTTCGCATTACAAGCATACACTACAGTAAATATATGCATATAGAGTAGGAACTAGAAATCAAACTTACATGTGCTTGCATTTCTTACACTGGTATGTCCTCTGCCCCTCATACATTTTCACTGCTCCAGAACGAATTACAGTCCCCTTGAGAGTAAGAAGAATTCCTCGATGTTTAACCCTCACACGCCCAATGCTTGGAAAAGTCTCTGTTCCACATTCAAATTCACCAGTCAATAGAACATTCAAAAGATAAAACAAAAATGTGTGTGAATATATGTGTGTGTGTGTGGAGAGGATCCAAGCACATGAATAGAAGCAAACCAGGACACTCAAGAGGAGAACCGCAGACATTGAAACGAACGTGAATGAACTTCTTTTCAACCCCTTTCTCATGTGATACCAAGTCCTTAAGTACTCTTTTCTGCACGCACACACATTAAATGCATGCAAAAATTCGTAGTTGCATTAGGGATGTGAAAATTTACACAGAGGTTGAACATATATGCCCATAGAATACACACATCAAATCTTTTATTTCTAGACATTTCCTGTTCTTGGGCCGAAGACTGCATAAATAGATTCACATTTCGTACCTACTTGAAATTCGCTGATTTTGGAAGTTTAAATTGGGCAATCAAGAGTATGAGCAAAAACCCACATCCAATTCCTTCCTTAATTCAGGAAACTTTTGCATTGAAAGCATAAAAATTAATACTATACATATATGGTGGAGTTAGATAAGATTACATGAGCCAAAATGGCGGCTTGGTCAAAGAATCTCAAATAGTCAGTTGGGTTGGCAAAGACGAGTCGGGCTAGAGGAGGATCAGCATCCATCAGCTCGGCATAACTATTCAGAAAAAGAGAAAGAAAGAGGAGATGAAAATGAGAAAAGACATAGAAGAGCTTAGAATGAACAAAAGGAGAAGAAAGAGAGAGTACTCGACGACGAGACGGTAGTGAAGTTTAGGGTCAGGAGAAAGAACGATTGAGCGAAGCTGATCGGAGTGGCATCGAAGCAGATATTCCACCGCCGAATGCAACCGAATCGGTACCTCCTCTTCCTTCTGCGAATCCATGGCGTCCATCTTTTGATTATGCTTACAGAGTGTCGGAGAGAAAGCAGAAGTTAAAAGGCAATAGAATGGCGGGAAAACGACTACAAATGGATTGGAGAGGGCCCCACCATGGGCTGGGCCGATATAGGTGTTCGAGGCTGAAGGGGAGTAATTCTAAAGACAGCCTAGATATTACTACCCATCCTATTTTCAATAATTTTTTTTATTACAAAAATTTCATTCCGTAAATTTAAAAAAAAAAAAAATTCTTAAAATCTTTCACCAACTCACGGCAGCAAGTTGCCGTCTCTTGTGACTCACGGTAAGCCGTGAGCCATATCCATACATGGCTCACAACAGCTAGTTGCCGTGAGTTCTTTGTAACTCAAGGCCATTCGCTGTCGTGAGTTATTTTATGCTCATGGCAATTCGAAAAAAAAAAAAAAATGTGTCGATAGTGACATTTTAAACCTTCAAGCCCTCAAATTCATTCTCTAAACACAACTCATACTTTGAAATTTAACAAATCAAACACTAAATGATGAGTTTTTTGAAAAATTTATTTAAAAAATTTTGATTGTGGAAAGTTCTTCAAAAGAAATTGTGAAAATGTACAGGGTATTTTGGGTATATAATATTTAAAAATAGGTTTTATTTAGTAAAATTTTTGAAAAAAGAAATGATATAGGCCGAGTGTAGTAAATAGGTTGTGTCTAATCCTAAATAAATTGTCAGAAATGCTCATGAGAGGGTTAAGATTCCGGGGGAGAGGATGAATGAAAAGCCCACCATAACTAAGAACTTGGAGGGAAAAAGACTATAAAAGAGAAAAATTTTGAGCATGGATTTCATTTAAGGGTAAAGAAAACCCCAAATATTAATGCAACAAATAATGAAGCAAACATTCATAGTCAATGACCAAAGTTACAGTTACAGTACAGTATCCCTTGGTCGGGTTTTGTTTCTACTTTCTTTTATCTTTCTCGAGAAAGTGAGTAGTACCAAAATTGTGGTGTCTTGGTAAAATACTGAATGCTGCTGATGATGTGAATTCAACCATGGTTGGCAATGGCATTCAGATTGCCTGCATACATCTTCAGGACATGGTGTGAAATGAACTAGACTTCTGCTTCTGTTCCAGAAATGGCTATATTTTTGAAGTGTAGAAAGACTAACTAGAAAGACCAAATTAACTGAATTCCATGTCATTGTCAGTACCATAGTCTCTATGGTCCAGAGTTGGTTGTTTCAATCTCTGGAAAATTTCATCAAGAGATTCAGATTGGGAGGACATTGTATTTTCTTGGGTCTGGTCTAAACGGAGGAATCTCTTCGCTTCTAGGTTAGATTTGAAATTTAGAAGACCAGACTTCATTGATTCCCATTTTGAAGCTAATCCTCCTGATGCTGGTGTCATTACACTCTCGGAGTTGCCAGCATCAACTGTTAAGGATGTTGAGTCCTTTTGAGTAGACTTCGTGCCTGGGGCTAGTTTCTTCTGGTGTTCTCTTATGCCAGAATATTTCTTGCTGATGGCTTCTCTGCTCGTGTCATGGTGAACCTCCTCTTTCAGAGGTTTAAATTGACCAGGCGCTCTTGTATCTGTAGGAGCCTTCTCCTGATACTATTTTCAAGCAAGATATCAATTGTTAAATGTTGAAAGGAAGGATAAACAACAAAATATAGATGGCACTCTAAAATGTGCATCAGCAAAGTTATTGGCACGTTTTAAATACTAGAGCACACATACTGTGTTGTTGCTGCCAGGTTCAATGTCAATACTCATGCTGTTGAAATTCCTTGCCAATGGAATAACATGCTCACCGACTTTATGCCCTCGCTCAAGCCAAGACCGCTCTGAAAAAGAAGTGTAAACATTTAAAACTTGTACTTTAATAAAGAACAAAGAAGAAAGTATAGATAGCATCGTGCATGCTGATGGAAAAGAGTAGTAACTACCTTTCTTCAAGATTATTAGTCCTGATGGATCAAATCCGTCTGTGTCATCAGCTTCATCTTGAAACTTGAATATCTTCCAGTGGCCAAAATAATCAATGATCCGATCAAAGAAGTTTGTCACAAGTAACAGTGTGTAAATAACCATGATGAGGGGATAGATTTTATTAAATCCTTTACCAAAAAAAGGGACGGCATCATCTATGTTCCCCATTCTCTGCATATAAGTGGATGTTACATGAGATTTCATGTGAGATAACCTAAATACCGTAAAAGGAAAGAGCGACTTAAACCACATATCTGTTTAGTCTAAAATGAAAGACTTTAAATATCTCTGAGGCAGGGACTTCCACAGTTTAAGAAACTAAATATTCCAGTCAAATGCCACAATAACAAGCTTGCATATCTTCAGACGATTATTCAGCAAATTTTGATTTTATAAGAACTTGACCTTTATCATGCCAAATGAAATTACTTCATTTAAAAGAAATATACATTTTTTTCATAATGAACATTTAGGTCTTCCTATTTCCGCTAACTTATATTCACAGAAGAGAATATTGCAAATTTATGCATCTTAAAAAGAATGGTGTGAGCATACATTTTGTGAAAATAATAAAGTTAATCTAAGTAGCACCCTTTTTTATCAACATCAATTTTTCCCCGAAAGGAACATCGCTGCAGCTGGGCAAGAAGCAAAAAAAGAAAAATCATTCAAATGCCCCATTTATCCTCCGCTTGTCACAAAAATCCCAATAACACGGGTACAATATAAGAACCACAAATTATTTTGCAGAACCGATGCATAAAACAGAAACATTAATATCATTATATGGCTGAATGTTGTCAAGAAAAGCACAATAAAGTAGAAAAACTACTGACCTTCTCGAAGATCGTTTTCCTATTACCAGGGAGATGGATAAGATTGAGAAAGTTGTATGAAATTGGGGGAGCATATCGTGCAACCATCCTGATAAACATTTAGGAGTGAGATCCAGAAATTCTAAAATTAAAAGGACAAGTAAAATTTGTAAAGATGGTAGGAAAAGGAAGAATTACGAGCATATCATAAGCAAGCTGACTGAGCTTGTTCGTCTTGGTGTGAATGAGTAGAACATCAGCATTCCAATTTTGAACAAGGAATAATAGGTACAGACACACATGTACATTAGAGGGACAAAAGCAGCAACCTGCAAATCAACATGATCATTCGATAACACCGAGTCATTTGGCTGATGTGAAAATAGAATTTAAGAATCCACCTAAATGCACCATCAATTAACTTAAATCCATATGGTTGATCAGGGGATGGTGGACATCAAGAAGTCATTTAAGGTAGGTTTTTTACTTGATGTTAGTAGTAATATCAGTTTGTCACTATAAAACACTGGTGTGTTCCAACTCTTAGTTCTGAATAGGACATTAAGAAGGGGCATACAAAATGTTCACTATGGATTTCTTCCTCACATATAAAGAGAATAAGGTTTAGGATAAAATGGTAACATCAAATTGCTTCTAAGTTCAGTTCTTTGTTCTCATACAAACTTGTGCCACAAGCAGTTTATCCATTTGAGCCTCTAAAGATTCCAATTTGTCTCAATTTATTACCTGCACGAGCATTTCCTGCTTTCCCACAGAGTTTATGAGAATGGAGAAGAGAGATAAATCAACTCCACTGGGCAGTATGGTAGCCTCTGCTAAAAGAATTGCAGCTGACATGCAACCCAGAATGATAGCCAAGAGTTTCTCCAGTTGCTTTCTTAGAACACAACGCCATACGAACTCTGTAAGGAATAACTAATTAGTTTGAATACTGACTTGAGGATAAATGATAACCATAAATGTATAACATCAACTTAGAAAGAAGGATAACAGCAAGTCCACAAAAAAGTACTCCAATTTGTAAAGCGCAGAAATTCATTATGTATCTAGTATTTCAATAACTGACTTCATTTCAGCTCATCAATGAAGCATTGAGTACTATCATATACTTAAGGACACTTAGTTTGTAGCATTCCGAACTTGAAAGGGTGGAAAAGGACCATCAAAGGTTAAAGAAGATTTATCATCTTGTTTTATGCAGCTCCAGTCTAACATAAGGAAATCAAAGAACAACTGAAAAAGCAAATTTAAGCACCTAAATGGATAGGTAAATTTGGCACCCAAGAAATTCAGGCCCCTTATAAAAATAAGAAAAAGGATGCATTCAGAATAGAGTAATTACCAATCATATCAAGAGAAGACCCTAACTGGCCCGTTCGTTCAGGCCTGAAGCTTGAAACAAATTTCCTGCAATATTTTAAACTGAATATTGGCCAAATTTTAAGAAGGAAGATCTTTAACAATAATAATTGAAGACTTGCATAGCACACAAAAACTGCAATATACAAACTGACTTCTAACTTATATTTTAGATGATGATGATGATGATGCCAACAAGAATAGCGACCAATAGATTCCAGCATGAAATCTTCTATGGATAATGTGAAGAATACAAGAACCATCGCTTAGATTAATTGTTCTGTCTAATATCGGTCCACCTTTAAGTACAAACGTTGGATGCAATAACTCTCAATATCTTAAACACTTTTGAGCCTTACTAATACTCCCACCACTTTCAAGGGGAACCATTTATTCAATAAAATATAATGATGAATTCCTTCAAACAAATTCTTACTCTTAGGATGCGTTTGGTTGGGGGGAATTTAAAATTCCCCCCGTAATTTTTTTTTCGTCATTTGATTCCCCCGTTTGGTTCGATTCTTTTCCTCTTTGTCAGTCATTTTATTTTACCTACAGTGCTCAATTTTGGAAAAATCTAGGGTAAAATGATTACCTTCGGATCCTGAGGTATTTTTAGATTACCTGAGTCAAAAAAAATTTTTTTGGATCTAAAGTAATTTTTTTTCCCTAGAATTTACCCCTTAAAATTTTTTTCCTGGATAAAAGGTAATTTTTTTTTCCCAAGGTAATTCCCCCCCCCCCCCCCCCCCCGGAACCAAACGCCCAGTATACTATTTTACTATTTCTTTTGGACTCTCCTTCCTTGACAAATCCTCATTCTCAGCTATGCTGATATAAATTGGCTATTTGACAACCTATACAGAAATTATTGGTTTTTACAACTGCTACTCATTCTCAATTAACAAACCTCAGCAACACAAGATCTTATAAACTCTTCTCTAAGGCACGCCAACAATTATAATTTAATACGAAAACATTGAGAACATATTTTTGAATATATCAGCAGCTTCAAGTGCACATAAATCAGAAATGGCAGTGCAAATAACTTTACCATCCCTAATATTGAAGTAGTCTGTACTTAGGTATAGCCTGGGTGCTAATTCAAAAATACAGAGTGCACAAAAGAAAGTTTTAAGTGCACCTCTATGTGTATGCAGGACAAAATGCATACTAGAGAGAGAGAGAGAGGGAGAGAGAGAAATTAAAGGTAAGTTTACAGGAAAATAGAGAAAAAGGGGAGGAGGTGGGGAAGGGGATAGAAGGATTTAAAGACTATTAAGTTTCCACAGTTCAGCCAAGGAATTGAGCCCCATGGCATGGACACATTCAGATACACCTAATGAATCCAGAATTTGAGTCTAAAGTTGATTTTTGCAGATCAAATCAGGAAAAAATGAAAAAAAAAAAAAAAAAAGACATGTAACTGTGGAATTCTGCTTATTGTCATTGACTGCAAGCTGTTGGTTTCCTAAATTAGGATTGATTTACTATATCTTTAGGATTTCCTAGTATTTATCCCTAGTTTCCTTTTATCTAGAATAGAATATTTTGTTGCTTTATTTTTTAGCACTGTCCATTAATTTTTCCTCTTATTTATACTTCTCCTTTGTACTCCTCAAAACACAGAAAATAAGAGAAATACATTATTCTCTAAAACTTCTACATGGCATCAGAGCTAGTTGGCCTGAACCATTGATTTTGTTTGAATAGCCACCATGGCTAGGAGATGGGAAAACTCAGGTTCTGAAGTATCGTCTGGATCTGGAGGTGCAGCTGCTGCACCAACTCCCAATATCCCAGAAGGCCCGATAATTCAAATTACTGGGCACAAGTTGAACGGCCAGAACTTCGTCCAATGGTCGCAATCTGTGATGTTGTTCGTGTGTGGGAGAGGCAAGGAGGATTACCTCACCGGACTTACAGCAAAACCTCAAGAAAACGATCCTACCTTTAAGATCTGGAAGGTAGAAAACAGTATGGTCATGTCATGGTTGATAAATTCTATGACAAACGAAATAGGTGAGAACTTTATGTATTACAAAACAGCAAAGGAAATATGGGATGCTGCCAAGGAGACTTATTCCAATGTTGACAACACCTCAGAAATTTTTGGAATCAAAAGTTTGCTGCATGATTTACATCAAGGAGAGCTGTCTGTGACTGAATACTTCAATGCCTTGACAAGACATTGGCAGCAGTTAGATATACTAGAAGAGCAGATTTGGAAGTGCCCAGAAGATAGCCAACAATACAAGAAAATTGTTGAAAAGGATCGGGTCTACCATTTTCTTCTTAGGCTCAACAAGAACCTAGACGACGTGAGAGGAAGAATTCTGAGTATCAAGCCTCTTCCAAATGTTCGAGAAGCCTTCTCAGAAGTCCGCCGAGAAGAAAGCCGAAAGAAAGTAATGCTAGGCTCTCAAAATTCTCCTACTATTGTTGAAAACTCAGCCTTAGCAGTCCAGGGATATCCATTTAACTGTGAAAAGCAGCAGAAGAACAGGCCAGTTTGTGAGCACTGTCGAAAAGTCGGGCATATAAAGGACACTTGCTGGAAGATACATGGCAAACCAGAAAATTGGAAGCCGAAACGTGAAAAAGAGGGTCGTGGGAATGTGGCTGCCACAGAGCCTCAAACCTCTTCAGAAATGCATCCATTCAGCAAAGAGCAACTAGAAGTCCTCCAAAAGATGCTTCAACAAACTCTCCAAAGTACCTCTGCAACCATTGGAAATAGTTCACTTGCTCAAAAAGGTAACTTCTTGCATGCACTGATTGTTCAACGAGAAAATCCAAAATATTGGATAATTGACTCGGGGGCAATAGACCATATGACAGGGGACTTTTCTTTACTCAGTAATTATACTCCATGTTCTGGTAACTACTCTGTTCGGATAGCTGATGGATCTCTCTCTAAAGTAAAAGGCATAGGATCTGTTGTGATTTCAAAAAAATATTACTCTTGAATCTGTCCTTTATGTTCCTAACCTCAATTGTAACCTATTTTCTGTGAGTAAGTTTACAAAACAACGAGAGTGCATTACTAAATTCTCTCCTGACTTGTCTGAATTTCAGGAATCGGGCTCGGAGAAGAAGATTGGCAGTGCTAGGCTGTGTGCTGGACTTTACTTCCTTCCGGTTGATGGAGCCAAGAGACACTAATCACCACAAAGACCTTGTATGGCCTTGACCTCTAGCAATAATAATGATAGTCCAATTATGTTGTGGCACTATCGGTTAGGACATCCAAACTTTTTGTACCTAAAGAAATTATTCCCTTCTTTGTTCAATGAAAAATCTGAAATTTTTCAATGTGAGATTTGTCAACTTTCCAAGCATACTCGTAACTCATACCTTAGCCTTCCTTATAAGTCATCTCAACCTTTTTCAATGATCCACAATGATATTTGGGGGCCATCTAGAATTAGTAATATTACTGGTTCTAAATGGTTTGTCACATTCATTGATGATCATACTAGACTCTCGTGGGTGTTTCTTATGAAAGAAAAATCAGAAGTTGGGCAAATCTTTGAAAATTTCCACAACATGATCCTTACCCAATTTCAAGCCAAAATCCAAGTCCTCAGAACAGATAATGGAAAAGAATACTTCCATACTTTCCTTGGTGCCTACTTGTCCAAACATGGCATTATCCACCAAACCTCGTGCGTCGACACTCCACAACAAAATGGAGTAGCCAAACGGAAAAATAGACACCTCTTGGAAGTTACCCGATCCCTTATGTTGGCATACAATGTCCCTAAACACTTTTGGGGTGAAGCAGTTCTTACTGCTACCTATCTTGTAAATAGAATGCCATCCCGAATACTTAATTTCAACACCCCTTGTCAGACACTTCGTGTTGCCTACCCACAAACCATAATAATTTCCTCCATTCCCATGAAAATTTTTGGATGTACTGCATTTGTTCACCTAAGTCAGCAACATCGAAGCAAACTTGATCCCAAATCTCTCAAGTGTGTTTTCCTTGGCTACTCACCAAACCAAAAGGGGTATCGTTGCTATTCACCACTCACAAAAAAACTCTACAACTCCATGGATGTCACTTTTTTCGAAAACCAACCCTTCTACACCAAAAATGATATTCAAGGGGGGAATCATACTCAAGAATATCAATTTTTGGCCACTGAATCCTTAGCCCCACATCCATACAGCCTTATCAACTCTGAAATTTCTCAAATCCAGCCACCACATAACACTCCAAATCCTCTTGATTCTATGGCCAAGCACGGGACAGCAACCAAGGAGTTGATTGTGTACTCGAGGCGCCAGAAAACTCAGAAGGATGTAGAGGACTGTACACCTCTGAACAATGACCAAGAATCTGACCCGAGTTCTGAGGAACACGAAATTCACACAGGTAAGACCTCTCTTGAACCTGAAACTGAAACCAAAATATGTGAACCTCCTGCTGATCTAGATATACCTATTGCCTTGAGAAAAGGTATAAGGTCTTGTACCAGATACCCAATTGCCAAATTTGTCTCCTATGAAAAGTTGTTACCAACTTTTCGTGCATTTACCACTAATCTTGACAGCATGCAGATTCCAAAAAATATTCAAGAGGCTCTCAAGGAACCCAAGTGGAAGTTAGCCGTGCTAGATGAAATTCAAGCACTTGAAAAGAATAGAACGTGAATAATCACTGATCTGCCCAAAGGAAAACATCCGGTTGGGTGCAAGTGGATCTTTACAATAAAATACAATGCAGATGGAAGCATAAACAGGTTTAAAGCCCGCTTGTTGCAAAAGGATTCACCCAATCCTATGGCATCGACTATGAGGAGACATTTGCACCTGTAGCCAAATTAAACTCAGTTCGAGTCCTACTGACTTTGGCAGCAAACTTGGATTGGCCCCTTCACCAACTTGACATCAAGAATGCCTTCTTGAATGGTGACTTGGAAGAGAATGTTTATATGGAAATCCCTCCAGGATTTGAAAATCAAGGCAATAGTGGGAAAGTTTGCAAGCTTCGAAAATCTCTATATGGGCTCAAACAATCCCCCAGAGCATGGTTTGATCGACTAACCAAGATGTTAAAAAGATATGAATTTTTGCAATGTCAATCAAATCATACCTTGTTTGTAAAGCTTTCAAAAGAAGGAAAGCGGGCTATCATCATTGTGAATGTGGATGATATCATCATCACGGGAGACTACAGTGAAGAAATTTATGATGTGAAAAAACGCAAAGCCAAAGAATTTGAGGTGAAGGATTTGGGGTTTCTCAAGTACTTCCTTGGGATGGAAATAGCTCGTTCAAGAAAAGGAATCTCTGTTTCTCAACGTAAGTATGTCCTGGACTTACTAAGAGAAACTGGAATGATGGGGTGCAAACCAGCAGACACACCAATGGACTCAACAAACAAAATTGGTGAAACCGAAGGAGACTCGCTCACGGACAAAGGACGATATCAACGACTTGTGGGAAAACTCATCTATCTTTCCCACACTCGACCTGATATTGGGTTTGCAGTAGGTATGGTAAGCAGGAATATGAATAATCCTACCAAACCTCACTTAAATGCTGTCCATCGCATTCTCCAATATTTAAAGAAGAACCCAGGGGAGGGCCTCTACTTCAAGAAGACTACAAATAGAGATATAGAAGTGTACAGCGATGCATATTGGGCTGGGTCCATAATAGATCGAAGATCAACTACAGGGTATTGTTCCTATGTTTGGGGAAATCTTGTCACATGGAGAAGTAAAAAACAGGCAGTGGTTGCTAGAAACAGTGCAGAAGCTGAATTTCGTGCTATGTCCCATGGAATTTGTGAAGGTAGCTGGCTAAAGAGGTTACTTGGGGAGTTGAAAATTCAAGTTGGAAGCCCTATGAGATTGTATTGTGACAACAAGGCTACCATAAGCATTGCCAAGAATCCTGTTCATCATGACCGAACCAGACACATAGAATTGGACCGACAGTTCATAAAAGAAAAAGTTGAAGGAGGCATTGTTAAGCTGGTCTATACACCAACTAGCCTTCAAATTGCTGAGATCCTAACAAAGGCTCTTACACGAAATACATTTGAAACTTTGAAATCCAAGCTGGGTATGATTGACATACATAACCCAGCTTGAGGGGGAGTGTGGAATTCTGCTTATTGTCATTGACTGCAAGCTGTTGGTTTCCTAAATTAGGATTGATTTACTATATCTTTAGGATTTCCTAGTATTTATCCCTAGTTTCCTTTTATCTAGAATAGAATATTTTGTTGCTTTATTTTTTAGCACTGTCCATTAATTTTTCCTCTTATTTATACTTATCTTTTGTACTCCTCAAAACACAGAAAATAAGAGAAATACATTATTCTCTAAAACTTCTACAGTAACTAATAAGCATGCTAGGGTTATGTAAGTGCCAAGTACAAACCATCCACTTGCATCACGGCGCTCATAGTTTTTTATGGTATCTTCCAACTCAAGGGCTTCCAAGACAAAGCTCATATATTCACTGCAAAAGTAAAGAGTTAACTTTAATTACCACAGGAAAAAAAAATCACTAAGAAGCAGAGTACGGCAACGTTATTCACAGTTCTAAGCCTTAAATATACAAAAACCATGCTTGACAGAGAAAATAATTTCTTTTTGTAAGTAACCTTCCGTCATTACTTATTTTCCCTCAAAGGTCATTAGGAACAATTCTTCTAAGAATGCAAGAATTTCTGAAATTAATTTTGGCACTGTTTTTCATCATATGGAAAATACATATCAATGAACAAATTCATATGAAAAATTAGGTTTCTCCCAAGCAATGTACACATTTGGGCTATTAATTTAACAACAACAATAAAAAATAAGTTTACATTATTGCCATGAAAATTTAAACATAATGAGACAGAATCAAACAACAGTTCTATGTAGATTTTGACATATAATACTATACCACCCATAAAAATTTTAACTAACCACATTATATTTGTACCTTCGATACCGACAGTATTCCTCTCTAGCTATCCTAAGCCGGCGTCGGAGAGTTGCCATTGATTTCTCATCAGTATCGTAGTCCATATCATTCTCCCCAAACCTCCCACCTTGAGGTTTGAAGGAAGGATCTTCTTTTAACTGCAAATAGGAAATAAAATATTTGAGGAAAGCACATAAAACTCCACTTTGAGACAAAACAGACCCATAGAAAAGTGGGGTACCATTTGATGTAACATGCTATCTATAATATTCATATATGGTCTTAAAGGATCACGCTTTGATATCTGATTTGATGTCGCCTGAGCAACCTAATTACATGAACCTTCATTAGTTGTGAAGGAAAAAAGATAATAACTCAATGTTATCTCTAGCAACCGGAATTAGAAAATAAACCAACATCAAAGAAGTATGACAATTATATCCCTCAACACAGCTCCAAATAAGCAACTAGATTACAACATTATCCTACAAGGTTCTGCATTAATAGAAGAAACATTAGCCTAAATTTGATTCCATGTGGTACTGAATTGGGCAGGCCCAAGAAATAAGGGAACATAAAAAAATTAATGAAACTTATGGAGATGCTAAACAGGAATATATAGTGACAGAGCATTACAATAGTAAAACAATTCTGGAGATATTTGACACAAGTCTTGACATCTTTCCTTTCAGACAATCATCAATTACATATCCATGTTATGGAAAGAAACACTAAAGCAAAATTGAACTTTCTTGATTTTGAAACAAAGTGTGCTCAATAAAATGTGGTTACCAGGTTCACTAAGGAGTGGAGATTGATGAACCCTCAACCGCTAGATAATAAACTTCTCAACAGTAGGAATCAGTGCATTCGAGATGGCCACTTGAGTCAATTGAGCCAACTGATAATTAAGGACCTTCTTTGTCTCTAATAATTTAGTCCATCATTCTATTTTTGGCTGTCTTGATACGTTTTATATTTTCCATCACCAAAAGTGGTCAGGCATTAATTGCTAACTTCAAGATTCCTTCTTTTATAACATTACTCACGAGAAGACATCATTAATAGTCAAGGCCAACATGGAGGTCATACTATATTATTGTAGCGCTAACAAGTAAGTCCTTGAATAACTATATGAATTAAACCACCAAACACTTATGAATTTGAACATGGCCTGTAATTTTCTTTTGTTATTTTCTATTAATTTTACCAATGGAGAAGTTATAGCTATACTTACTACAATAGAATTCGAAAATTCTTGATGAGCATCATCAAGTTTAACAGCCATTTTAGCAACTTTGTGAGAGAGAACCTTCAGACGGATAGTCCAATCTGCATTCTTCCAAATGCCCTTTGGGATTTCGCTAAGACCAAAGCCAAGAAGAAATGCACCAGTAACAAGCCCAAAAGTATTGGAACAAGCCATAGCAAAACCAAGAATGCCTCCACTCCTTCTCCCCAAAAGGAAAAAGGATCAATCAAAACAAAGGATGCTAGATCAGTCACCAGTCAAAACCCCAGAAGCAGATATTTAAATAAAAACATTGTAGAAGTAAAGACTGGCAAAGTTCACAACCTATTTTCATTAAGGTGTAACCAAACAAACAAAAAAGCTAAAGGACCAAGTCATTTGACCAAACAAACAAAAAAGGATACAGGAATTTCAAATAGTAAATTATTTTTAAAACAAGCAATAAGTTACTAATTATACCAATATAGCAACTAACATGATATGCAAACAAACATGATAAGAAACAAATGATCAGTCAAAAACAAAGAAGACAAAGCCGCAATCAATCAGTAGAAAAGGAAACAAACCACTTTTTGTGGAAAATAATGAACAAAATGAGTCCAACAAGTCCAATAGAACCAACACAAAGATAGAAGACTAAGTTTCCATGTATGCTAGTCTTCAATCTTTCTGCCATGGTGAAATCTCCAGCATCTTCATAACCCTGAATAGTAGGCACCACAGCCCTGCTTAGAGAAACAGTTTAATTTAAAAAATCTATGAGAATACATGTATCTTTGAACGGTGAAGCTTCTAAAATATTTACTCTAGACTGCAGTATGATAATAAACAAAAAGTAATGGGATAACAACAGTCAAAAGATATAAGTATAAAGATATTTCAAAATGCACAGAGGCACAGAAAGAACACTTGCAAATAAGTAGAGCTGACAAAAGAACATATGATGGGAGAAACACTCTGGCCATCCTTGCTAGTTTACTTACCAAGTTAACAAAAATGTACTCCAATAGGACAAGCTCCAAAAGAATGATATCCCTCCACTGGAATGACTAATTATTGTCTGCATAATGGAAAAAAAAAAAAGGCAATCGATTCAGAATAAATGCATAATTCCTAGGTGAATTTAAATTCCCGGAACTTCTACCATTTAGGCTTTGCTTGGTAGGAAAGATGGAAAGAAGTGAGGATGGAAATTTTGTTAATTCAATGATTAGATTTCATAACCACAACTAATTTTCTTACACTCCTTTCTTTCCTTCCAACCAAGCAAAGCCTTGGAAGTCAAATAAGGGCTTAGACTTCAGATACACCCCACCAATAAAAACGCAACATCTCATTTCTGTATTATTCATGTTCTTTTTGCTTTCTTTCTGAGCGGCAAAAGAATTAGGAATAGCCCTTCCAATCCAATTCCCGCTCATTGCTCATATAAAATTTAGCTTTATTTCAACAGATGATATTCACAACCTTATATCCAATCGATAATCAAAAAAGAAATAAAGAAAAAAAATAACCCAGAAAATGAGAACACGATAAAAAAAAAAGAAATGCAAGATCGAATTATGGGTTTTAATATAAGGAAATCACCGTCCAAATATCAGCAGGGACGAGGATGATTATGGAGAAAGAACAAAACCACGTATATCCAACGGTGAAGAAGACGTAAGTTGGAACATCTGGACCCGCGAAATATTTCAAAGTCAGAATCACCATCCCCATTGTTAAAGGCAAGGAGATCAAATAGAAAACCAACATCTTTCTTTGATCTCTTCCTCTTATCTACTTTACGTAATACCGCAACAATCTATTCTATTTTGGTTCTTTTAGTTTGGATGAATAGATTTATATGGGTAAAATTTCCCTCTCATTTTCTCTTCTCCTGTTGCCTCTTGGTGTTGTTTTCCCGGGAACAGTAGGAAAGAGAAAAATAAAGGTTGGCTGCAAAAGGCTCTTTTGGTTCATTCCTGACGCTTTAATATAAAGGGCAACTACATTAACGCAGCGATTTGCGTGCCGGGTCAAGAGGAAGCTTTCTTTTATACGTTTTCTGGGCCTTCTTTTTCTTTTCTTTTCCTTTCTTTTGTCCTCTCGTCACCTCGCTATTCAAACCCCACCAACTCTTTCGCAATTTGAAACAGTGTGGCCCAGCACAGAACTCATCATCATTCATCAATCGGTTAAACATTTTTCCACCTCTTCTCTGCATATCCAATTCATTGAGCCATAGATTAAGGGGGGAAAGGGAAGGAAATCATCTCAAAAAATTGTGTGGAAATCTAAAGATTATACTACAGACAATTCATGCAACAATTGTTTTTTTTATCACATTTGTATCGTGTTAATTTATAACACATCAAAAACAAAATATTAATATCATTTATATCGTATTTAAATTTATAATTTATCATTTATCGGATCTTGATCATGTGAAAAAAATAAGACACCCTATGCCTTTCAACGAAAAGGCCAAGGTCTGGAGAACTAGAAGTAGAACCTGAGACTGATTCCAGAGCTTTAGTTCCAAGAGCTGATGCAAAGCTAATACAGATAGCTTTGAATTCCAGCAGCTTGCTGCCGGTGGAAGCTAGCGCCTAGTAGTAACTAACAAATTTCTTGGAATGCCATTGTAATAACAGAAAGTTCGCCATATGATATATTACCTTTTCATAGCCTGCAACTACATTACCAAGCAAACAAACACACAAATAATGTAACAATCTCGCTGTAAGCATAAGAGTTTAACTGGCTACAGCAGTAGTAGAGGAAAATACAGAAATCTTAACGACAGTAATAATGTGATATCTGCCAACAATTGCAGCAATTGCAATCTATACAAACATCATTAACTCAGGCCTACTATATGTGTTGTTCTGCTCGTCTTCTAGAATAGGATAAGCTGCAACAAGAGCATCTTGAGCTCCAATATAGAGTGAGTTATAAATCTTCCAATACACTTCCCTAACCTTCCGAGCAGGATGGAAGAGACCTTGGAGACAGTAGTTTAGTACAACTGCAGCACCCAAGGCCACCCTCATCCCTTCTATGGCCTCCATTACAGCATTGATGACATGAGGGGAAGTCTCAAATATGTTGGGCCAAACATAATTCATCAAGTGGACTAAAGCATCCTCACAACCTAAACCAGCAACACCCAAAGCCATGTGCTTGACAGCAGAAGCTGCAGTCTGTCTGTGAACCAAATCTCTATCCATAAGGGCGTCCTCAAGTAATGGAGTCACAGCATAGATGTAATCTTTACCCATTTCACCAATATACTCGAACAGGAAGGAAAGAGATTTCAAGACACCATTCTGCACATTAAGCTCTGGCACACGGTACTCATTCATCAGTGCTGGTAAAACTGTAAAAGGTGAACACGTTTCTGCAACGATTGCAATTGCCACAGTTGTGCAAACACGGTTCTGACGTTCCTGCACCTTGAGGTTATTTAGTAGTGTTGCCAAGACATCTTGTGGGCCAATGGCTTTGGCGATATATCCAAAAGTATTGACAGTAGCTCTTCGAATACCCTTCTTGTGAGCCTTAAGCATCTCGAGAAGCTCAAAACATATCCTCATCCACTCCTTAGCTGGGACAAACTCCGCACCTCGATCAGCGATACGGCCAACCAGATCAATACAGTTCTCCTGGACTTTCTCATGCCTATTTTTCAGAATAGGTGTCAACCTAGGAAGCAAATCCTTGATTGGAGGTGTCATTTTTGTCATACCAATAACATTGACAATTGCCTTGAGAGCTCCTAAAATTGATCCCAAAACTTCAGGGTACTCCTCTCCTAGATACTCGTATAGAACAACCCCAAGATGACCCATCAATTGTTCCTCTTGGCACTGTTTCATAACCACTGCAATTCTTGATATAAGATCAGCTGCCTGCTGCCTCACCTTGGCACTCTTGTTATTCAATCGCCATTTTATCGTACCACAGATCTGGGGAAGATAAGGCTTTACTCTCTGCCCGAGTGAATTCACAACAGCACCAAAACCATTAAGCATCACATTGGCATCATCACTGGTCTGTTCTTGGAAAGCATAAAGAATACCATCAATCAGAAGTTCCTCCAACCTTGCATCAATGTCAGATGCACCCAAGTTTGCAACCACCTTCTCAATTGTTTCCATTACCATTCGTCTGTATGGTTCACTCTCATCCTTAAGATCCTCCACTACTCTCCCTACAATATCGGCAACACCTACTTTATTTGCCATCTCAACAGTTGTCTCAACCAGCTGCCTATAATTTCTCCTATCTAAAGCCATCCTTCTCACCCAGAAATTCCTAAAGAACTCGGGTAGAATATCATTCCTAATATAATCAGCTTCGACACCCTCTGTGCTCACACATTGCTTCACCACCTTAAGCACAATTTTCTTCATTTCTTCATCAGGAGACTGGAACTCACGGATAAGAATAAACATAACTTCCTTTGTATAGTAACTAGCATAAATAGCATCCATTAAAGGAATGATAAAACCAATGGCCTTCAAAAATGCAGCCAATACTTTACCTCGGTGAGACCTGATACCCTTCCACAATGGCTTCAAAACTGAGTCAAAACTTTCAATACCATAGGGGGCAGCAGCCTCAGCAAGAGCAGCCAAAGACAAAGCAGTGATTGTCCTCACCTTCTGATTCTCATCATTCAAACCATGTTCTATAATTTCTACAAGGGATTTCAAGTGAGGAAGAACAGCACAACCAATCAAAATAGCAATCTGCTGAACAATCTTGATCCCAGTGTGCCTAGCTTGCCATGACTTCTTGCTCTGACACACTGCTTTCAAAAATGGTAAAAGTGCAGGAATCCCAAGTGCAGAAGCAACAACACTGAAAGCTCTAGCAGTTGTATTCCTAACATATTCATCAATGTTGTCAATATCAGGACGCATAGCAGCAATCATAGTAGCCAAACCAGCTGCCTTACTGAGATTAGAAATGATCTCTCTACCCTCAACACGAGCATAATAATCTTCATCAATCAACAAGGGTTCAATCACAACAAGAATCTTGTGCACATAAGGTCTAACCAGCTCATCCAACTTATACAACACCCTATCAATAACCTTCACCAAGAGATGCCTCTCTTGATCTTCCAATGTAGGTTGCATAAGCAATGGAAGAATCCTATTAAACAATGCATTAGCACCAAATTCCCTTGCCTTATCAGTGAGCTGCCTCAATGCAGTTTTCCTCTGTGGTGGTGTCCCATTCTTTACCTTCAGCAAAAGCTTCATGATCTTCCGCTCCTTCTGTTCCTCCGGTTTCAACTCGTCCTCGTTTTCCTCATTCAACAATGACCCAAAATACTGATAATCCTCAGGCTTCATAAATGGCAACCCACCAGGTGCCTCCTTAGGCACATCAAACTGCTGGCCACGATTCTCCTCTGGAATAGCGTAAAGTGGAGTTCCCATAGGAGTTGGAGTAGCAAGAAGCTTCCTAGCAGGTGTCCTAATAGGCACATAAGAAGCAGGCGGCTCCAAAATCTTATACCCCTCTTGCGGAAACATAGCATCAAGCTCCTCATCAGTCAATGGCCTATTCCTCTCCTCAATATCCTTCTCCCACCTCAAGAGATTATACTGTTCCGGAGTCATAGGCCCACGAAAATTTCCTGGAGTGGGTGTCTGCAAATCAGTACCACCAAAAGGAGTAACCCCAGGCGTAAGAGGAGCAACTGGTGTAGCCCCTGCCATCGGAGTCGCACTCCCCATGGTTGCAGGAGTCTCATCCCACCTAGATCTCTGCCGTTTTGGCGTAGGAGTAACCAATCCTTTCGGAGTAGCATCCCATGTAACCCCAACTGGGGTTGCCCCTGGCGTAACCCCACCAGCAGGGGTCGCATCAGAATCAGCCAACCGCCCGGGTGTTGGTGTCTCATCCCACCTATTCCTCCTCCCTACTGATGGAGTCGCATCCGAAACTCTCCCTGGCGTAGGCGTAGCATCCCAACGCCCAATCCCAGGAGTCGCATCAGGCAAATCCCAATCTGACGTTGTTTTAGCCTTCTTTGCCGCAGAATTCTCATCCTCTTGAGATTGGTCCCACCTATTCCTCCTCTTAGGCACCGCAGCCGCAGCAGCCCCACCGCTCTCCTTCTCTACCTTAGCTGCTTCCTCCTCCTCCTTCTTCTTCTTCGCTATAGCTCTCAAAGTCTCTTCCTTCTCCCTTGACAACGCCTGCTCTCTCATCACATCCGCATACGTCCTCACCGAGGGGTCAGGCGTCTTCTCCCCCGCGGCAAATGCATCGTGTCTGTCCGGAGAAATGACTTGGTTCAACCTCCTCCTCCTGTACTCATCTTCACGGTCAATAATCTTCGCGGGTTTCCTAAACCCCAAAGAATTATCATCTTCTTCGCCACGTGGCATCTCTTTGAGGAGTGATTTGGGAGCCGTGTAAGAGGCGAGCTTCCGAGCAACCTCGGAATCCATAGAATCAAGATTTGCATCGTCTTCTTCATTGACAGGGATGGAAGTGACGTAAGCATCCCTGTCTGTTCCACCGTAAAGGTCCCAATCGAAAGTAAGGGAAGTGAGGGAGGCGAGCTCCTCCTCCTTTCGACGTCGCTCTTCTTGGGTTTTGGCAATCTCGCTATCAATATCCATAACTAGGGTTTTTCTTTTTCAAGATTTCGAGAAGAAAACCAATAAATAATCTAAGCTGGAAGGAAACTGAAAGAAAGACTGACCTGAAGGCAGTGGTTAATTTGGTTATGGAGGTGTGCACTCCAGATTCTTGAGGGCGTAAATTTTAGGGAAATCTGAAATGAAGTACAGCGTGATGGTTACTTAAACCGACTTGAGAACTGAAAAAGAGTCGGTTTGGATTTTGGGTCGGGTTAAATGTAACTCGGTTTAGATTTTGGGTCGGGTTAAATATAGAGTCGGCTTGGGTTTTGGGTCGAGTTAAATATATGGTCTCTTGCCCGGTAGTACTGATCTAAAACAATCTTGTAAGCCCTCTTGGTTTTTTTTTTTTTTCAATTCTTCATTGTACAATTTTTTTTTTCATTTATACATAAACTATAAATCTGGAGACAAAATCTTGTGCTAATCTAATGAATATAATAAGAGGAGGGATATACTTTTACATGTATAAAATTAATTGTGTATTATGCATTTATATATATATATATATATATATATATATATATTTTAATTTGATCATTAAATTTTGTATTCTACAATATGGGTTATGCATGTTAAATTTTAAGGTAATAAAAATATTTAATTATTTACTTTATAATAAATAAAATTTCAGTCATTAATATATATTAAAATAAATGTTAATTTTATTGACATTATAGGGATATTTGATTGATTTAAAAATTTACGTACATGATAGATACAAAATAGATTGTTAAATCTAACGACTGGTTTGCAAAAATATTAATTTTACATGAAGTTATAAAAAAATGTGTAAAACAATTAATTTTACACATATCTAAATAGATCCTTCCACATATAATAAATATGAATCCAATTTTACGTATTTGTTACCCTTGTTTAAATTTTTGTTCAATCAAATTTTACCTTTTAAAATTGAAATTTTATGTCGAGATTTAATCATATATTTGATCTCATTTTAGTTGCATGTCAATATTTTATTTTTATTTATTGTAAAATAAATTATATATAAAATATACAGTTACATGCTTCATAAATAATTGAAATTAATAAAGTATATGTTGATCAAAATATGCATTAACACGTACAAATTGTTTTTTTTTTAAAATAATTATTCATAGAAGAAGACATGCTACTTAATAATACTATAAACACACACCACACTCCAATAACCTCTCAATTTGGAATTGAGAATAAGGGGAAGCGAAAGATTCAGGTTCTCAACATTCGTCCACATCAATCACTCATGAAAGCAATTTGTTTGAAGAATTATGAATTTTGGTTTTGTTGTTTTTACATAGTTTGATAGCTATGGTTTATATAGCCTCTGCTCAAGAAGGTTCTGAAGCTCACTATGCTAACAAACTGAGAATAATTAACAACTAATTATATAACTAATTACAAAAGAAATTCAGCTAATTCTTCGCTCCACCTTTCAAGAAGTTTTTGATTGTAACAAACACTGCTGCAACAACTTCAGCTGGTGACAAATGATTTGTTTGCTGAGTTAGTTGAATCATCTGTTACCCCTCCCCTCCTCCCCAAGCTGGACTATACAGATTCTGTATGCATAGCTTGGATACAAAAGTCTTAAAAGAAGGAGTAGAATGTGACTTGGTAAATATATCTGCTAGCTGTGATGAAGAAGAAATGGGAAGAAGATGGATAAGTTCATAATGAATCTTTTGTCGAACAATGTGGCAGTCAAGTTCAATGTGTTTTGTTCGTTCATGAAAGACTGGATTCTCTGCTATATGAATGGCTGAACGATTATCACAATAGACTTCAGCTGGTGATGAATGGGGAATGCAAAGATCTGTAAGAAGATATTTAAGTCATTGTAGTTCACATGTAATAGAGGCAAGGGCTCTATACTCAGCTTCTAAAGATGACCTTGAAACCATTGCTTGCTTTTTAGACTTCCATGATATTAAGGTCGGACCAAGGAAAACGCAAAAGCTGGTGATGGATATTCGAGTTAAACAACAAGCAGCCCAATCTGAATCAGAAAAGGCCTTGAGAGAGAGATTAGAATGAGCAGGGAAAAATAAACCTTGCCCAAGTGATCCTTTGAGATAACGTAGAACACGATGAGCAACTTGAATATGATGAGTATATGGTTTATCAACAAACTGTGATAATTGTTGAGTTGCAAAGGCAATATCTGGTCCGGTAGCAATCAGGTAAAGCAACCTCCCTACAAGTCTTCGATACTCCAAAGGATCACCAAGTAACTCACTGTTTTGAGAAGAAATATCCTTATGAGAAAGTACTATTAGAGTTTTAACTGGTTTACAGCCAAGGAAACCAGAATCCTATAGAATATCCAACGTGTATTTACGCTGACATAAGTTGATTCCATTGGCTGACCAGGCAACTTCAAGACCTAAAAAATATTTCAGTGAGCCAAGATCTTTGATCTTGAAAGTGTTATCCAAGTAATGTTTGCTATTTGTGATAGATTGAATGTCATCACTGGCTAATATAACATCATCTACATAGATCAATAATGCAGTAAAGGAAGAGGTAGTCCGTTTGAGGAAAAGAAAGTGGTCAGAAGTTGCTTGAGTAAAGCTTTGCTGAATCAAAGCATCACTAAGCTTGGCGTACCATTGTCTGCTGGCCTGTTTAAGGCCATATAAAGACTTCTTGAGACGACAAACCTGGTTAGGAATATCGGAGGTGAAACCTGGAGGTAGATCCATGTATACGGTTTCAAACAAATCTCCATGAAGGAAAGCATTGTTAATATCAAGTTGATGAATGTGCCATCATTTGGTTGTTGTAACAGCAAGTAGAGTACGAATAGTAGTTATCTTGGCAACTGGTGAAAAAGTATCAAAATAGTCGATTCCTGGTTGTTGGGTGTAGCCCTTAGCTACAAGTCTAGCTTTGAACCTTTCAACTGATCCATCAACTTTGTACTTTATTCTATATACCCATTTGCATCCAATGCTTTTCTTAGAATGTGGTAATTCCACTATATCCCATGTATTATTCTGTTGTAATGCTTCAATTTCAGCCTTCATAGCATCCTTCCAATGATTAAATTTAATGGCTCGATTGTAGGTTTTTGGTTCAACTAAGGAGGTAATCTTAACAGAAAAAGCCTTGTGACTAGAGGATAATTAATGATAAGAAAGTACTTGAGATAATGAATGAGTAATACCTGAAGTAAGTGTTGAAGAGCTGGTTTGAGCATCATTTGCAGTGGCCATACAACAATGATAATCCTATAAATATTGTGGTGGTCTACGGCTTCTGTTGGATCTTTTTGGTTGTGCAGTGTCTTCAAAATGAGGTGGCTCATTATTTTGATGAGGATGAAGAGAAAGTGAGGAAGGGTTGTTGACTGGAATGTCATTATCTGAAGTTGAAGACAGATCTATGATTGTAGGGAGAGGAGGTAGCACAAAATTGTCATTTGAGGAGGCAATATTAGATGGATTAAGGGAACAGTCAACAGGATTAATTTTAAAAGGGAAAACACTTTCATACAAAATAACATCACGAGAGACAAATAATTCTTTAGAGTGTATGTCATATAGTTTATAACCTTTTTGATGAGATGGATAGCCTAAAAATATACATTTTCGTGCTCTAAGATGAAATTTTAGTCTAGAGGAAGCTAAAGTGGCTGCAAAACAAAAGCATCCAAAAACTCTAAATGAAGCAAAATCAGGATGTTTATTATGAATAAGCTCAAATGGTGTTTGGTTATCTATGATTGGAGAAGGGATTCTATTAATGAGGAATACAACATGCAAAACACATTCAGACCAGAAAATTTCAGGTAAAGCAGCTTGAAAACACAAGGCTCTAGCAATGTTCAAAATATGTTGATGTTTTCTTTCCATGATGCCATTTTGTTGGGGGATTTGGACACATGATGTTTAGTGAATAATGCCATTGGAGGAATAAAAGATTGGTATGTTGAACTCTTGGCCATTATCAGTTCTTATAACTTTGATAAGGGTTGAGAATTGATTGGTGACTAGGTTACAAAAATGTTGAATATGATTTCTGGTTTCTGACTTATGTTTCATAAGGTATACCCAAGTGGCCCTGGAGAAGTCATCAACAATGGTTAAAAAATAACGGTGACCATGAATTGAAGCAATATGATAAGGACCCCATATATCCATGTGCACAAATTCGAATTTGGATTTGGAGACAGAGGTACTGATGGGAAATGAATTGCGCTTTTGTTTAGCATAATGACAAACTTCACAAATCAAATTCTCTTTGGTACTTGTGGATGAATCTATGTTTTGTAACAACTTTATTCTAGGGGAAGAAGCATGCCTTAACTGAAAATGCCACAAATCAAAATTCTGGATTAGGATATTGTTAACAGAGGAAAGAGCAGGAACAGATGTGGAGACTTGAGAAGTAATGGCACTTGGTATTTGCTTGATGTATTGGTATAGGCCCTGCACATGCTTACCCAAACCAGTCATCTTCAAAGAGACTTGGTCCTGTATTACACAGATTTGAGGATAGAAAGTAACAAGGCAATGAAGCTTTTTAGTTAATTGGTGAACAAAAATTAAATTGAAAGTAAATGAAGGAGCAAATAGAACATCAAAAAGAATAATGGTCGGTGAAAGCCTAACGCTACTAATATGTGAAACAGAAATATGAATCCCATTAGGTAGTTTAATGAATGTGTTTTCAATGGTTTTGTAGGTTTCAAAGAAGTTTAATGAACAAGTGATGTGATCAGTGGCGCCACTATCAAAAATCCAAACATTAGATTGCAAAGGTTTGTTAATCGTACAAGTAGCTATGTAGGTACCTGCATTGTTTGGTAGAGAGGCAAAGGTGGCATTGATGGTTAGGTTATGATCAGTTGGAGAGGATGCTAATTCAGCTTCTTTGAGCATTCCCAAGAGACGATGATACTGTTCCATAGTGAAATGTGGTGAAGATAATACTTACTCGTTGTTGTTTGCCTTTATGGCGGAAGGTGCTTCAGCAGTTGCAGCCTCAACATAATTAGCCACGGCTGCTACATTCTTAGTCTTTGGTTTATATCCTGGAGGGTATCCATGCTTGCGATAGCATTTATCAATAGTATGACCATTATAGCCATAGTAGGTACAAACAGGACGTTTAGAAGGATTTTGTTTCCTTGGTCCAGGAGAAACAGCTTTGGCATTGAAAATGCTAGATCTAATTGGAGGCAATGGTAGAGAAGCACTGTTTTATCTCTCTTGTTGAATAACCATGGAAAATACTTTGTTAATGGGTGGAAGAGGATCCATTAGCAAGATCTGGGATCGCACAGTAGAGAATTTATCCTTGAGCCCTCGCAAAAACTTAATAACATGTTCGTTTTGACGATACCTTTGCATAGCCTTTGATGCATCATAAGAACATTTAGGTGAACAGACATAGATTGGAATAGGTCGGAGGTTTGTGAGCTCATCCCAAAGGATCTTGAGGTGAGTGAAATACTCAGTTACACTAAGCTCTTTCTGTTGAAAATTGCTAATTTCATCTTGTAAATCTGAAATTCTGATTGAATCTCCTTAAGCAAAACGATCATGTAGATCAAGCCAAATGTCTCGAGCAGTATCTAGCCAAAGAATAATTTGTGCTATAGAATGATTAACTGAATGTACCAAACAGGAAAGCACCATGTTGTTGCATCTAAGCCATGCAGAATAAGTAGACTCTGTTTTTGCTGGTGGAACGATACTGCCATCGATAAACCTAAGTTTGTTCTTGGAAAGAAGTGCCATCTGCACAAATCTACTCCAGGAATGATAGTTGGTACCGTTCAAAGCAGGAGATACCAAGGCTAGAGCAGGATTTTCATTGGCATGCAAATAGAAAGGATTAGAGAGGTCATCATGTTGTTTAGTTTCGGTCATTTTGAAGGCTCACCTTGGTTGGATTCTGAGAAATGTGTTTGGTAGCTAAGAAAATAGGAGGAAAAAAATGATATTAATTCCGTAAGCTCTGGTACCATGAAGAATTATGAATTCTAGTTTTATTGTTTTTACATAGTTTGATAGCTATGGTTTATATAGCCTCTGCTCAAGAAGGTTATGGAGCTCACTATGCTAACAAACTGAGAATAATTAATAACTAATTATCTAACTAATTATAAAAGAAATTCAGCTAATTTTCGCTCCACCTTTCAAGAAGTTTTTGATTGTAACAAACTTTGTTGCAGCAACTTCAGCTGGTGACAAATGATTTGTTTGCTGAGTTAGTTGAATCATCTCTTATTGTTTGAAGGGATTGAAGTGCTAAAACTTGGCTCAAGGTGGAATGTGTGTAACGGTGAAGATACCTCATTTGGGAGGACAGGTGGTTCCCGTCTTTGTGCTCTTTCAAAGTGTCTTCCCCGCGCCCATTAGGTCCTGGCCCTTTTTTGGTAGTCAGCTGATTGACCATGAGCAGAGAGCCTGGAAAGAGGAGGTGTTGAGGAACTTTTTCTGTGACGATGAGATCAATGCCATCTCTAGCATTCCTATTGGCAATCCTGGAGGACGAGGAATGATGGTTTTGTTAGTTTCTGCAAATGGTGGAATAATGTTGTTCACTTCTTGCCTGTTTTTGGTTCTTTCAATCCTAAAGGCCTGATTGCCTATCTCTGCTGGCACCTATGGAAAGGCCCCAATGCTCTCTTGTTTGAAGGTTTCTCGGGTGATCTGGTGTCCATCTGGCAGGCAGCGATCAGGGATTTTCAAAGCTTTCTTGATTATCCTGTCCCCTCTCCTTTGGCCTTTCCAACTACAAGAAACCCGCCTCAGTGGCAACCTCCCCTACAAAATTTGTGAAGATCAATTGCGATGCCTCCTTTGATTCAACGAGAGGTGAAGCAGGAATTGCCGTTGTTGCGAGGGATGCGCTTGGAGTTATTGTGTGAAGAGCTAATCAGCTGATTCAGACTGGTGCTGCTATTGTTGCCGAGGCTCTGGCAGTTCGGTTGGATTGTAAGCTTGCCATAAGCAAGGGCTGGGATAAAGTTCTTATGGAATCGTACTATGAAGAGGTCATTTTACGTCATTTTTACGCCTTTCCAATCCTCAACGTTCTAAGTGTTGACAGTCTATGGCTGTCGAAGATGATGTCCTTTCTATGCGTTTTTGTTTTTCATATGTTGGAAGACTTGCCAATGGACTGGCGAATTGGGTAGCCAGCGAAACCAGACAAAGATGCTGTCCATCTTACTGGTTTGTCTGCCCACCCAATGATCTTTTAAACCTGATTAATTTTCAGTTTTAATGAAAGTTCCTTTTCGGAACCAAAAAAAAAAAAAAAATGAAAACAATTTTTTTTTTCCCAGGGAAGTAACAAGCCACTTAACAAAACCATGAAAGTTGTTTCATAGGTAAAAGATATCACATTAACATTAAATTTAGTTTTTAGTATTAATTAAAAACTAGATAAGAAATAAATCCAATATAAATTTTAATTATTTTTTTATTATTATTATTTTGATGAAAGTCTAATTGAAATTTGAATTTTTATTTATAAATTAGATTCTATCTCTTAATCAAATAAATTAATTTAATGAAAGTATTTTAATAGAATTTTTTTTTTGTAAATTAGATAAATTTTATAGATATTTACAACAAAAACAATTAAAATGACAATTTAGTAACATAGTTTTATATAATAAATATATAAAAATCAAAGTTTTGGTAAAAAATAGCTTAGCTAGAACTCTATAAATTAATACTTTTGGTAACAATCACCGAATATTATTTTATAGAATTTATTTTATAAATCGATATTTTGTCTTAAAAATGTTGACTACTAACTCTATAAATTTTTTTTTTAATATCTCATTTTGGTTAATAAACTTCTTCAAATGTGCTTGTAAATATATCTTATGTAATATAGTTGTTACTTTTGTAATTTTTGAAATAAAAAATCGTAAACATGGCAATATTTTACCAATTAATATCTTAAAATACTTTTTTAGTTTTTTACTATTACGTAACATATTTTGTGTTTTTATCAAATTATTAATTTATAAGAGAGTTGAAATCAAAATTTTGCATTAAATTTTAAAATAAAATCATTAATTACTATGACAAAGAGTTTTATTAATTTTCTCTATTATCCCAAGACCATAATTTTATTTTTTAACTAAAAAAATTAATGCAGAGGGTTCTACTGTATAATAAATTATCGTTGCTCAAAGTAATTTAAAATTTAACCAATTGTATTTTCAAAAGTGATGATCTGATTACTGCAATTGACATTATAACGAGAAGAAGAACAATAAAATAAAAAGCCTTACAATAGCATAACCTAAAATATACTTAGAACACGACAACTCTAGATACAAAATTATGATACACAAATAAAAAATATACAAATTAAGTTTTGATAAAAATTAAAAAAATTATTTGACGTGTCAACACAAATTTTAATACAATTTTCATATTTTAAACACAAAATTTTACATAATATGAATACGATGAAAAGATTATTATCCAATAAATTATAATGAAATTTCAAACTCTACGTATTAAATTAAAATGATTGTATATATCTTTTAAAAAATATTATAATATTAAAAAAACTAATTAACAAATAAAATAGAATCATATATCCTTATTATCTTAACTCTATTTATATAAATACTTTACTAAAAATGTATTAAATATTCTTACAAAGTATACATTCAAATTATCAAATATTATAATATTCAGCGTAAAATATTTTAATATGTGCTATTTTGTTTAATTATGTGAATCACGTGGGGCCAGTGCCAAACTAATGGATAACGATGGACGAGATGAGAGAACGATGTTTCTCCGTCGATAGTTGAGGGCCGAGGGCACTACAAATGGCTCTGCGAGACCTCAGCGTTTTGTGTGGCCACGCAGAGCTCGACCATGACCCACTTCGCAACTTAACAATTGGATTCCTATTCCTAACCAGAACAAAAAAGAGGGGGGGTGGGGGTGGTGAGGAAGCTTTCATCTTCATGGTCCCTCCCCCGGAGGATAGTTGAGTCTTTGACTATGGCTCAAGGTTTCTTAAGAACACATTAATGTTCTTCGATCAACGTGTGCAATAACCAATAGTAGAAGAAAGAAGGCAAACCTAAAAAGAATATTTAATATAGTGCACAGTGCAATAAAACGGCAAAGATAAATCTGATAATTCCAAGAAAACATCTTCCAAACATTGAGCTTAGAAAACATCATAATCATCAGCTCCCTTATTGTCAAGAAAACAATTAAGAAAAGAGTGCACATAGCCTCATTGCAATTAGAAAGCATCAACTTCAAAAGAATAACCAGTGAAATACTAGAAATTTTTACCAGTGCTTCCAAGGTTCATAAATAGATGCACGATCTCCTAAAAAACAAGCAACCGCAGGGATAGTGGGACCAAGCAACTTCTCCACGCAAAAACAACCAGAGAAGTAAAATTCTATCACGAAGATCAGCGACTTCACTGCTGTTTCTCATCCTCACGTTTGGGAGCTTCTTTGATCTCATCTGTCCCATCATCCTAAATGGATAAAACAAATGGCAGCTAGTAAAAAAGGATACAAAGAGAGCAGAATATAAAAGTCCAAAAAGAAAGACAAATGTGTTGGGTCTAACCTGCATATCTGAGGTCCACAAAGTGAGGTTATCACGAAGAAGTTGCATTATCAAAGTGCTGTCCTTGTATGAATCCTCTCCAAGAGTATCCAGCTCAGAGATGGCTTCATCAAAAGCCTGACGAAAGAAACAAAGCATGTTGACTAAATAGAACTTGAAGACAAAATAATGAAACTCCAGCTAAGAACAAGAAGGATTTGTAATACTATTCAAACACACACACTCACACAATGTTTTAGATGAACAATCCTACCTGTTTCGCAAGACTGCAAGCACGATCAGGAGAATTCAAGATCTCATAGTAGAAGACAGAAAAGTTCAGAGCCAATCCTAAACGAATAGGATGAGTTGGGGCCAGCTCAGAATTTGCAATGTCCTGAAAAGGAAACATAACAAAATGATGCATATAGCATCAATAAATGACCGGAACTATGTAAAAAAAAAACACCAATCATAATCACTTTAGCAAACTCAAAAAATATCTTCTATTTGAATGTAGAAGTGAGAAAAGAAAAATAAAATCAGATCCATTGATTTCAAGACTTTAAAGGAAAACATAAACATCAAATGCGTCAATATGTTACATGACTAGAAAAGGCTCAATAAAGCAAACACCTAATATTACATTGTGCGAATTGGATTAATGCAAGCCACAGAAGGATTTTTAAATTTTATGTTGTGATGAGGCTAAGAGGAGTAACTGCGGTTCAGAACATCAGATATGAACACAATTTTCCTTGGCCCCAACAAGAAATTCGGCTATGCGCTTAAGTCACGAATGGCAAAATATATACATATATATATAAAGCTAGTTCAAAAGCCATGTTATTGAGGCCATTTTTCTTGTTAATTTTCATAAAATTTTTTATTGTGATTCAATGTTTATGTCTTCTGACGCTTATGTTTCCTAATCAATCAAGGCCATTCAAAACAGATTCCGACCTCAGTGGAAAGAAATAAACAACACATCAAGGGTATTACTGTGAATGTAGATCAATATACTAGATTGCCTACTTGCCCCCAAATCAAACCATGCCGCAATTAAACATAAACCAGATTCATTCAATTAAGCACAATTCATCATAATTCACATTTAAAATCAACCAAATCCTAAAATTAAGTCAAATAAAAGCAAGGAAATGCAAAGAATCGAAAAGGAAATTACGAATATGCCAACAAACCTGAGCAGATTTATACGCAGTGAGGGTATTCTCGGCAGCGGCTTTCCTGTCATCGCCAGTACTGAACTCAGCCAAGTACCTATGATAATCTCCCTTCATCTTCAGATAAAAGACCTTGGAATCCCCGTTCCCGGCGGCCGGAACGAGCTTCTCTTCGAGAAGCTTCAAAATTCCAGCACAAATCTCGGACAACTCGGCCTCGATCTTGGCCCTGTATTCGCGGATGACGGAGACGTGGTCGGCGTTGCCACGTCCTTCCTCCTTCTGCTCGATGGAGGAAACGATCCGCCAGGACGCACGGCGGGCGCCGATCACGTTCTTGTAGGCGACGGAGAGGAGGTTCCTTTCCTCGACGGTGAGTTCGTCGGGGGCGGGGACGGAGGAGACGACGTTTTCCATGAACTTGACCATCTCCTCGTAGCGCTCGGCCTGCTCAGCGAGCTTGGCCATGTAGACATTTTCCTCACGTGGGGAAGGGGTGGCCATGGTGTTGGATGATGTTTAGACGGGAGTAGAGAGCAAGGATTTTTTTAGGGATTGAAATTTGAGAGATTGAGTTTTGGAGAAATGGGAAAGGAACTTTTCGACGCCCTTGTTTTAAAACGGAGCCGCCGAGCCGGGCTTGTTTTTTCTCTTGTTCTCTTTTCCTCCGTTTAACTTTTTTAGTTTTTTTTATTGGTTTTTACTAGATTTTTAATTTATAAATTAAATTTTATTTTTTTAAAAAAATATAGATGCTGTATTTAAACAATTAAAAAATTTTAATTAGTAAAATTCTAAATAAAAATAGAAAAAAATGATTACGTGTTACATATTAATTAAAAAATAATGTTTTATTATTTAGAAAATTAAAAAAATTAAATTTTTAATCTAATCACACGTAATATATTGTTATATTAATATTACAGGTTAAATTTCATTTTCTATATTGATTTTAATATATATATATATATATATATATATATACACACATATATAAATATTTTTTTTAGAAAATAAAAAGTAATTGATAAAAACTATAGATATAAATGTTATATTTTGTAATATTAATATAGGTAGAGATAAATAATATGTGATTTTTATTTAATTGTAATTTATATATAGATATAGATGCATCTCTTTTAAAAATTGAAATATATAATTAATTTAAGAGATAATTAATTTATTTTGTATTTTTAATATATATAATAACAATAAAAAATTTTAAAAAATTTTAATGTATATATATATATACGTATGGGCGTTATCATATAAACAATTAAAATATTCAATTTGTAAAAGCGATGGATATAAATGTTATCTTCTGTAATATTAATATAAAAAAATAAATGATTACAAGTTGGGTATTAATTAAAAATATTAAAAAATTAATAAAATGATATTATCTCTCAGAAAATTATAAAAAAAAAATTGGTAATCTAATAATTCAGAACATATTATATTAATTTCGCATATTATATTATATTATATTGTTCATACTGATATTACTATGTAACGTTCAATTTTTTTCTTTTCTTAATAAAATAATAATAATAATTTTAAAAAAAAGGGGAGAATAGTGTCGCGCGACACCAATTTCACCCCTCCCTTCTTCTTTTTTTTCTTTCGTTCCCTTTCCCCTTCCCCTGTGATTTTCTCCAACAGCCCTCTCTCCCTCTGCCAGTCTCCGTTCCTCACCACCGACGACCCGAGACCGCACCAGCAGGCCGACGGTCTTTCCCCCTTCCACCAAAAACACTCTTCTCTCTTCCTTTCACCAAGAATCCGAGACCTAGGAAAAAAAATTTCCCCTTGTTTGCGTGCCAACCGAACCAGAGAAGACGAATGCCAGTGTCTCTCCGACCAGCTAGCTCCGGCGACCACCTGCACTTCCATTTTCCCGGTTCACGCTTTCCCCAAGTTCTCTCCGACCTCAACAGTAGCCAAATACAAATAGTACCCATTTACCTATTATCCCATTGTTGAACCAAAAAATTTTTAGATAGATCTGAACAGGTTTAGAAATACCAGGTCGAAGAAGTCTATAGGCAATGTAAGAGTTGCAAGGTAACAGATAATATATCCTCATAATCTCATAATATTGTGGTGATTAGATTTAACTGATTATAATTTTGATGTGGGCTCTGTAACTGTGTAGAGAATTTATCTATACTGGTTGAGCTTGGCGGAATACTAACGTGTAAAGGAAGTATACTGAATAGTCGTTGCATCTAGTGGGCAACTGTAAGTAAATATACAGTCTACAAATTTAATTAACTATTTTGTTCTGAAATATTTTGCAATGATATGAGATTTTGTTTGATCTTTCGATATTCTGTTTAAATATATATATATATAAATAACTAAATAAATAATATAATAAGTCATTCGTTAAGATATTTAAAAATATATATCTAGTTCTTTTGTACGAAAACTCCGTATTTAGATTAAACCTCATGCCTAATAAATTCGATTTGAGGGAAGTAGATTAAAATTTTGTTAAAAAAAAAAAACTGTGGGAGCCACCTTTAGAATCCCTGATGGGAACTAAGTGCTACACGTGTATTTATTGTAAGACTAAATCATTATGGTACACCTACTGTATGGGTTCCCCTGAAAAGAAATCGGGAACAATTTGGCCTATCCCGAGGCGATAGGTGCCAGTGTCGTCTGGCTCACGAGACTGGCTCAGGTCTATGATCATAGATAGTGCCCTAGAAATAGGGAGTCTGTTGCACTGATAGCTAAAGTGCCATTTGATAAGGTTGTACCTAATGCATTTACGCTTCAACATTCGTATACAACTTTTATCTATGTATCTAATTTCAGTGTTCGTATTTGATTTTGCGATATTTGTATGTATGATTGATATATATTTGAAATTTGATTTCTATATCCGAAAATCTGAAATTTGCACTCGGATTCTATGTTGGATTTTGACTTTGTGATATGATTACTTTTTCCCAAACGAAATTACCTTTATTATGACATTGTTTTACTTAGCTTATGTTTTATGAAAAGCTATCTATTTGTCTGTTTGGATTTGATTTTGAATGTAAGGCATGAGAGTCTGTATGAAACAAATTTTTGTTTTCAGTAGTTGTATATTTTCTTACTGAGTTTTCCATAAAACTCACACCCTCCTTCCTCTCCCAGATTAAGGCAGTGTGAGTTCAGAGATTTTTGTCATACTTTTGAGACAACCGGGCTTCCCCTGAGGTATATTTTGTACGGTGGATATATATATATATATATATATATATATATATATATATATATATTTATATGCTGACACAATATGAAACTTTCATGATGTACACTCGTGAGAGGGTTGGAATGTAGACATGTTGTGGACTGTAATTTTTGTTGATGCTGATATATATATATATATATATACAGTCTTTATGATCATTACTGTGTCTGATGAAATTTATTATCATATGGATGAGATTCGAAAGTTTTCGAAATTATGGAATTTTATGTATAAATAATTGAAAATAAACTGCATGTGAAGTAGATTTCAAGGGATTATTGAGATTGTTTAAATTAAATGATAGTCGACGGTACACGTCATAATTTAGGAAATCACTTTTAGCTAGTGGGAACCTGTAAAGAGTTGAAAAGAATAATTGAAGCGTAGGTAGTCTACCACAAACACATACAAACAATAGAAAAGTGAAAGCGCGAAATCGACTCAAAATTTTTGGCTTCTGAAATTGAATCTGTAAGTTTGGGGTGTTGCAAATTTGGTATCAAAGCGTGTGTTTGTTGTGTTTGTGTAGGCTGTTTATCTTTATTTACATCCTAGTACACCATGAAAATGTCAGCATATATATATATTTATATAAAGTTTGAATTATTATTGTTAGTATTAATCGGTACATTTCTGTATAGGATTTTGATTTGGATTATGGATTGGAGAGGCAAGCGACCTCGAGGTAGAGGGAGACTGAGACAAGCTCCTTCGTAGCCACCTCCACAACCGCTTAGCCCGAACTCCTGGATAGGGCAGGTTGAGCACAGTCTCAGACAACTGCAGTAGACAGTACAGCAGCTCACCAATCTTTTGATGCAACAACACGCTGGAATCCAAGCTCAAACCCCTAATGTACAACCACCTCCACCTGAAATTCCTCCACCACAACAGGCTTTACCACCTCATCCCCAGCAGCTAATTGCTCCACAACCACTAGCTGAAGATTTGGTAGATCGCAATATATTGAGGTTTCAACAATTTCAGAAGATGAACCCACCGACTTTCAGAGGTGTTAGGGACCCAGATGTAGCAGAAGTATGAGTGAAGCAATTGGAGAAATTGTTTAAATTTATGGGTTACAGCTCCACGGAAAGAGTTGCTCTGGTAGTATTTATGTTCCGGGATAAGGAAGAGATATGGTGGGAGTCTGCAGAGAAGTTATTGTTGGCCAAGAAACCAGAGCTTACATGAGAGGTTTTTCTCGAGGTGTTCTATTGCACTATATGCCGAAGCTGATCAGGAGAAAGAGACAAGTAAATTTCCTTCATCTCACTCAGGGCTCAATGACAGTGGACGAGTACGAGTCTCAATTCTCTACCCTCTGCTGCTACGATCCTTTAATATCTATGGATGAGTTGGCGAAGACTGTGAAATTTATAGATGGCCTCAGGCACAGTATCCGTGGTCGGTTGTCTGCATTTGATATTAACAATTATGTCGAGGCTCTTCGTCGGGCTCAGATGGTGGAGTTGGAGATAGATATGACACAAAGGAGTCCGGGCATAAATTTAAAGGTAAAGGTAAAAACATGAGATCCAGTGAGAGGAGATCTGATAAGGGCAAGCAACAGTATGGCAAGAGACCCAAGACATCTGGTTCCCAAGCTCAGACTACAGGGTCTAATACTGGCCCCACTTGTCCAACATGTGGAGGACATCATGGCACTAAGCCATGTTACCAGGAGATATGAGCCTATTATCACTATGGCAAGCGAGGCCACTTGATCAGAGACTGCCCGAGCCTCAAGGAGTCTAGCAAAGGTGCTGAGCAGTCTACAGTGGATAAGGGTAAGCGTCCGGTGACACAGGGACGAGTGTTTACCTTGGATGAGACTACTGCTCAAGCTACTGATTCTGTCATTCGGGGTAAGCTTCTTATAAATGGTTTTGAAGCTTATTTTTAATTGATCCAGGCTCTACCCACTCATTCGTTGCACCCTATTTTGCTAATAAGTTAGGAATAAAAGCTACATCTTTGGACTTTCTATTGCATGTTAGTACACCTTTTAAGTCTATACAAGTTACCGATGTTGTATATAGAGCATGCAAAGTAAGGGTAGAGGATAGGGAGTTGTTAGCCGATTTGATCCTACTGCATATGTCTGATTTTGATGTTATACTTGGGATGGATTGGTTAGCTCAGCATCATGCATTAGTCGATTGTCGTAATAAGACTGTAACTTTTGCTCTACTTGAGACTATTGTAATTACCTTTGTTAATAATAAGTAAGTGAAGTTTTCGTGTGTAAATTTTGGTGAAATTATAAATTTTGATGTTTACTTGATATGTTTGACGTGATTATTTCTGATTGAAGGGCATTTAGCCTTTGTTGAAACACTAGATCAGGCTCAACCCAGTATTCGAGACATTCCAGTAGTCAAGGAGTATGAGGATGTTTTTTCTAAAAGAATTACCAGGCTTACCTCTGCAGAGAGAGGTTGAGTTTACTATAGACTTGATTCCGGGAACCCAACCAATTTAACCCCCATATAGGATGTCACCCATCAAATTGGAGGAATTGAAGACTCAGTTGCAAGAACTGTCTAATAAGGGGTTCATACGCCCGAGCATATCTCCCTGGGGTACTCCTATGCTTTTTGTGAAAAAGAAGGACGGTAGTTTGAGACTCTGCATTGATTATCGACAGTTGAACAAAGTGATTGTCAAGAACAAATACTCTCTGCCCTGTATTGACGATCTTTTTGATCAGTTAAGAGGTGTTCAAGTCTTCTCCAAGATAGACCTTAGATCCGACTATTATCAATTGAGAATCCAATGGGAAGATGTTTCGAAGACAGGTTTTAGAACTCGGTACGGGCATTATGAGTTCCTAGTGATGCCGTTCGGATTAACCAATGCACCAGCGGCCTTTATGAGCTTGATGAATGAAGTTTTTAGGCCGTATCTGGATAAGTTCGTGATTATCTTTATAGATGACATCCTGGTGTATTCCCCATCTTATCAGGAACATGAACAACATCTGCGTACGGTCCTTCAGACACTCAGAGGAAAGCAGTTGTATGCAAAGTTTAGTAAATGTGAATTTTGGTTGGATCGGATATTGTTAAGTTAATATATTTTGAAATGACAAAACAATAATTCAATAATGGATATTATAAATCTAGAAATGTTTAAAACATGTTAAGAAGGTAATTAGAATATATTGAGATACAAGTCATTGCCAAAAACTTGGTATTAAAGGTTAAGAGATCGATCTTATGAGATGAGAGATAGATCTCCTGGGTTTTCAAGTTTGAGAGATCGATCTCATGAGAATATGAGATGATCTGTTAAAGGATTAAAGACTCAAAGAACATGTATAAGATGTTAAGGAAGAAGAGATCGATCTCTAAGGGTTATGAGATCGATCTTTAACTTATAGAATGCTTATGAGATCGATATGGTCTAGGAAGAGATCGATCTCCTCTAAGGCAAAGGTTAAAGGTCTTAGATCGATCTGTAGATCGATCTATGTTTAAACAGAGAGCTTATGAGATCGATCTCATATGGATAGAGATCGATCTCTTCAAAGTCAGAGAGTTTAGGAGATCGATCTAGGGTGATTAGAGATCGATCTCCCCTTTATGAGAATGCTTGATAGATCGATCTGGAGATCGATCTTACTTCAAACAGAGAGCTTAGAAGATCGATCTTATGGTTCGACAAATCGATCTTCACTAATATTTTACAAATTATAAGATCGATCTCTACAAATATGAGATCGATCTCCTTGCTTCAAGTTACTTTGTAATTGCAGGAATTTAAACTAGACGATCGATTTGGTCATGATGGAAGATCGATCTGGTACTCTACTGGAGGTTCCCAACGGCTCTTTCTGCAAAATCTTCAACAGAAAAAACAGCATTAAATGCTTCACCTACCTTCCTGCTGTATAAAAACCAAGCATTGAAGACACTGGAGATAAGAGACTGGTGCTGTAAATTCTGAATACTCTCAAGAGATCATTCTTCAACATTCCCTTTGTCTTCAACATCATATTTATTGTATTCTGTTAAATAGCTTGTGTAAAAGTTATTCTTCCTACCCACAAAAGAAAGTTCCTATTTGTATTCATCCTTAATCCAAAAAAAAAAGTTCCTCTGTGAGAAAATTTTATAAAGGGTGAATATTTATCTTTGTAAAAAGGGGTAGAGAGGTTATTCCTTAACCTTAAAAAGGAGACTGTATCAACTATTGAGATAGTGAAGAAAAACTCTTGACAAAAAGGTCAATAAGAGAGGACGTAAGCAAGTGATTGGTCGAACCTCTATAAATTGCTGAGTTTGCTTTTTCTCTCTCTTATCTCCTTTAATTTACTGCACTATAGTCTATTGCTTATTCTTTGATTACTCGATTAAATACAATTAAGCTTAAATTTATCATTTAGACTAAAAAATCAATTCACCCCCCTCTCGGTAGAGCCAACAATTGGTATCAGAGCTCGGACTCTTTGATCATTAAGGAATAACTTCCTAAGAGTTAAAACGATCTAATGGCTCATAGCAATGTAGCAACAAGTCTAGTAGGAGAGGGGCACTCTACAGTTAGGCCTCCCATGTTCAATGGTGAACATTATGCATATTGAAAAACTAGAATGATGCTTTTCATTCAAGCTAATGATTATGGGGTATGGAGGATCATTACTAAAGGTCCTCAAATCCCAACCAAGAAAATGGAGGGAAGAGATATCCCAAAAGAAGAAGATGAGTGGGATTCTAATGATATAAAATGTGCTCAGTTAAATGCAAAGGTCATGCACACCTTATTTTGTACATTAGGGCCCAATGAGTATAATAGAGTCTCCAATTGTGATAATGCCAAACAAATTTGGGACAAATTGGTAATTACTCATGAAGGCACAACTCAAGTAAAGGAGACTAAGGTAGGAATGCTCACACATGATTATGAGCTATTTAGGATGAAAGAAGGAGAGTCAATTAATGACATGTTCACTAGATTTACTGATGTAATAAATGGACTAAAGTCCTTAGGCAAAATCTACTCCAATATAGAAATGGTAAAAAGAAATCCTGAATAGTTTACCAAAATCTTGGGAAGCTAAGGTAACAGCAATTGAAGAATCCAAGGACCCCCACACACTATCGTTAGATGAATTGATAGGGTCATTGCTTACATATGAAATGAAATTGAGGAGAAATGAAGAGCCACCCAATAAAGTAGGAGTAGCTCTAAAATCCACCACTCAAGAGGATTTGAAAGAAGATAAAAATGAGAGTGGTAATGAAGAAAATTTTGAAATGGCAATGTTTGCCAAGAGATTTAATAAATTTATGAGAATGAGAGCAAATGGTAGTGGTAGGAGAAACTACAAGAAAGAACAAGAAGAATTAGGTAGAAAAGATACAATTGTTTGCTATGAATGCAAGAAACCTGGACACATTAAATTTAACTGTCCCCTTCTAAAAAGATCAAGTGATAGGAATAAAAAAAAGAAGGCGATGATGGCAACATAGAGCGACAGTGACAGCTCCGATGATGATTCAAATGAAGACATTGTCAATCTATGCTTCATGGCAATTGAAGATGAGAAGGTAACTTCAAATCCCAATGAATACTCTTTTGATGAACTACAAGATGCATTTGATGATCTTGCATTAGAATATGAGTGCATGAATTTGAAGTACAAAAAATTGATTTCTAAACTAAAAAAAGAAAATGAATTAATACTGATTGATAAAATAGAATGTGAAAAGAAATTAGAAGATACAAATCTAGAAATCCATGACCTAAAGGAAAAGAATAGTAACTTACATAATTCCTTTACTAGATTTTACACGGGTCAACAAAAACTAGATCACATGCTAGAGACTCAAATGGCTTTCTTTGATAAAAATGGGTTAGGATATGATGGTAAAAGTAGAGAAACTCACCTTAAAAGTTTCTTAGCTAGAAAGAATATGCATAAATCCTCTACTACTTGCTCACATTGTAATAAAAAGAGACATGCATCATATAGTTGCAATGTGAAGATGACCACATTTAGAGGAAGGATAGTTAGAAGAGTATGGGTCCCAAAAGATGTAGTTAATTCAAAAGATATTAATGTAATATTAAAATGGATCCCAAAAGGATCAAAAATTCTACTCACTAACTCCAAAGGACCCAAGAAAATTTGGGTACCTAAAACAAAAACTTGAATGTTGATTGTAGATGGTTGAGCATTGCTACAAGGCAAAAACAAAGGAAGCTTGGTACTTGGATAGTGGATGCTCAAGACACATGACAGGTGATAGAAGTCACTTCAACTCATTCAAATAAAAAGTGGGTGGAGAAGTCACATTTGGGGATAACTCCAAAGGCCAAGTTGAAGGAAGTGGATCAATTGGTAACAACTATTTCTCATTAGAAAAAGTTTTACTTGTTAGAGGACTAAAACATAATTTGCTAAGTATTAGTCAACTTTGTGACAAAGGTTACAAAGTAATTTTTGATTGCTTGAAGTGTCATGTTATAAATCCTAAATCAAATAAAGTTTTTTTCTAGGACATAGACAAGGTAACATATACATTATTTATCTAAATGAACTTAAAAATGAAAATGTATGCCTTATGGTAGATAAAGAAAAGGAACAATGGTTGTGGCATAGAAGATTAGGTCATGCTAGCATGCATGTATTATCTAAGCTACCTAGAAAAGACCTTGTTGTAGGATTACCTAAGTTGTCCTTTGACTATGACAAAATTTGTGAAGCTTGTGTCAAGGAAAAACATAAAAGAACAACATTTAAACCTAAACATAGTGTAAGTCTAGAGCACCAAGAGAACTAGGATATGTCAAAGATTGTGAAATTGTAGGTGATCCAACTCTTGGAGTTAGAACAAGGTCCTCTCTAAGAAATGTATGTCAATATATAGCATTTGTATCTCAAATTGAACCAAAGAATGTCAATGAAGCTTTAGATGACAATAATTGGTTTTTAGCCATGCAAGAAGAACTAAATCAATTTGAAAGAAGCAAAGTATGAAATTTAGTTCCTAGGCCTAGTGATCACTCTATAATTGGAACTAAATGAATTTTCAAGAACAAGATGAATGAAAACAGTGTGATCATAAGAAACAAGGCTAGGCTAGTTACACAAGGTTATAGGCAAGAGGAAGGAATAGACTATGATGAAACCTATGCACCGGTAGCTAGATTAGAAGCAATAAGAATGCTACTTGCTTTTGCATGCTACAAAAACTTCAAATTATACCAAATGGATGTAAAGAGTGCATTTCTAAATAGTTTCATCAATGAGGAAGTTTATGTTGAGCAACCTCCCGGTTTTGAAAGTCTTGAATTTCCTGAACATGTATACAAACTTTCTAAGGCACTTTACTGTTTGAAACAAGCCCTTAGAGCTTAGTATGAAAGACTTTTCAAGTTCTTGATAGAAAAAGGTTTTTCAAGAGGAAAAGTAGATACAACTTTATTTATCAAAAATAAGAATAAAGATTTACTAGTTGTTCAAGTATATGTAGATGACATCATTTTTGGATCAACTAATAAATCTCTATGTCAAGAGTTTGCTAAGATCATACAAGGTGAATTTGAAATGAGCATGATGGGAGAGCTCACCTACTTCTTGGGACTTCAAATGAAGCAAACTAAGGATGGAACCTTCATCAATCAAGCTAAATATACCAAGGATTTGCTCAAACGATTTGGAATGGATAACTGCAAACCTCAAGCAACTCCAATGGGCACCAACATCAAGCTTGATAAAGATGAAAGTGGTAAGTGTGTAGATACTAAATTATATAGGTCTATGATTGGTTCATTGTTTTATCTTACTGCAAGTAGACCTGATTTTTTGTTTAGTGTATGTTTATGTGCTAGATTTCAATCCTCTCCTAGAGAGTCACACTTACTAGCTACAAAAAAGATCTTTAGGTATCTTAAAGACACACCCTCGCTAGGACTTTGGTACCCTAAAGATTTCAGCTTTGCTCTTCATGCATATTCTGATGCAGATTTTGGAGGTTGTAAAATAGATAGAAAAAGCACTTCAGGAACATGCCAATTCTTAGGAAATAGATTAATATCATAGTTCTCTAAGAAACAAAATAGTGTAGCACAATCCACAACAGAGGCAGAATATATAGCAGCTAGTAGTTGTAGTGCTCAAGTGTTGTGGATTAAGCAACAAATGAGAGATTATGGTGTAGACATGAAGCAAATTTCCATCAAATGTGATAATATCAGTGCCATCAATCTCTCTAAAAATCCAATCCAACACTCTAGAACTAAACATATTGAGATTAGGCATCATTTTCTTAGAGATCATGTACAAAAAGGAGATATAGTTCTAGAATATATTGATACACTACATCAAATAGCTGATATTTTCACCAAACCTCTTGATAGAGATAAATTTTATGTTCTTAGAGGTGAATTAGGACTTATGTATGCTTCTTAAGATTTATTGCCTTAACTTTGATTTCAAACCTATTTTCAACTGATTTTTCAACTCATTTTCTAGGCAAAGAGTATGAGAGATCGATCTCCTCTTAATATAGATCGATCTAGCCTGCTCCAAATTGGCCTAAAGCAGTAAAGTTCAGCTAAGCAGATCGATCCCATAAGATCGATCTCCTTAAGCTTCTGTATTTTATAGATCGATCTTTGCATTTGGTAAATCGATCTTCTTCAACCTCTATATGTTGCAGATCGATCTCTGCATTTGGCAGATCGATCTTCTTGAGCTTCTGTATTTTATAGATCGATCTCATAAAACAACAGATCAATCTCCTCATGTATAAGATCGATCTCCTTAGCCATGGGCTATAAACACTGCTTCAAAATCTCCAAATTTAAAAAACCTAAAATTCAAATCCCTAACCCTCTGTCGCGCCATCTCCTCCAATTTCTCTCGCGGATCGATCTCTGGTAAAGTTCTCGTCCAATCTTTTTCATCAATCTTCATTCTAGTAACCTACATTGTCGATTTTCCTTCAAAAAATTTCTTTTTAATCATCATTAGGGCTCCTATTGAACTGTTTCATTGTCTACGATTTTAGAGAACTCTTAAAAACAATCTTAGAGTGTGTTTAGCTGATTATTTAGTGTATCATCATGCCTCGCATTAAGAGAACTGCCAACAAAGAGTCTAGACCCTCCTCCTCACAACCACCCACTGTCTCTTCATCCTCTGTCACCACTTTTAGCAGGTGTTTTCAAACACCTGCAAAAAGAAAGCGATATGAAGAGTACTTTTCTACCATGCTCATAAAACACTAGAGGACCATTGACTTTTCATTTTTGTCCCGCATTAACTTTCCATACTTGTCAAAAATGAAAAATTTTGGTTGGCTTCCATTTCTCAAAATAAACACCCCTGCACCTTCAAACATTATTAGGGCATTTTTCTCAAACGTCGAGCTTATCTATGACCCTGATGATACCTGTAAAATTTTAAGTTTTAAAACCTTCGTCATAGCCAAAACGATTTCTGTAAACACCAATCTCTTAGCCCGAGTGTTTGAGATCGAAGATAATGGTTTGACTGATGAAGAAGAGGAGGTACCCCTTGAATTTAACCTACCCGGAGACAAGACCAGTGACCTACCCATGCACCCTAGGTTACTACACCTAATCATCTCTTGGAACCTCCGGCCTTTCGGTACCCGACATTCCACAGTCAGAAAACTAGATCGTTTTTGGCTCTATTATCTTCATACCTCTCAAAACCAAAAATTGAATCTAGTCCACTTCATCTACAAAGATTGACTAAAAATCGTGTGGGGTCAAGCCTCAACAATAGTCTTCCCTCAACCCCTTGCATTCCTACTATAAAAACTCGGGGTTGACTGTTCTTGTGAGACCAGTGAAGTGCCCTCTGTAAAAAGTGTTCTGAATATCGGCACTCTTCACCATATGGGGTACTACAAAGACTTCCACGGTCAGTGGAAGAAGAAAAGCGAAACCCATCACGAGTCAGCCATGGAAGAGGACGTTCCAGCTGAGCCTACCGCACCGTCCACTGAGGTTCCTCCTACTTCTGCTGCTCAACCTACTACACCAGCTGATGACGTTACATCCATGATAATGAATTTTCGGCAACACTTTGATACCACGATGGAGACGTTTACACAACGGTTCTCAGTTTTCGAGAAACGTCTTGACACAATTGAGGCAATGCAGCAAGCTATGTACGATGAACTTCAAACCACTCGTGTTCGAGTTGAGGACATGGCTGATCGTTTTCCTTCACCATCTTCGTAGAAAATGATTTTTCTTTGCTGTGCTTTGAACTATTTTTTTTTTTTGTGTTGTATGAACAATTATATTTTGAAATGCCAGAACTTTCATTCAGTTTTATGCTTCATAGTTTGTTGATTTATGCTTTGTGATATATAGTCTTATGCATTGGTAATATTGATATGACAAAAAGGGGGAGAAGAAAGCATGAGAGAACATGTCAAGAGAAGCATAAATTAAGGGGGAGTTCTTGAATTCTTGAAATTGAGGGGGAGTTTTTGAAACTAGAAAATTTGATGCATATGTAAAGCAGGAGATTAAACATGTTTTTAAACTTAGTTTATTGAATAAGTTTTGTCATATCAAAAAGGGGGAGATTGTTAAGTTAATATATTTTGAAATGACAAAACAGTAATTCAATAATGGATATTATAAATCTAGAAATGTTTAAAACATGTTAAGAAAGTAATTATAATATATTAAGATACAAGTCATTGCCAGAAACTGGGTATTAAAGGTTGAGAGATCGATCTCATGAGATGAGAGATTGATCTCCTGGGTTTTCAAGTATGAGAGATCGATCTCATGAGAATATGAGATCGATCTGTTAAAGGATTAAAGACTCAAAGAACATGTATAGAATGTTAAGGAAAGAAGAGATCGATCTCTAAGGGTTATGAGATCGATCTTTAACTTACAGAATGCCTATGAGATCGATCTGGTCTAGGAAGAGATCGATCTCCTCTAAGGCAAAGGTTAAAGGTCTTAGATCAATCTGTAGATCTATATATGTTCAAACAGAGAGCTTATGAGATCGATCTCATATGGATAGAGATCGATCTCCTTAAATTCAGAGAGTTTAGGAGATCGATCTAGGGTGATTAGAGATCGATCTCCCCTCTACGAGAATGCTTGATAGATCGATTTGGAGATCGATCTTACTTCAAACAGAGTTTAGAAGATCGATCTTATAGTTCGACAGATTGATCTTCACTAACATTTTACAAATTATAATATCGATCTCTACAAATATGAGATCAATCTCCTTACTTCAAGTTGCTTTGTGATTGTAGGAATTTAAACTAGACGATCGATCTGGTCATGATGGAAGATCGATCTAGTACTCTACTGGAGGTTCCCAACGGCTCTTTCTGTAAAATCTTCAACGGGAAAAACAACATTAAATGCTTCACCTACCTTCCTGCTGTATAAAAACTAAGCATTGAAGACACTGGAGATAAGAGACTAGTACTGTAAATTCTGAATACTCTCAAAAGATCATTCTTCAACATTCCCTTTGTCTTCAACATCATATTTATTGTATTGTGTTAAATAACTTGTGTAAAAGTTATTCTTCCTACCCACAAAAGAAAGTTCTTATTTGTATTCATCCTTAATCCAAAAGAAAAAGAGGAGAGTTCCTCTGTGAGAGAATTTTGTAAAGGGTGAATATTTATCTTTGTAAAAAGGGGTAGAGAGGTTATTTCTTAACCTTAAAAAGGAGACTATATCAACTATTGAGATAGTGAAGGAAAACTCTTGACAAGAAGGTCAAGAAGAGAGGACGTAGGCAAGCGATTGGCTGAACCTCTATAAATTGCTGAGTTTGCTTCTTCTCTCCCTTATCTCCTTTAATTTACTGCACTATAGTCTATTGCTTATTCTTTGATTACTCGATTAAATATAATTAAGTTTAAATTTATCATTTAGACTAAAAAACTGATTCACCCCCCTCTCGGTAGAGCCAACAGATATGTTTTCTGGGGCATGTGGTATCAAAGGACGGGTTGTCTGTCGATCCGTCGAAGATAATAGCCATCCTAAATTGGGAGATACCAAAGACTCCGACTGAGATTTGTAGCTTTTTGGGTTTAGCGGGTTATTATAGATGATTTGTGGAAGGGTTTTCTAAATTGGTAGCACCGTTGACCCATCTCACTCGAAAAGGGATGAACTTTGTTTGGAGTGAGGCCTGTGAGCACAGTTTTCAAGAACTTAAGAGATGGTTAACCATGGCAACTATCCTTATAATTCCCAGTGGTTCCGGAGGGTTTACTGTTTATACTGATACTTCACACTAAGGCTTATGTTATGTCTTAATGCAACATGAGAAGGTGGTAGCTTATGGTTCGAGACAGTTAAAGGATCATGAAAAGAATTACCCTACGCATGATCTGGAGTTGGCTGCGGTTGTGTTTGCCCTAGAGATCTGGCGACATTATCTCTATGGAGAGACGTTTCAGATTTTCACCGATCATAAAAGTCTGAAATACCTCTTCTCACAGAAAGAATTGAATATGAGGCAGCTCGCTGGATAGAATTACTTAAAGACTATGATTATGAAATTCTCTATCACCATGGGAAAGCTAATGTGGTAGCGGATGCTCTTAATCGGAAGAACACAGCTATGGTCTCTCATTTCATGGTCAGATAGTGGGATCTTTTGGAGCAGTTTATCAATTTGAGAATCAGTGAATAAAGATCAGTCAATTGAGGGTTGTTTAGTTGCCAGCCTAAGAGTGGAACCGAAGTTGATTGATCAGATAAGAAGAGCACAGAGAGAGGATCCCAGAATTATAGAGATTATTTGTGAAAATGAAGGGGATAACAGTGTTCATTCAGACTATTCAGTGGGTAATGATGGTATCTTGAGATTTAAGGGACGGATGTGTATCCTGGATAACGATGACCTAAAGAGACTAATTTTAGAGGAAGCTCATAATTCAAGATACATTATGCATCCTGGCAGCACGAAGATGTATCAAGATTTGCGTGTATTGTATCATTGGAATTGTATGAAGAAAGACATCGTCGAGTTTGTTGCAAGATGTCTAATCTGTCAGCAGGTAAAGGTAGAACATCAGAAACCTGCAGGGTTACTCCAACCTTTGCCTATACCAATGTGAAAGTGGGAGCATATTACCATGGATTTTGTTATGGGACTCTCGAGAACCCGGAGAAAGCATGATGTCATTTGGGTTATTGTCGATCAGCTTACCAAGTCAACCCACTTTCTACCCATTAAGGTTACAGATCCATTGACTTCACTGGCAGAATTATTTGTTAAAAAGATAGTTAGGCTTCATGGTACCCCAGTGAGTATAGTAACTGATCGAGATTCCCGCTTTACATCCCGTTTTTTGAAAAAAAATTCAGAGGCTATGGGATCTCGTTTGAGTTTCAGTACTGCTTTTCACCCTCAGACTGATGGGCAGTCCGAAAGAACAATTTAAAATCTCGAGGACATCCTAAGGGCTTGTGCACTTAAGTATAAGAGCTCCTGAGATGATCATTTGCCGCTAGCGGAGTTCACTTATAACAATAGCTATCATTCAAGTATCGAAATGGCTTCGTACGAAGCCCTTTATGGTAGAAAATGTAGATCTCTGATTGCTTGGGAGGAAGTTGGTGAAAAATTGATACATGCTCCAAAGTTAGTCAAGAAAGCCTTCGAAAATGTTAAGGTGATATGTGATAAGCTAAAGGCTGCCAAGGATAGACAAAAGTCCTATGCAGATAATCGACGGAGACCATTGGAGTTTGAGGTTGGTGATTCAGTGTTCCTAAAAGTATCGTCGTCGAAAGGCATCATGAAATTTGGCAAAAAAGGTAAGCTAAGCCCGAGATATATTGGACTTTTTGAAATTTTAGAGAGGATTGGAGTGGTGGCATATCGGTTAGCTTTACCTCCCCAGCTAGCTAGTGTGCATAATGTATCTCATGTTTCCATGCTTCAGAAATATAATTCAGATCCTTCTCATGTCATCGGATATGACACATTGAAGTTATGAGAGGATATGACATATGTGGAAAAACCAATTAAGATTTTGGACAAACAAGAAAGAGTCCTAAGATAAAAAAACTATTCCAATGGTCAAGGTACAGTGGCAACAACACTCAGAGGATGAAGCCACTTGAGAGCTAGAGAATGTGATGCGCGACAAGCACCCGTATATCTTTTCAGAACTACAATCAAATTTGGAAGACCAAATTTCATAAGGTGAGGAGGATGTAACGTTCAGTTTTTTTCTTTTCTTAATAAAATAATAATATAATAAAATAATAATAATAGTTTTAAAAAAAAGAAAAAAAGTGGGAATAGTGTCGCGTGACAGTATCGCGCGACACCAATTCCACCCATCCCTTCTTCTTTTTTCTTTCGTCCCGTTTCCCCTTCCCCTGCGATTTTCTCCAACAACCCTCTCTTCTTCTGCCAGTCTTCATTCCTCATTGTCGATAACCCGAGATCGCACCAGCAGGTCGACAGTCTTTCCCCCTTTCACCGGAAACACTCTTCTCTCTTCCTTTCACCAAGAATCTGAGACCAAAAAAAAAAATTTCCCCTTGTTTGCGTGCCAACCGAACCGGAGAAGACGAACGCCAGTCTCTCCGACCAGCTAACTTCGACGACCACCTGTACTTTCATTTTTCTCGGTTCACGTTTTCCTCAAGTTCTCTCTTACCTCAACAGTAGCCAAATACAGATAGTACCCATTTACCTGTTATCCTATTGTTGAACAAAAAAATTTTTAGAGAGACCTGAACAGGTTTAGAAATACCAGGTTGAAGAAGTCTATAGGTAATGTAGGAGTTGCAAGGTAATATATAATATATCCTCATAATCTCATAATATTGTGGTGATTAGATTTAACTGATTACAATTTTGATATGGGCTCTTTAACTGTGTAGAGAATTTATCTATACTGGTTGAGCTTGGCGGAATACTAACGTGCAAAGGAAGTATACTGAATAGTCGTTGCATCTGGTGGGCAACTGTAAATAAATATACAGTCTACAAATTTAATTAACTATTTTGTTCTGAAATGTTTTGCAGTGATATGAGATTTTGTTTGATCTTTCAAAATTCTGTTTATATATATATATATATATATATAAATAAGTAAATAAATAAAATTATAAGTCATTCGTTGAGATATTTAAAAATATATATCTAGTTCTTTTGTACGAAAACTCCGTATTTAGATTAAACCTCATGCCAAATAAATTCGATTTGAGAGAAGTAGATTAAAATTTTGTTTTAAAAAAAAAATCATGGGAGCCACCTCTAGAATCCCTGATGGGAACTAAGTGCTACACGTGTATTTATTGTAAAACTAAATCATTATGGTACACCTACTGTATGGGTTCCCCTGAAAAGAAATCGAGAACAGTTTGGCCTATCCCGAGGCGATAGGTACCAATATCGTCTGGCTCACGAGACTGGCTCAGTTCTATGATCATAGATAGCGCCATAGAAATAAGGAGTCCATTGCACTGATAGCTACAGTGCCTTTTGATAAGGTTGTACTTAATGCATTTACGCTTCAGCATCTGTATACAACTTTAGTATATGTATCTAATTTTGGTTTTCGTATTTGATTTTGCGATATTTGTATGTATGATTGATATCTATTTGAAATTTGAATTCTGTATCTAAAAATCTAAAATTTGCACTCGAATTCTATGTTGGATTTTGACTTTGTGATATAATTACTTTTTCCCAAACGAAATTGCCTTTCTGATGACATTGTTTTACTTAGTTTATGTTTTATGAAAAGTCATCTGTTTGTCTGTTTGGATTTGATTTCGAATGTAAAGCATGATGGTCTGTATGAAACTAATTTTTGTTTTCAGTAGCTGTATATTTGCTTACTGGGTTTTTCATAAAACTCACCCTCCTCCTTCCTCTCCCAGATTAAGGCAGTGCGAGTTCAGAGATTTTTTTCATACTTTTGAGACAACCGGGTTTCCACCGAGGTATATTTTGTACGGTGGATATATATATATGTATGTTGACACAATATGAAACTTTCATGGTGTACACTCGTGAGAGGGTTGGGATGTAGACATATTGTGGACTGTAATTTTTGTTCTACTTCCCAACCCTCTCACGAGTGTACACCATGAAAGTTTCATATTGTGTCAACATATATATATATATCCACCATACAAAATATACCTCGGTGGAAACCCGGTTATCTCAAAAGTATGACAAAAATCTCTGAACTCGCACTGCCTTAATCTGGGAGAGGAAGGAGGAGGGTGAGTTTTATGAAAAACCCAGTAAGCAAATATACAGCTACTGAAAACAAAAATTAGTTTCATACAGACCATCATGCTTTACATTCGAAATCAAATCCAAACAGACAAACAAATGACTATTCATAAAACATAAACTAAGTAAAACAATGTCATCAGAAAGACAATTTCGTTTGGGAAAAAGTAATTATATCACAAAGTCAAAATCCAACATAGAATCCGAGTGCAAATTTTAGATTTTTAGATATATATATATATGTTGACACAATATGAAACTTTCATGGTGTACACTCGTGAGAGGGTTGGGATGTAGACATATTGTGGACTGTAAGTTTTGTTCTACTTCCCAACCCTCTCACGAGTGTACACCATGAAAGTTTCATATTGTGTCAACATATATATATATATATATCCACCGTACAAAATATACCTCGGTGGAAACCCGGTTGTCTCAAAAGTATGACAAAAATCTCTAAACTCGCACTGCCTTAATCTGGGAGAGGAAGGAGGAGGGTGAGTTTTATGAAAAACCCAGTAAGCAAATATACAGCTACTGAAAACAAAAATTAGTTTCATACAGACCATCATGCTTTACATTCGAAATCAAATCCAAACAGACAAACAGATGACTATTCATAAAACATAAACTAAGTAAAACAATGTCATCAGAAAGACAATTTCGTTTGGAAAAAAGTAATTATATCACAAAGTCAAAATCCAACATAGAATCCGAGTGCAAATTTTAGATTTTTAGATATATATATATATATATATATTTATATATATGTTGACACAATATGAAACTTTCATGGTGTACACTCGTGAGAGGGTTAGGATGTAGACATATTGTGGACTGTAATTTTTGTTGATGCTGATATATATATAGTCTTTATGATCATTACTGTGTCTGATGAAATTTATTATAATATGGATGAGATTCGAAAGTTTTCGAAATTGTGAAATTTTATGTATAAATAATTGAAAATAAACTGCATGTGAAGTAGATTTCAAGGGATTATTGAGATTGTTTAAATTAAAGGATAGTCGACAATACACGTCATAATTTAAGAAATCACTTTTAGTTAGTGGAGACCTGTAAAGAGTTGAAAAGAACAATTGACGCGTAGGTAGTCTACTACAAACACATACAAACGATAAGAAAAGTGAAAGTGCGAAATCGGCCCGAAATTTCTGGCTTTCGAAATTGAATCTGTAACTTTTGGGTGTTATATACTATATATAAATGTATAGATATATATATTTTTTTTACAAAATAAAAAGATTGATAAAAGTTATAGGTATAGATGTTTATTTTGTAATATTAATATAGGTCCAGATAAATTATATACGATTTTTATTTAATTTTAATATATAGATCTAGATGTATATATTTTTAGACATTGAAATAAATAAATAATTTATTTTATATTTTTAATATATATTTCTATCTTTTTGAATTTTCAAAATGGATAATTATTATTTTATTTTAATAAATTACACGTGTCAGAGATATAAACTATCCACATATGATCTTTTATTTGTACCAAAATGTTTTCGTTTTTATTTAAGGATACTTATTTAATACATTATCAGGGAAATTTTTTTAATTCCACAAGCGAGGTCAGGATATGACATATATCCTTTAAAAATTTTAAGAAAATAAAAAAATAAGTAAAATATTACAAGTGTCATCATCCCAATTTCGTTTGTAAAGTATATTCATTGATGCATGGAAATATATTCATCAATCAATAAATGAAAAAAATAAGAAATTTCTGTATAGTTGAAGTTCGTCTTTTATCGCCTTTATAACTCTATGTTTACAGACAAATAAAAATGAAATTTAAATGAAAGACAAAGAAAACATAAAAAAAGGTCTCGATCACATATAAAATTTAAAATAAAATAAGAATTTATTGTACAGATGAAGAAAAAAAATTAAGAATTAATAGAAAGAGATTCCATGATAATAGATGATGAGATTTAATCAGTAACACCTTTACAGTGTGAATAGAGAGCAAAATTCAAGATAGAAAAAAGTTGAAACTACAGAAACAACGGAGCAGAAACATTTGTTTTAATGAATGAATGTGTTGTTTAAATAATATTTGAGTAAAATTTGAGTAGATAGTGTTGACATTTGAATAAAATGAGAAACTATTTAAAAATTGAATTAAATAGTATATATAATTTAAATACTTGATTTATTTTACATTTTTAATATATATTTTTGTATTTTTCGAAACTTACAAAATATAATTATTATTTTATTTTAAACACATTATATGTGTCATGCATATAAACTATCCATATATATGATATTTTACTTATACATTGCTTTGACTTATATATAAGATTATAAACAAATCTTGGATCTTTTATAACATGAAATTAATGTTAGGAATATTTATTTTATAACATGAAATTAATTATATCATTATATCTTAAAAATGAGTGAATAAAGTTTATTTATAAAATTTTTTAAAAAAGTGTTTTTTTTCAAATATTTATTATTAGTCTCATAGAAAATAAATATAAGTAAATATTTTTATTTTACAAATTAAATCACTCAACTTAAAAAATTTAATAAATAATTGAATATTTTATACTCTCAAAGCTATAATTACAATAAAATAAAAATTTATAACTTTAATTTCATGTATCAAAAACTTACTTTTATTTTTGAATAAAACTTGGAGGATTATTTGGGTATTACCCTAAACATAAATACAACTGTGTTGTGTGCTTGAGTTAATATATAAAATATATTTTAAATATTTAATTTAATAAAAAATATTATTCCAAAGTTAAACATTGGGCCTATTTAAATATTAATTTGGCAAAAAACAAGTTTTTCCATAGCCTGAAATCTGAGAATCAGTTTAAGCTTACCGTACCCGTGTTAAAGCACAAATAAAACCGGCCCATTTAAAACCCGAGAACCATCCGCTTCGTATATAATGCATCATATTTATAAACCCTAATTTTCTCTCCCATCGTCTCTCTTTCGCGGTTTGCCCACTGAGCTGCTTCTGTTGCCTTTGAGCAGCAGCTAAAGTTGATTAAAAATGAAGGTACTAAACGCACAGACAAACTCAAAGGAAACCCTAATTTGAGAAGCAAATTCCTCTTTTTTTTCGCGTTTTTAATTTTTTTTTTTGTGTAGTTTAATATCGCGAATCCGACCACTGGTTGCCAGAAGAAGCTTGAGATCGATGACGATCAGAAGCTGTAAGTTCCGTTTTTTTGTTTCTTTACTTTTATATCTGCTGGAAAATCGGAAAACAAAACAGAAGATAAAAACAGCAATGAGAAATCCGAAGATTTAACTGTTGTTTGCAAATAGCACAAAAAATCTAAGAGTTTAATGAGTTCTTGAAATTTACATCGATGCCCTTCTGTAATTAAAGATATTGACGTTCTTTTAATGTGACAGCCGGGCATTTTTTGACAAGAGGATCTCCCAGGAGGTTGTTGGGGATGCTTTGGGCGAGGTATGTGCTTAGCTATTTGCATTCTTGATCTCATTTTTAAGTAATGATTGATCTGATCAACTTAAAATAGAACTTTTCATTTGTTTGACAGGAGTTCAATGGCTATGTTTTCAAGATCATGGGAGGTTGTGACAAGCAAGGATTCCCAATGAAGCAGGGTGTTCTGACTCCTGGTCGTGTTCGTCTCTTGCTTCATAGAGGTGAGCTGTCTGCTGAGCGTTCTACCTTATATTCTGTACTCTAGTTACTCTGGTTTATGAATTATGGAATTAGTGAATATAAAGAAATGGAACAGAGTGCTTTTATATATATATATATATTTATTTTTATTTTTCATCAAAGTGCCGGCCTTGATGATAATTCTATGTTTAGGCTAATTCTGCTTGTCTGTTTAATCCTGCATGACTCAATTATTTGGTGAGCTATCTTTTCCTTACCTATCTACGTTGCTTGATTTCTCACTGCCCCATTAAACTTTTGTGGATTGGAATGTCTGATTCTGAGCCTTCATTCATGTCTTCGTCAGTGTAATTTTTATTGCTTGAGCAGGTACCCCATGCTTCCGAGGTTATGGACGGCGTAATGGAGAGCGCAGACGGAAGTCTGTTCGTGGATGCATTGTTAGTCAAGACCTGTCTGTTTTAAATTTGGTTATAGTTAAGAAGGGTGAGAATGATCTGCCTGGGCTGACTGACACTGAAAAACCAAGGATGAGAGGTCCAAAGAGGGCATCCAAGATTAGAAAGCTCTTTAACCTTTCCAAGGAAGATGATGTACGGAAGTACGTCAATACTTACAGGAGAACTTTCACAACTAAATCTGGTAAAGTTGCTTTTTCTTCGTTCACTTTTGTAATAAAGATGGCCAAAAGATATAATAGACTAGGTGGATGCTTTATGTTCCTGTAGCTACTCAGGCATTCTTCAGTTCTTTGCTTATTCTTAAATGGTAACATGTAAATTATCTTCTAGGTCATAGAACAGTGCTTAATGTGCACGGTAATAGGTTGAAATTTGTAAGGCTTCATTCTGTGAGCCACTGTATTTTCTATTATTATTGACCGGAATCCATCTGAATGTGTCTGACCGTTATTCTAGGTCTTTAGCTTCTAACATTGTTAAAAGGTGATTATGTGCATTGCCTCTGCATGCCTCACTTGCCCATCCCATTGCCAATCCTCCTTATGGAGTTAGAAAAGGATTTTGGTTTTTAAATTACTCATATGTGGAGCGTGCAGGAAGTAGGGTATTGGATTTTGTATCCAGATTGGAATTAGAGAGGCTTGGTTGGGGTGGTTATTTCTTTACTTTTAACTAGTACTTATAACAATATTAGGGAATTTGTAGGCAAGAAGGTCAGTAAAGCTCCAAAAATCCAGAGGCTGGTAACTCCATTGACACTCCAGAGAAAGCGTGCTAGAATTGCAGATAAGAAGAAGAGAATTGCCAAGGCTAAGGCAGAGGCAGCGGAATACCAGAAATTGCTTGCCTCGAGATTGAAAGAGCAGCGGGAGCGTCGTAGTGAGAGTTTAGCAAAGAGAAGGTCCAAGCTCTCTGCTGCTTCTAAGCCTTCTGTTGCCGCTTAGATTGCTTTTGAAGTTTTGATAAACAATCGATCTTGTCGATCTTCTCAGTACTCGTTTTTGCAGTATCAAATGCTGCGATCATTTTGCTTAATATGTAATTGCAAGTTATTTTAATACGGATTTGGGTTTAGATTTTTGTGAATGTTGAGTTTGATATTCTATCTATTATTTGTTATTTTGTGGCATTATATTGCTTGCTTTGTGAATGTGCTCCTTTTGCGTGGGAATTGAGTTTGATTATATCTAAATCATGGCCTCATTGTTATGTACTGCTGGCTGAAGCAGTGTTTAACACTTATTATGCTCTTAGGCTTTGCTAAAAGAAATTGATGAGGGTGGAAAACTTGTAAATTTAATGATTAAATTGTATTTTAGTCATTTAATTGATCATTTAAAAAAACCATAATGATTAAATTGTATTCCTACCAACCAAAACCATAATGTAAGTAAAATGGTGGAATATAAAGGTTGTTTTTTTTATGGATAAGCAAAAGGAATGCACCGAGGCAGGCATAACCATTACCGACTATTAACTTCCATCATTTCATCTAATGCTTACTCTTTGTAGTTGTTTATTCCCTGTTCTTTTGATATGCTTACTAATATTTCATTCTTCCAAAGAAAGCATTTACAATAGAGTTTCAAAAAATAGCAGCAGAAAAGAGAACTTAGCAAACAAGAAAATGTTTCACAATTATAAAAAAAAATTTATGCATATCTTTTTTCATTATTTCTGATTAGAGAATTTTGAGACATAAGAAAATGTTTCATAACCAAATTCGTTTCTGTTCATTCTATTTTCTTATTTTCTAACAGGATGTAATCAAATGCTCAAGTGAGGAGGCATGTCAGCCTCAGAACATATCATTTAGCAAGCATCCTAGCTGATACCAGCCCTGCAGTCATTGCAGCTCCAAACAAAGCATGCAATCTCACACAGTAATATTTTGCCATGAAGATCTTCCCTTTGTCCTGTAAGAAAGAATTCCTATAAGGAAAAAAAAAATGAAAAAAATTTGAAGGAAATAGAAAGAATTCCTATAAATGGTTATGCATCTCCCCTCTTGGTGTCAAATTCCACATGGTTATAAAGCATGTGGCAGGCACAGCAATACCATAAAATGTGGCAAGTGCTCGTCTTTTGCATATTTGAGGCTAACTCCATTACCAACATTGAGATTGACATGCAAGGTTCACTACTTACCTTGTGGTTCTCTTCAACAAAGCTGACCACCAGTTTCCCTATCGGTAAGGTCAAGGCACAAAGAACCTGATGAAACCAAACAGTGACAACTGTTGCAATAAGCATATTTATGAACTAAGTACCATTTGAGCAGCAATCGGATGAAATGCATTTTCTCTCCCAATTTAACTTTTACTTACAATGCAAGTTAGTGGAAGAGCTCTGCATAGACCAAAAGCAAATAAAAGAGAATACAGTGTCAAGACTGCCCATTTCACAACTACTGAACCTCTCTCGGTGCCCATCCTGACCTGCAATTGGAAAAAAATTAGAAAATAGAAATCTCCCTCTATAGCACTGAAAACCCTGAGACTTGATTGAGTGTACATACCAAAGGTGACATTTTCCCAACGGCAAGATCTTCTTCAACCTAAAATATGCAACAGTCATGTCGTTCGTAAAGAACCTCTAATGAGAATGAATGCTTTCTTAACATAAAAGACTAAGTAAAACTTAACCTGATGAAAATGACTACAAAACAAAATAAGGGTTGTTGTCAAGCCTACGAGAAGTGATGCAGAAAGAACTATGAGAGTTAAGGGGAGGAAGATTATGTCACTGCAAAAATTGCCCAAAATTAATGTATTGAAGGGGAAAAATGAAATCTAAAAATGTTGCATTCTTTTTGAGTAGACAACCTTGTGCTGCCCAGCAACAGGTAGAAAGCAGTGGTAGCAAATGGGCCAAAAGCTGCAAAGCACAAGGGCTCTCCTAATCCTTGGTAACTTAACCGAAATGGTGGGCACTGCAATAGACTCAATGTTAAATATATCAGAACCTCACTGATGTTATGGTGATAGAAGTGATCATTTAAAAAATGTTTGTCACTAATGTATATAAATGAAGAGTCATGCTTGCTATATGTAGCACACATGCCCCTTCAATGAAAAAAATTGTTGGAAATTGATTTGTATTATCAGTGCTATTATTCCAATTAGATTCTGTCTACCTGATATACATAACCACAAGTGATTGCGCAGGCGAGTAGCAATAATGAATGCATATTTCCTGCATCTACAGATGCCCAAGTCAGCCCCAAAAAGCCAAGGGCTAGTGACAGGTAAGCAGCAATAAGGGGCCCTGAACGACTTTCCAAGCAGAATACAGAACGGTTTTGTTTTTATCAGAAAACACAGGTAAAGCTAGTCAACCAATAAAAGAAGATATAGAAGTTGGCAATAGGCAAAGAATCAAGTTACCTGCCAACCAAATTTACTACTGACTCCTTTTTGTTCTTATCTGCTCCTGTATCGAAATCATAGACATCATTGCTGCACATGGACAGAATTTGAAACTTTTAACAACCTAAAAGCTTGCTGAGATCAAGTGATCATCACGATAACTCACCTTAAATTTATCCAAGTAATAATAAGAACAGAAGAAGCCAAGAGCGTAATATAACGCCTAGCAGAAAACAAGCCTGTTTGCAAATAAGCCACTGCAGCACCTACCTGCTCAAAAATATAAACAAGGGTAACGCACAGAAAAAATGTATTGCGTTAAGATTGCACAGAAGCACATTAGCGGTTTATCAAGGTAGACATACAAGGCGAAACAGTAATACAAGCTTTTCGCTTGAACTGATGCACGATATTGGCTAATGCTCTAAGAACTTCTGTTTGAGACTGCATAAAACTAAGGGGTCAAGTGCATTTTGCCAAAATCAAGGCTGTATTTGATTATGTTACTTTGAATGTATTGTTAATTAGTTCTCCTAGTATCCTGAAACAGTTTTTTGATCACTTGATCAAGCAGGTCAAAATTATTACCTTCCAATCAATTAGTAAATTAGGTGAAAAGCAATCTGGGAATGAAAACTGAGGAACTTTCCAGCAAATATTAAGCTACCTATACTGGGAAGTCATTTATCGACATGAATGGGTTGACTCTTCATCCTTCAATCAATTATAGTTTTAGTGTTAGCAAAATCCAAACTTTATGCCTTCATGGCATAGAGCTGTTTCCATTAGTTAGACAACAATGATCAATTGCTTTACACACAAGTAAGCATAAATGGTATGAAATAAGGTATGTTACAAGTCTCTGTAAACTAATTATTAGAAGGATAAACTGTTGTAAACAGGAGCCTGATATCTACTGGCTTAAACTTTTTTATCATCTCTAATTGTCTATCAAGATTCCCACAATGAATTCCTTAAAGGCTAACTAGTATCTTCACAAGAGAGAATTGATCCACAATCTAAAAAATAGCAAGTTGCTAATGGGAATAAACTTGTTTGTTATGATAAAACTTCCAAGTGCTGAAGAAACTCACAGTTAGAGGAACCAAAGCAACAGAGTAAATCGGCAATTTAATTGCTCTCCATATCAAGGTTGCTTTAGAAACATCTTTCTCCTCTTGACCTGCGTTGTCAAAAATGTCAGCTGTACACTTGGGAAAAATATGTTGCTGTCGGTTCGGGCACCTGATAGTTAATCTTCTAATTTGGAAAAAGTTTTGGTCATTAGAACAGAAAGGCAATGATGCTCCGAAAGTTTCTGGAAAATGATCTCCTTCACAGGACCTGAGGAAAACACAATTCAAGTGAATATAGAGACTAACGCAAAGAACTCTCTCCCTGTTCTTCTACACTAGGAAAAGGAGAAGAGGGGAAGTACAGGAAAATGCTAACAGCCTTAAGCATCTTTCAAACGCTATGATAGCAATCAAACAGAAGCAAGTTCCAAGTTGTCATTAGTTCTAATGCAGTTACTCGAAAAATTAAGGATTTGAGATATTTGTCACATAATACAGGTGATAAACTCCAAAGGTGCCTTGGCAAGTACTTTTGCACAGCATAGAACCATTGCCATATGGAATCCAAAAAAGGTTTTGCGTAACGAAAATTAATTGATTCAGACAGTTAAAAGCAGGCAAAGTTTATACAATCCATCCAAAATTTAAGTTGCAAAATCTTCTTTGAAAGCGAGTGCGTCAACAAGAAATATAACGGATTGTGCATTTCCAAGGGAAAGAAGTACTGATTGAAACTGTAGACTTACACTAGCACAGCAAACAAAGTTCATTTCACCACGAACTTAGAAATTCCCATATCATTCCTCACAATAAACAAAGAAGCAACACTTTACACCTTCTTAAGAACTGCAATAGAGACAGAACAAAACTCACCTTGTAAGGTAACGATGCTTTTTGAAGTGACCATGGAGTATTCCTACACCAGACCCAGGGCACGAAGAGCTAAGCGTTGCCGCCAACGGCTTCAACATATCTCAGTCTTGCCTACAGGCTATAGCTGATCAACAGGAAATTTGGAAACTAACAGGAAATCACAAGAAGATTGAGAAAAAAGAAGAAGATAAAATGCCTTGTAATCTTACAGGTGTAAATTGAGTCATTGGCTTTCACCCTCAGGAATGTCTCAGGAGTGAAGACCAGATATGCTGCCCTCGTGAGTTCTTCTTCCGATTGTTGTTTTGTCTGGATCAATGGAACTTAGATGCTTTTCCTAATCCTAAGGTTCTCCAATAACATGTCGACAGCTGTGTTAAAGAGCTGAGTCACTCATGACCTCTCACAAACGTTTACTCCAACTGTAACTCCATTTTTTTCCTTTGTTAATTGCTCCGCTCTTTAAATAGCTTCCTGCAACATATCATTGGGAAACCTTAGGAAAATTAGAGAGCTAATGAATAGTAACAAAGTTCTTCCCTTGTCTGGATATGGTTGGAAAGATAAACTGAAAACGACCAGAATCTTCATACCCAATCTTATCTATCCATAAATTATTTCCTGGGTCATGTTTGCCACGTAAGTTCATGGTTTGGCACAATGGGTCTTCAAGGTTGGGTCCAAATTGTCCGAGTGACTTGTCCAATACTCAGTAGATGTTTTGACTTTTGCCTTTTAATTTCCATTTTTATCTTCTCTTGTCGGTAAATAGGTCGGGAGTCAGATACTTTTCATCATCAATTCATGTTTGACTGTTGGTAAATATTCGGCCACCAATTTTGTCAGTCTGGCTCTAAATTTTATTTCTAATTTTTAGTTATTTTTCTAAAAAATTTTAATATTATTAAATATTTATTATTTAATATTTAATATTATTTGAATTAAATTTGTATATCATGCATATGTCTTTTGTTATTTTTGTTTTATGATAATAATTTTTATGATATTCTAAGTTGATTGGTAGTACTCACTACTCACTCTCTTTAGTATTGTCGATAAATTTATATACTCTCAGTATTTACATATGTGCATATTTGATAAAAATAAAAATTTAAAATAAATTAAATAGATATAAAATGTTTACGAAAGTGACCTCTTTTATATCAATTTATTTATTTTAAAAAATAATGTTATCATTAAAGAATTTAAATTATTGTGTTTTTAGTCTATGCGAAAAATAATTGGCCCAAAAGATTTTTTTTTTGTCAGATTATTAACAAAAACTAGTAAATATGTGATAAAATTATTTACCTACATGTAATATGCAGATCCAAAAAAGGAGCATTGTTAGTAAGATTTTGTTATCAATATTTGCTAATCAAGTTTAATAGTATCGCTTACAAATTGATATTTTGTCCAAATACTAAATTTTAATATTATACTTGATATCTTATATGACCAAAAATTATTATTTATTAATTTTGAGCTTATTATTATTATTATTATTATTTGCTCACAACGTATACTTCTTCTATATCTGCTAATCTGAACAAAATTCCAATACTTAACGACATTAACTTCAAGAAATGGAGGGAGCACAACTATGAAAAGACATTTTATGAGAAATGAGAGCGTTCAAACCGCATGAGTCTTATGGTAATTAAACACTCAATTTCAAACGCTATCAGATGCGTAATGCTTGAGCAAGGAAATGCTAAGAGTTTTCTTAAGCAAATTACAGACAAATTCATTGCAAATGAAAAGGTAGAGATAAACACCATTCTGACTAAACTCATTTCAATGTGGTAATGGCAAATGAAACATAAGAGAGTATATAATGGGAATGTTTAATTTTGTTACAAGATTAAGGGCATTAAAGTTAGAATTGTCTAATGACATTCACGTCCACCTGATCTTGACGTCTCTTCCTACACAATTAAGTCCTTTTAAGATAAGTTTTAACATCCAAAAGGAGAAATGAACTCTTAATGAACTTATTGAGTGTGTTCAAAAGGAAGAGAGCTTGAAACAGGAAAAGATAGAAAAATGCTCACTTGGATTCCAATAACAATGTTACCAACAAAAAGAGGAAAATGAACAATATATGAATAGACACTATAAACATGGAACTTCACAACCTAAGGGGCAACAGAAATAAGATAATGTGATCACCTACTTCTTTTGCTATAAAGATGGCCATGTGGAGAAGAATTGTTCTAGGTATACAAAATGGTTTGCCAAATGGGTAAATTTCTCAACTTTGTCGTTCTAAAATTAATTTGGCTTTAGTAATCACATTTAGTGGATAAATATTGGTGTAACTACTCACATAAGTGAGACAATGTTGTTGTGCATAAAATAAAATATAAAAAAAAAAGAAGAGAAAAAAGGGGTGCCACGTGGCGCACAGAGGGGCCATGCGGGAGGCTACCCTCCCGCCAAAGAGGCCTAATGCCTCATGTATCTTAGCGCCATGTGGCGCAAAGAGAGTGCGCCATGTGGCGCCAATGGAAAAAGCTTGCGAGAGAGTCTCCCGCCCCTCTCGCCATGTCTGCATGATATGCCCACATCACTATTATTTGATATTGGGGTTTTTAGACATTTTGACCCTTAAATATTTTTATTCTATAAATATTTTATTATTGGATAAATACGTAATTAAAGCTGGAATCAACCCTTATAAAAAGGGGACAAGTATGATACGTGAAACTAAGTCTCTATTTGCTTTACAGAAACTCTGCCAAATTCTCTGCTTGACTTAAGCATCGGAGTGCTTACGCAGGGAAAAACCCCTGTGTCCCTTTGATCATTCTTTTTCTAGCAGAATCTTTAGTGGCACATGGCATAAAAATTAAGGCGAAGACGTCAGCAATTCGACACCACTGTTTTAGGTAACAACAATTGGCGTCGTCTGTGAGAATCAGAACAAAAAGTCAGATTCTTTATTAAAATGGTGAGAATACGTTCGATAGCAGCAGCAAATTTAGGAGAAGAGAATTCTGTGAGTCCTCCTGCTAGACCGGGGAGAGGACAAGAGCAGAATGGAGAAGGAGACAGAGTTGCCACAGTTTCTTTTGATGAATTTGAGGCTTTGAAGCTTCAAAATGAGCAGACTACTACGGTGTTGAAGGCGATGATTGATTTCTTCAAAGTTGCACTGCCGCAGTTTAGTTTGCCTCCAGATGTGTAGCAGATGGTAGGAGAGAATGTACTGAGGCAGACTTACGAAAGAGGCCAACCCTCTATGGTGGCGAATGCGGGACAAGGAGAATGGGGGCAGAATACAGCTGTCGCGCTGATGAACACTGCCACAAGTCTGAGGATGAACTTTGTCGCAGCTCTGGTGGAAAACACTGCCGCAGCTCTGGAGGGCTACCCTACCGCAGGTCTGAGATTGAACTCTGCCGCAGCTATAGAGGACAACTCTGGCGCATGTCTGAGGATGAACCCTGCTGCAAGTCTGGAGGTGAACCCTACTGCAACTCTGAGGGTGAACACTGCCGTAGGTCTGGAGGTGAACCCTACCGCATCTCTGAGGTTGAACCCTTTCGCAGGTATGAGATTGATGAACTCTGCCGCACCTCTGAGGGAGAACTCTGCCGCCATACTAGAGAACAATCCCGCCGTAGGTCTGAAGGAGAACCCTGTCGCACCTTTGAGGGAGAACTCTGCCTGCCACACAGGAGAACAACCTTGCCGCAGGTCTGAGGAAACACCTTGTCGCAAGATGGAGAGAGGTAAACCCTGCCGCAGGTCTAAGGCGGATGAACTCTATCGCAGAGTATAGGAGACAGACTTTTGCCACAGAATTTGAACGACCTGACTTCGAAGTTCGTGGATCTGGGGAGCGACAGAGACAAAGTACTTGACAGAATAGTCATAACTCCCAAGAATATTTAGAAGATCCAAGGTCGAATTACGGAATGGGGGGTGCAGGAAGAAGGGACACAGTGCAGACTCCTAGAGGGAGGGAAACTGTGAACGATGAGGAGATCCCTAGCCGGGCAGCAGACCGTGTGCGAAATCCCTGAAACAGAGGAAGAATGGATTCTTCCTACTCAGACTCTTCTAGTGCCAAAGAAAGCGAAACACATTCGACCCGAGACTCGAAAAGCGTTGAGAAAGTCATTGAAAGAATTCTGGAGAGGAAGAAGTTAGTCTCTCCCGAAGAAAACCAGAGAAGAAAAATCTCGTTCAGTATAGCGATAATGAGAAAATCACTGCCCCCAAATTTTAAGATGCCACAGATAACATCATATGCCGAAAAAACTGACCCTTTTGACCATGTTAAAAATTACGAGTCGTTAATGCTACTACATGGATGGGAAGATGAGGTTATGTGTAGGGCATTCTCCCTGACCTTAACTGGCCACGCACTGAAATGGTTCAACAATCTACCGAAAGGGTCTATCTTGTCTTTCAATCAGCTGAGGAGTGAATTTCTGAAGGCCTTTGCGATAAATAGCCAGAAAAGGAAGGAGGTCACTTATCTGCTCACCCTAAGACAAGGGAATAAAGAATCACTAAAAAGTTATGTCGATCGATTTCGTGATACTACTCTTGAGATATGTGATCTACAAGTTGGGGTAGCGGTAACAGCCATGCTACAGGGGACCACATCTGGAAGGCTCCAAGAATCATAATCTTTGGATCAGCCAACGACCGTTTCAGACTTATTCTCTAGACCAAATAAATATATTGCTCAAGAGGAAGTGATGAAAATGATACCAACACGGGACATGAAAGAAGAAAGGAAACGGGAAAGAGAGTCCGATTATAAAAATGCGAAAAGATCAGATAAAGCCCCAAAATTGAAGTATGATAATTACACACGGTTTATTGAACCACGTGCTTCAATTTTAGCAGCGATAGAAAGAACTGGGATGTTTCAATTCCCCATGAGAGGTGAAGGGAACTTAGGACGAGATCATAGGTCCTACTGTAGTTTTCATTCTGTCTTTGGTCATACAACCGAGAAATGTCGTGAACTGATGAACCAACTTGAAAAGTTGGCTAGAGAAGGGAAGCTAGACCGTTATGTATGGAGGAATGAAAGGATTCGATATCCCGTTCGTGACAAAGGAGACAATAGATCGCGTGATAGATGCGACAATGATAGAGAAAATATGAGGAGAAACGAAGAAAGAGGAAATGAGGCAAGAAGGGGAGAACGTAGGAACCAGCAAATAGACAATGAACCAACAGGAGCCGCCATTCATGTCATCTCTGGTGGAGAATATATAACTGGTAGCTCATCTGCTTCACGGAAGGCTTATGTTAGACAAGCGTACCAGGTCCATTCTGTGATGAAAGTAGCTGAAGATGAAGAAACGATTACTTTCACACCGACAAATTAGGGAGATGTTATTATTCCACATGATGATCCTATGGTTATATCAGCAGTTGTGGCTAAACACCAGATAGGTCGAATTCGGGTAGATAACGGAAGCTCAGTGAATCTTATCTATTGGGATTGTTTCAAAAAAATGAATTTGAGTGAAGATAGACTAAAGCCCGTAACTACTCCCTTGTTTGGCTTCACAGGAGAGAAAGTAAAGGTGGCAGGGTCAATTGAACTACCTGTTACTTTGGGTGAAGATCCTAAGAGTGTTATAAGACAGGTCTTGTTCATGGTGGTCAAATCAACGTCTCCAGCTTACAATATTATTCTCGGATGGCCATTATTGAGTGATATGAGAGCCGTACTCTCCCCATATTATCTATTGATGAAGTTCTCGACTCCCGGAGGTGTAGGGCAAGTTTAAGGAGATCAAAGAAAAGCAAAAACGTGTAATATCGCATCATCTACAGGTAAGAAAGTTCAAAGAAAAGAAACCCTTACCATCATCGAGGTGCCTAAGCCATCACTAATGCCTGGAAGGAAGATGAAAAGTTCATAAGACAGGGGGATAGCGAAGACGTGGAACATCAGCCACTTAAAACCATATTGGCAATAGAATTTTAATTTCTCGATGTTATTTTTTATTTTTTTATGTTATTGAACCATGTTCAGGGACTTAATTTTGATATATTCCATATTGATATTTCTCATTGAGAATTTTAATTATTGACAGATGACTAAAAATAAAAAGACTTGAAGCGAAAAGTGCGCGATGTAAGCTAAGAAGAAAAAGTGCAGGAGCTTGAAGCGAAAAGTGTGTGATGTAAGCCAAGAAGGAAAAGTGCGAGAGCTTGAAGCGAAAAGTGCGCGATGTAAGCTAAGCACCCAAAACAAAAGGCTTGAAGCGAAAAGTGCGCGATGTAAGTCAAGAAGAAAAAGTGCGAGGGCTTGAAGCGAAAAGTGCACGATGTAAGCCAAAAAGAAAAAGTGCGAGAGCTTGAAGTGAAAAGTGCGCGATGTAAGCTAAGCACAAAAAACAAAAGGCTTGAAGCGAAAAGTGCGCGATGTAAGCCAAAAAGAAAAAGTGCGAGAGCTTGAAGCGAAAAGTGCGGGATGTAAGCTAAGCACCCAAAACAAAAGGCTTAAAGAGAAAAGTGTGCGATGTAAGCCAAGAAGAAAAAGTGCGAGAGCTTGAAGCGAAAAGTGCGTAATGTAAGCTAAGCACCCAAAACAAAAGGCTTGAAGTGAAAAGTGCGTGATGTAAGCCATGAAAAAAAAATACGAGAGCTTGAAACGAAAAGTGCGCGATGTAAACTAAGCACCCAAAATAAGGGCTTGAAGCGAAAGTGCGCGATGTAAGCTAAGAAGAAAAAGTGCGAGAGCTTGAAGCGAAAAGTGCGCGAAGTAAGCTAAGCACTCAGACAAGAGCTTGAAGCGAAAAGTGCGCGAAGTAAGCTAAGCACTTAGATAGATATTTGAAGCGAAAAATGCGCGAAGTAAGCCACACACCTAAACAAGAGCTTGAAGCGAAAAACGCACGAGATAAGCCACAAAGAATTGTTCAAGGGCTTGAAACAAAAAAATGCGCGAGGTAAGCCACAAAGAATTATTCAAGGGCTTGAAGCGAAAAATGCGCGAGGTAAGCTACGCACTCAAACAAAGACTTAAGAATTTGACATCAGGGTTCAACCCCAAAATCCAACTTCAGAATTTGACATAAAGATTTGACGAGAGACTATGAAGAGAATATATGTACTCTTTTGTAAGATTATACCTAACGAAAGAGTAGTGAGCAATTGTTGTGCATAAAATAAAATATAAAAAAAAAGAGAAAAAAAGGGGTGCCATGTGGAGCGAGCAAAGCGCGCCATGTGACGCTTGGAGAACGCACCACGTGGCACGCAGAGGGGCATGCGGGAGGCTACTCTCCTGCCAAAGAGGCCTAATGCCTCATATATCTTAGCGCCACGTGGCACAAGGAGAGTGTGCCACATGGCGCCAATGGAAAATGCTTGCGAGAGTCTCCTGCCCCTCTCGCCATGTCTGCGTAGCACGTCGACATCACTATTATTTGATATTGAGATTTTTAGACATTTTGACCCTTAAATAATTTTTATTTTTCTAATATTTTATTATTGGATAAATACGTAATTAAAGCTGGAATCAACCCTTATAAAAAGGAGACAAATATGATACGTGAAACTAAATCTCTATTTGCTTTACAGAAACTTTGTTAAATTCTTTGTCTGACTTAAGCATCGGAGTGCTTACGTAGGGAAAAACCCTTGCGTCCCTCTGATCATTCTTTTTCTTGCAAAATCTTTAGTGGCATGTGGCATAAAAATTGAGGTGAAGACGTCAGTAATTCGACACCACTGTTTCAGGTAACAACAAATGTAAAGTTGTTTAAGGAGTAGAAAGCTAACTAATGCTGAAAGATTCATCTATATAGAAAATGACGAGAAAACTTCTGTTGATTCATCTATTTGTTATTTAGATTTAAATGAGACTTTTTATATACCGTATGTCGTGTTCGTGGGTGTGTGCCATATGTTGATGGCCAATGTGATTTATGGCAGTGGCACTGTGCTTATGTGCTTGGTGCGTCTGCTACTAGAGAGGAAAAAAAATGAAAGATAGGTTTAGAGTAAAGACATAACTCATTTCGTGCAGACAAAAGTGTAGTGTTTATTTTTTTTATTACTTTTATGGTTTATGTTTATATACATAAGAGGTTATGATAATAAATATGTAATAAAACATTTAAGATATTTTAAAATAAATTTAAAATTTTTTCTCCTTTAATTTGAACACAATTTAATCTATTGGCCAATTAATCAAAATGATTAATTGATTATAGCCATAACTAATTAATTAATTTTCATGGCCTATAGTCTCATCTTGTACACTTTACATATTAGAGAAATTATACTAAATAACTTCTTAATTATTTCTAAATTCGACCATTTTTAACTAAAATAATAATGGCTCTTAAATCGAAATAAAAAAATCGAACCAATTTTATTAATTTAGAATAAATGTGTTATTTCTAATTTTAAAAGTATAATCTTGACTTTTATCATGTTATTTAAAGTCAAGTTTATAAAATAGATCATTAATATGTATATGATATATATTAACATGATAATATACTATTATTTAGAATTAAGTATGTAAAATAAATCATTAATATGTACTATATCTTATCCTAGTAATATATTATAATATATTATCAGAATCAAGTACATAAAATAGATTATTAATAAGTATATTATATATCTTATGATGATAATATATTAGTATGATAATATACTATTATTAGAATAAATGTACATAAAATAGATCATTAATATTTATATGATATATCATGATAATATAAACTATTATGATAATATATTATTATCACTACAACAAATATGACAATTTGTGACGATTGTTTTATGTGACGCATTAAATTTCGTCACGTAAACTATATCATACGTGACGAATAATATAATTCGTCACGATTTTCTATTATTTTAATTTTTTTATGACGATATAAAAAATCGTCACATGAAAGTGTCACTAAATATTTGGCACCAAATTTTTTCACTAAACATAAATGGAGGGAAATTTTTTTGTGATGTATTTTTACTTTTGGTGACGATTAAATATATTGTCATAAATGAACACTTTATATGTGACAAATTATATAACGTCACATTTCTATAAAAGTGTCACTAAATATTTGACACCAAATTTTATAATGAAATATAATATGTGGGAAATTTTTTTATAATGTTTTTGTATTTTTGGTGACGTTTGTGTTTTCATCATGAAAAAAAAAACACATTTTATGTGACGAATTACGTTCCATGACGTTTTCGTAAAAACGTCACTAAATATTTGGCGCCAAGTTTTATCCCCAAATATACATACTTTAATATTTTCGTGACGTTTTTTTTTTAATTTCGATGACATTTTTGTTTTTATCATAAAATAAGCACTTCAAATGTGAAGAATTACTAAACGTTTCGTTTTTGTAAAAACGTCACTAATTATTTGGCTTCAAATTTTATCACCAAATATACATGATTCGAAATTTATCAACAAACCTATTAATTATGCTAAAAATCGGCTATATATATTGATTTTGTAATGAATTGAATCATATCGTATAATACATATGATATTGATAAATATGACTATTATAAACGCTAAAATAGAAAATATCTTTATAAATTCGAGTTATATCAATTAAAAAAAAATCACTCAATTTAAGTCGAAAAAATGTTATAAGAAAATATGTGTATATATATATATATATATATATATATATATATATATATATATATATTTGCTAAATTAAAAATGCATAAAAAAAGTAAATAATATATGAATGATAAAAATAATTACAATAAATATATATACATGTATTTGGCCAAAATTGAAAATGTAAAATAAAAAAATAATAATAAGAAAAAATATATATATTTATATATAAATATATATAAATATAAAATATATATAAAATAAAATAAATAAAAAGAAAAAAAGACAAACGAGACAAAAAAACGAAACTGAAAAAAAAAAAGGATCACGCGATCCTAAAGAAAAACCCTCCCCCCCTCCTCTTTCATCTTTCCCTCTCCAATCTGTTCCCCGATCATCCCTGCCGATCTCCTTTCTCCGACCGACCGACTGAGACCCCAAGACCGACAGCCACTCCTCGCCGGACTCCGACTAGCCTCCTTTCTCCCTCCTTCCTCGCTCGCCGAAGCCCGAAAATCTTCTGCTCACAAAAAGTGGAAGGGTGAAAATTGGTGATTTCAGTGTGAGCCAGGATTTTGAGGAAAGTTTAATGCTCATTTTGATAGGAATATCTTTCTCGCTCACACAATTTTTTAAATATAAATTTTAAAAAAAGGGAAAAAATAGTATTTTTATTGGTTGTATCTTGCAAACTTCGTTTTCCATTGAAAAGCTTCTTCGTCTTCGTCGTATTCTTCTTCTTCTCATACACTCTTCGTCGGCAAATAGAAAATAAAGTGTAAAATTCTAGCCGGACTCGTTTCATTGTTCACTGATCGGTTCACAATTTTTAACATATTCATTTTCATAAATGATTGCTTATGATCGTTACAAAAATTTGCTTTAAAAGTAATTTTTTGGGTTTTGAGATATTATAACGAGAACAACAATAATTATAATAAATAAGTAAATAAATAAATTGGGATTGTTTTGATTGATCGATCGGTCGATGGAGGATTGCGGGAGCAGCGATGAGGCTTGCTACTATTCGTCTGATCCAGATAAGAAATATCAATGTTTTATTTTATTATAATAAATAAGAAATATCAATGTTTTATTTTATTATTCCTTTCTGGGTTTGTGGATTTTGAGAGGTTAGAGTAATTTGAAGCAGTTTTCAGGTTCTATTGTGGGGGTGTGGTTTTTGCGTGCTCATTAAGGAATTCTTTAATTTCATAGGTAGAGAAGCTGCTGGTCATCGAATTTGATGATTTTTTTTTCTACTTCATGTGCATAACCTCTTGCTTGTTCTTTGTGCTTTTGTTATCCTAAATGGCATTCTGTGCATTGAAACTTTTTCCCCTGAAAAATTTAAGCTTTAATCTTAATGGGAAAACCCAATAAAGAAGAACTGGATTCATAATTACTAGTTTCTCTTCTTTTTGTCCCCTATTTATGCTTAATTTGAAGAATGAGCATATTCTTTTTTTGTGACCCTTTTGCATTACACAGGTTATTACAAAAGAATCATTTTAGCTGCACAGGTAAAAATACTAATTAATGGGACAATATATTAGAAACTTTACCAAGAACACCAAAAATTCTTTTTGAGCAGAAGTTTTGGATCAATTTCAAGGATAAACTTCTTAGTGAAAGAAGTGTGCATGTCAAAAGATAAGCATATCTTACCACAAGAGATTTACAGCATTTTTATTACACTAATGCAACCTTTGGCATAAAAATCACATATGGATGACAGATACAGTTTATCATGGAAAAGCAGCTGATATATGGGTTACATGTGTTACCCTATATTACATGGTGGTAGGCTGTTATCCTTTCATTGCTAATAGTATACCTGAGACTTATAACAAGGTAAATATCTTTCCCCAACTATGCTCCTGCTAATTTATCTAGCCATACTTCCTTGTGAGTTCTACCTTTCTCTAATATTGTCTTTGCTGCAGTTTGTAAACTATCCTTTATTACTTCCAATGGAACTGGATACAGGGCTCAAAGATTTGCTCCAAGGCCTTTTATGCAAAGGTCATCCATATTTCTCTGTTTTTCTTTGTAATTAGGTCCAAAGAAGTGGACATTTTATATTTCATATACAAAGTTTATGAATGATAAAAATTTCATCTTCTTGTTGAAACAGGAGCACCCTTTACCTCCAAGACACCTCTTTCCTTTTGTCAGTACAATGGAAGTGTTTGTTGCAATTCCACTGAGGATCTGCAATTGAGGAATCAATTCAAGTCAATAGATGTCTCTGATTCTGCTTGTGCTTCTCTCCTTAAATCAATACTCTACTCATTTATTGTTGCTCTGCACTTATTTCATGGTTAGAAAAATGATCATAACTCTCGAAGAGGTTAACATTTTCAGATTTATTTACCTTTTTCGAAATGTGATAGGTATCGAGAACTAGCTCATTGCGTTGACGAGGCCCTTGGATTCATTACGTCTGTTGGACTCACAGTTGGCCATCCTATCATGACAACAACTGAGTTTTGGACATCCCATGAGTGCTTGCTCTTGCCATATGAACAGTCACTCACCAGGCTAGATTCTACCTCATTACTATGATTGTTCTGCTCATTTCCTATGGGTTGGGGAACGTACCAGACAATTGGATGGTGCTCATGTTGAGTTTCTGAGAGGAATCGCTAATCCTCTTGGAATTAAGGTAATTATGCCACTGTCTACTCTGTAAGGATTAATTTATAGACTTGTCAAAAGATGTTAACAAAATCTTCACTGAAAGCCCAAGGTGCATGGAATTTCCAAACTAAATGTTCTGAATGTTGGACCAGGAGTTATATTGTCAAATTACATTTTTTATGTTATCTTGTTAAATTATTATTATTATTTTTTAAATATTTAGTTACATGACTCTTGTGTAAGAATGAAACAGGTATTGAAATATGGATCTCATTTATTTTTTGTGTAACTTGTCTTCACACATGAGTAATGCATCATGTGCGCATAAATTAATTTCTCATTTTATAATCCTTTGAGAGGTTGTTTTTTCATCATTTTTTGCTATTAATTTCTTATTGTCTTTCATAAATAATAGCTTTAAATTTTATTTATTATTTAATATATTGTATTTATCATTTGTTAATAATTATTTATTGCAGCTTCAAGTGATTCAAACTCACCATCAACATAAACACCCTCTAGACAAAATTTGGATTGAGAGCTATGAGATGAACTTGTACCAGTGATTTTCATCTCTGGTATATTTTGTTTCAAAAATTCAAATGTGACCATCGTACTTTATTTGAGCTTTTAGATTTAGACAATGTGGATTATATTAGCTTTATTACATTTGGAATAGTAGTATTATTGGATTATGATTATATACTTTATCCAAGGTATTACATTTGAGATTCATTGCAAATCTTAAATCAATTATTTACTTTGCAATACTAGTTAAACTGGATTTTGCATGAGCAATATTATTTATATTTGATTATTTAAGAAAAATATAAACATTATTTAAATTTAAAGAAATATGTCTATATTATTGCAACATTAAATATTTTATGACGTATTATTGTCATAGATAACAATAACTTATGTCACCTATAGTGTGAGAATTTATATATCGTCACCTAAAATCAAATTTTTAACCATCTTTAGTGACATTTAAAAGTTTTTATGACGTTAGTTATATGGTAACAAATTGATATTTCGTCACCTTAAAATAAATTTTAATTTTTTTAGTGACATTTGAGAAGTTTTTTACTAGCATATGTGACGAAAATATGTCACTTATAATTTGACGATTTAACATTTCGTCACGTAAAATTAAAATTATCACTATTTTTAGTGACATTTGAGAGATTTTTTGACGTTACCTTACTATCATAGGTGACGATAATATATGTCACCTAAAGTGTGACGTCACTAATACTTATAATTTTATCATATATTCTGTGTCGTTATCGGTATTTAGTGACGAATATTTGTATTAATTTATGACTTATTCGGATATCACAAAAAAGTAATCATATCGTGACGTTGTTTATTATCGTCACGTTAGATTCGTGAATAGGTGACGAAATAATAATATCGTCACATTTGACCTTTAGCGACGTGGCAAAGGTGACGAACGTCGTGACAACATAATTTTCGTCATAAAAATATATTGGTGACGAAAAATTAATATTTTATGACATTAGTTCATGCGTCACAAATTGCTAAATTTGTTGTAGTATAGAGTTAAAACATATATACCATTATAACTAGTTACAAATAGAGAGCATTGCAATATACATACATATATATGTATGTATGCGTTTTTTTTATCTTTATACCATATTAAATATGAATTAGTCCCCGCTTACACAACGTTATAATAAAATATGATATATATATATATATATATATATACATTATACTAAAATACCAATATACCATTTATGTAAATAATTGTATCTTAACTTATTATAAATTTTTTTCTTAATTTAGAATTTAAAAATTTTATTATTTTAAACATAAGAAACTAATTTAATTTCATAATTAATTTTATTATTATATTTCATTAATTTTTTTGCCAACAATATTCTATTAAACTTGATAAAACGTTTAAGTATACTTTGTTCTAAAATGTAAATTAATTTTCATATCAATTTATTTCAAGTTATAAGATTAGTTCATTTGCTAAAATACTCAATGATTAATTTATTTTTGCCAAGTTTAAATCTTTCCATAAACATATTATTAGTAAAGCTGAACAAGTTACTATGTCTTACACATGTGTGCATGTCACACATTTCATTTAAACTCGTTAAATGTCTCACAAACATATTATTAATACAGATTATTATGTCTTACTTGTATCACACATTTTATTTAAACGTGTTAAACATATTCTCATATAATACAATTTGTATAAACGTAGTTTCTGTATTTTATATGTGTTAAATATATACTTGCATGACACAGCTTATTTAAACGATTTTCTCATTTTTTACACTTGTAAACGTGTAAACACGTCTAAAATAGACTTAATAGCTAGAGATTTTCTAAATCTTTTTGTATAAAATAGATATAAATTTTTTATGTCCTTACTCTTGTCTTATACGAAATGATGACCCCTGCAAAAAAGCAAGCAAATAATTCGGTAGGTATTGGTTTGCTTGTTTTTCATCATCTGTGAAAGATTTTTTTTTTTTTTTATCCATCTTTTTGTGTGTAGTAGTACGCTTGTCTTATCTGAAATAATGAGCTCTACGAATACGTAAGCAAAAAATTCGACAGGTTTTGGAAGTCAACCCATCCCAAATTAAAAAATGGAAATTATTGGCAGAAAAAAAAAGAAAAAAAACAAAAACCCTTTGTTATATCTGTTTTAATATTTGCTATTTTCACCATCTCAAGGACGAGACCAAGATCTCTGCTGATCAGTCTCTCTCTCTCTCTCTCCCTTTAATTTCCACTTTCAGGGTTTTGACATGGCTCCTTTACACCACTCAGATCAGTCGAGAACTCTACAGACAGAAATCCAGGCTGCATTAGAAGTAGAAACCAGTAATAAAAGGGGAGGGGATGGGATAAATTATATAGCTGAAGCAAGCGTGGAGGATGGTGTTTTCTTGACTTGGGAGGATTTGTGGGTGAGAGTTCCTAGTGGAAAACATGGCAGCAGATCAATCCTTCAGGGCCTGACTGGGTATGCTCGTCCTGGAGAGCTCTTGGCAATAATGGGTCCTTCCGGTTGTGGAAAGTCGACGCTTCTTGACACCTTAGCAGGTAAGCACGTACATCCTACCATGCCAACACCATCAGCACTCTTAACAAGACCACAACTTTTGTTCGAGTGTACTGTCTTTCAAGTTAACCATGAATTAATATGCATACATAAAAGAAAACCTTTTCAACTTTTATTGGCAATAATAATAATAATATTATTATTATTATTATTATTATTTTATAAGGAATAAGAATTAAGAAGGTACAGAAGGGAAAATGAACCACTAAATGAAATTCTGATTCTTGTAGAGAAGTAATAATGAAAATTACATACAATTTTTTCAAATTTTTATTAGAAAGATTGCATTATTAAAAAAGACGCTTATAGCAGAAACACACGTTACTTTGCACAAGTAATCTGACTTTATTTGTTTGTTTATTTATTCATTTATGCATTGGGTACGTAACTGAATACGCCAACTACAGCAAAAGTCTATATATAAAGGTATAACAGCAAGCACTAGTCAAACTTAGCTTAATTAATACAGCTATCCTTTGTCAAGAGATGGAATAATTCGTCAAAAGAGAAAAAGAAAACTATAAATGTAAAAATTTGAATTCAAATATACTGATGCAGTCACTAAGCATTGATTAACCAATAATTATTTCAATTTTTTTCTTCATTGTATTTATCAATTACTCATATTTGAGATGGCATATGACTTGCTAATCAAGAAAAATTAATGTTTGTTTATGTGGAAAATTAAATAAATGAGATAGTTAGTTAAGTCTAAGGCACATTCAACTATAGACGAAGAAGTGAGATTTTCAAATTGATAAAAAATAAATTATTATATATTTTTTATTGTTAAATTTTGGCTAAAATTATAAAAGGCCCTCAATCTATTTCATCTTTCTTAAATAAATTCTTATTATATTATTGTACTTAAATAAATCTTTATTCTTTGAATTATACTCGAATAAACTTTTATTTTCAATAAAAGATTACAGATCATAAATAAAAAGTGATTCAAATCAATTTAACCAATTAAAATTCAGTTAATTCAATTTAATTAAGTTACTTTCAGGTTTAACTTAATTTTATAAGCCAATTCATTCGATTTACTCGATGTCTAAAATTTCAAATTAAATCAACTAAATTATTCAACCTTTTAAAAATATATAATATAAATAATGTTATCAATACATTTAATTAAATTTGGTGTCACATTCAAATAAATTAATGATATTTAGCCAATGAAGTTTTGATTTAGTTGTAAGGAGGAGGTCTTGAGACTTTGAGGTCTCAAGTTCGTAAAACTTAAATTTAATTTAGTTATTTACTGATTTAGTTATTTATAGTTATTCAGTATTTTAGGATTTCCAACATACCCTTTCTTTCTCTATCCTTCATCTTCATTCTTATTGACAGAAATAATAAATATTAATAATAATTTTATATAAATATATAAAAATAAAAATTTTTAACAAAAATGATAAAATTCTAAGTGAATAATATGAACTTTCACTGTGTATCATTTAAAACCTATAGAAAAAAAAAACTATCTTTCTCCAATTTCTTTACCATAGCAATGATAATTTTTCTATAAATTAAAAATAAAAAAAAGCAATTATACTTTTTTTTCGATTTCTTTACTCATATAAATTAAAAATAAAAAAATCAGTTATCTTTTTTCAAATTCTTCACTTATATGGATTAATTTTTTTTTTTAAATTATCATGAAAATTGATATTGTTTTTTTATTGATATTTTATGTCATGTGGATGCAATAAAAAAAGCTTGAAGTTGATGAAAAATTTCAAAGTTCTTGATACCCCTAATCGAACTCTAAAGTAAATAATTTATATTTAATACTTTAAGTAAATATTATTTGATGATGATAATAAAATTATTTAAAATGTTAATAACTATAACTTAATTCTAGATTTTTGTATACCTTATAGTTACAAGTTGAATGTTGAGATGATATTTGATGATTTTGGAAAGGTAATGTTTGTACTCTTCAGTGCAAAAACTAAAACCAAGGAACTTTTTTTTTTTAGAGGAAATAGAACACTTGTATTAATGACAAAGTTGATTACAATCGTCAAGAGCAATATTCATAACAATACAAGGACTAGTTTTAATCCAAAACATGTCTTCATTAGAATTGTAAGTTAGTGAGGCGGGCTATGAGCTGCTTTGTTTGCATCTCTTTGGACGTGGAGAATTCTGCATGAGGTAAAACGTCTGGCCTTGTTCTCGCTTCTTCAATCAATGTCCCAACTGGTGACAGGTCAGTACCTCCACTCTGCATCTTCCTTTTTATCCTCAGTGCATCTCCTTCTAAGATTATGCATGTGAACCCCATATTTCCCGCAAACTCGAGAGCTCTAAGAGCTGCAATGGCTTCCAATATCTCTGCATCCAAGGCTCTGGAAACTTTAGCGTGGAATGCCCCCATTACTTCACCTAGATCATTCCTTCCTATCACCCCTATGCCCCTACACCAGCAGCAGGTTTAAAGCCTCCATCAAAGTTCAACTTAAGGACTCCAGAGGGTGGACCTGCCCAACTCGTTGACAGCTGCCCTTATCTGGAGACACTTTTGTGTTGTGCTTGGTGGAATTCTTGTATATAATGGTTAGCATATGAGGCTGTGTGGGACGAAGATCTAAGAATTCCTTCCTTGACTGCTTCATTTCTGCTTTTCCAAAGAACCCACAGAAGAATAAGTCTTTCCTCAAAAGTCTGTTTATCATTTGTTTCACTGCTTCCAAAACCCAATCCATTACGGATTGATTATCCTGACCAGTCCACTTTCCTGCTAACCTAGTGATTAGTGAGAGACCAAACTTCCTGAACTTTCTCACAATTTCTCAGCGCATGGATGATGGACTCATCTCCATTTGGACATCGCAGGCAAGTTGCATTGGTCATAATTCGCCCCTTTAAAAGATTTTCATTACACGGTAGAGCATTGCGACAGAGCCTCCGTGCAAAGTTTTTAACCTTGTTGAGAATCACGGTTTTCCAGATGGACTACCATAAAGCCTTCCTTTGATCTGCAGTTTCCATGTCAGCTTGCTACACTGACCTTATATTCTCCTTCAACCTTTTTATAAGCACTCCTAACTGTATATTGTCCAGTTTTGTCCCAGTGCCACACCATTACATCTTCAACACTAACTTTTTTGCCAAAGGGATTGCAAGAAGTTGGGAGACCTCATGCGTTGAGAAAATTGCATTTAACACATCCTCTTTCCATGACATTGAGTGGTGATCTATCAAGTCACTTATGCGAAACAGGTGTTGCGGATCAGGCGGTTGAGTAGAGACCCGAAAACCTTCCAGTCCAGGGATCCACTTATCCTCCCAGATGTTAACATTTCTACCATCCTCAATTCTCCACCATATGCCACCTTCCAGAGCTTCACGACCTGCTACGATACTCCTCCATATGTATAAGGGACACCAACCAACTTTTGCTTCTGTAAAACCTATCCGAGGGAAGTACCAGGCCTTCAGCACTTGGTATAACAAGGATGTAGCATTTTGAATGAGTCTCCATCCTTGTTTTCCCAGTAGTGCTAAATTATATTTGTTAAAATTTCTGAACCCCATACCACCAGTCCCCTTCCTATTGCACATTGTTCTCCAATTGACCCAATGAATCCCCCTACCATTAGGTTTATTTCGCCACCAATAATCAGTAATGACACTGACCAATTCAGTGCATAAGCTTTGTGGCAACTTTAAACATGTCAGTGTATGAGATGATAGCTTGCAAGATAGATTTTATAAATACCTCCTTTCCTGCTTGAGACAGAAACGCCGAGTCCAACTTTGTATTATGGATTTTAATCTGTTTTTAATCTCTGCAAAGGCCTGCTTTTTGTTTCGTCCAACAATTGTTGGAAGCCCCAAAAACTTTTTTTGGACTGCTAATTGCATGTATATCAAAGATACCTGTTAGGGTTGATTTAGCAACATCAGTGGCGTTCTGGCCGAAGAATATTCCTGACTTTTGAAAGTTTATTTGCTGTCCGAACCTCTTTCATATGCCTCTAGCATGTTCTCCAATCTCTCAACTTCGATTTTGTTTGCTTTTATGAAAAGCAAACTATCATCGGCAAAGATTGATTTAAGATGAGGAAATTTTCAATTCATTCAATTGAAAGATATTATTGAATTTTGTTTATAAATTACTTTGATTTATAGTAATTTATAAGTGAATGTTATTTAAATTTGAAGAAATTTACATAATTATATGCAATATATAATTTTTATTTTATTTTAATAAAATTTACAAATATTAAAGATAGAAAATTTAGATTATTCATAAACTTAGTAACATATATTATAAAATTTAAAATAAAAATTATATTATATTTGAAATAATTAATTTATTAATATATTTTTCACACGAGTTTAAGACTAATAAAAGCCCTTTTCCTCTTCTCTCTCCCCTTCATCTTCCTTTCTCTTCTTTAAATAATAATAATAATAATAATAATAATAATAATAATAATAATAATAATAATCAACACCAAATCTCCAAAACACATAAATACCTTCACAATTAAAACCCCATATCTCCTATTTAAAAAAAAAAAGAAACATATGCCACTTACAACCAACATCAATCAATTGAATATCCAGGAATTGACCCACGAAAATTATCAAATGTCAATGCATTATATGCAAGCATAGGTTTTTCTATAATTGATTTAACAATTGGTATTATGAGATAAGATTTAAAGTTTAATTTTTTATTTTTGTATAAATTAATCAAAAAGATGTACTTTTTAAAAAATAAAAATTATATTTTTTTGTCAATAAAACCAAATGTATAGTAGTAGTAGTAACATTTTTATTTTTAAAGTAAAAAAATGTAAAACAATTAAGAAAATAAATACCTATAGTAAATGTTTTGTACTTCATATTCTATTTTTTTAAAGTATTAAATATGTAAATCTCAATGACAAATTTATATTTCAAAGTAAAAACAAAACCTAAACATAGACTAGTACTATGCTTATTTATTTATTTTGATACTTTAAGCTAAGAGAAATTATATTTTGATCACCTTTAAAAAAAAAAATTAACACTATTTTCAACATATCAAAGACAGTTCTTTTTCTTCATTGTAAAACCAACCACTTAACAAGTACTACTTTTAAAAAATGTGAAATTAATTAATTAATTTACACACAAGCAGCTTAATAACTGTCACAAATTTCTTCGTTTATAAAGAATTTTGAGGTTTGCTGCCCAGATTACATACATACATACATACATACATACATACATATTTATATATAAAATGGAATGTTCATTTCAGGGAGACTGGCTCCCAACGCAAGGCAAGCAGGAGATATTCTTATCAATGGACGTAGACAGGCTCTGGCTTATGGGACATCGGTACCTTTGATTGATAGTTAATTTGTACAGTCTTCAAAGATTATAAGCAATTTTATATTTTACAATTTTTTTTTTTTAATTTCATGCAAATGGCCATGAACACAGGCATATGTAACACAAGATGATGCACTGATTGCTACATTAACTGTAAAGGAAGCTGTCTATTATTCAGCTCAGCTCCAATTGCCAGATACAATGTCAAAGTCAGAGAAGGAGGAGAGAGCAAAAATGACAATCAGAGATATGGGATTGCAAGACGCTATGAATACTCGAATAGGAGGGTGGGGAGTTAAAGGAGTGAGTGGTGGCGAAAAGAGGAGGGTTAGCATTTGCATTGAGATCCTGACACGCCCAAAGCTTTTGTTCCTGGATGAACCCACTAGCGGGCTTGACAGTGCAGCTTCATATTATGTGATGAGCAGAATTGCAAGCCTGAATCGGAAAGATGGAATTGGAAGAACAATAATCGCATCCATCCATCAGCCTAGCACTGAAATCTTTCAGCTCTTTCACAATCTCTGCCTTCTATCCGCTGGCCAAACTGTCTACTTTGGTAATATTTCAGCTGCAAATGACGTAAGTACATTAATATTTCTGGGTGAGTGTGGATGGTGGTGAGATATATACTCGAGAATGGAAAGATAATTTTACTCCATTTTTTTTGTCTCATATGAAAGATTTCATGTCGTAGGTGCAGTGTAATCCAAGCATATACTAAATCTAGGTAGAAGAATTAAGCTAATAAGTATCTCTTATTCTCAACTTGATGTGCAGTTTTTTGCTTTAAATGGATTCCCCTGCCCGGCTCTTCAGAACCCATCAGACCACTTCCTCAAAACCATCAATAAGGATTTTGACAAGGTATATTCTGTTTCTTAGAAACTACTCTAAAATGTAAAATGAATTTCCTATATTAGGACCTCAAGGTCTACTTATACGTTTGTGCTTATTGCTGTAGATTCTTATTTAATCCCTGTTCAATCTCTTTTGACCAGGATATTGAGCAAGGTTTTGCTAATTCAATTCCTACAGAAGAAGTAATAAATATTCTGGTTCAGTCATACAAGTCTTCTGATATATGCCAGCAGGTTCAGAGAGGGGTAGCTCAAATTTGTAAACAGGTCAGTAAATAGCAGCTTATTTTTCTCTGCAAATCCAGAACACATTGTGGAATTTAGAAAGACATTAAAATCTGTACCGTTCTGTTGATTTCAGGATGGTGGAGCAATGACGAAGAAAACCCATGCTACCTTCTTTACCCAGTGTAATGTCCTCACCAGAAGATCTTTTATTAACATGTATCGTGATATAGGCTACTATTGGCTGCGTTTAGCTATCTATATTGCATTGGCTCTGGGCCTCGCCACTATGTTTATCCACATTGGGAAGAGCTATAATTCAATTCAGGTATGCGAGTCTTTACGAAGTCAAAATGACATAAAACTTAAATAAGTTCTAATGATTTTGAGTCTTCAGGCAAGGGGTGCACTTATTTTGTTTATATCTTCCTTTCTGACCTTCATGACCATCGGTGGATTCCCTTCTTTTGTAGAGGAAATGAAGGTTTGTCTTTTAATTGCTGCTGGTTTTATAAAGTTGTTCTGCTTACAAGAAATGTGTCCTGAATATATCGACTGATAGCTATGCTTGTCTGTCTTCATTTCAGGTGTTTGAACGAGAAAGGTTGAATGGGCATTATGGTGTTATTGCCTTCGTCTTCGCGAACACATTTTCTGCTCTGCCATTCTTGACAATAATTTCACTTATTCCAGGAGCAATCTCTTACTATATTCCCGGTCTTCAGAAAGGATATGACCACTTCTTGTTCTTTGTATTGACGTTATTCGTTTGCATGATGTTGGTTGAGAGCTTAATGATGATTGTTGCAAGTTTAGTACCCAATTTCCTGATGGGTATCATCATCGGTGCCGGAATACAAGGTCTGATGGTTTTGGTCGCCGGATTCTTCCGTTTACCGAATGAACTTCCCAAACCAATCTGGAAGTATCCCTTGCACCATATTGCTTTCCACAAGTATGCTTACCAGGGATTGTTGAAGAATGAGTTTGAAGGCTTGACATTTCCTAATATTCTAGCTGGAGGGCCACCCAACTTGACAGGGAAAGAGATTCTGAGGAATACATGGCATGTGGAAATGGCATACTCAAAATGGGTTGATCTCGCCATTTTGTTTGCAATGGTTGTTCTCTATCGATTCCTTTTCCTGTGCATCATCAAGACCGCCGAGAAGGTTAAACCTATGATTGCAAAGTTTAAGTCATCAATGCACAGTCAGAAGAAGGTTGCTTTAGAAACATCGTTTTCCCCTTGATGGGTATAGTCAGAAATCTTTTGTACTACTTGCCAACTGATTTTCAATCTTTTGGGACTTTCGATTAAAAAAATTTTTTTATTTTTTTTAGAAAAATACTCAAACAGAACCCCAACAAAAATGAACTCCTGTTTCAAATTAATAGACATAATTCAAATTAATGAAAGTATTAGTGTATGGTATTAAAATTAAATTAATAAAAGTTACATAATAAGTTATGATGCATATTTCACTCATTCACAATTTACAAATATATGATATTATATTATGTGTGTATTATATGTGATACAAATTATATTTAAAATTATAAATTTTAATTTTAATGAAAATATTATTGACTCAAAAAAATTAATCAAACATAAGAATAATAAAATAATTATGAAATTAAATTAGTTAATTATATTTAAAATAATAAGTTTTTAAGTTTTAAGATTAAGGTATTGAAATTAAATCAATAAAAGTTTCATAATAAATTAATATATAATTAATTCTTATACATTTACAAACTTACGTACATATATATTGATATATTTGTCTATAAAATTGCTCATCTACACAAAAAATATGTATGTGTTACTCTATATTACATGAATACATCATAAAAAAATTAAATGTTTGAAATTATAAATACAACATTATATTCTAATATATGATAATAGATTGAAATGGATAAAAGTTTAATATTATGTAGTTTTAAATAAAGTGATACATGTGAAATGACAATGGATCATGGATATTGAATTGTATTCTTACAAATTTATAAATTATGTTCGAGGGTTAGAACTTTTTTAAAAAAATTAATGAAATATAATAATATTAATTATAAAATTAAAAAGGTTAATTATGCTTATGATAATGAGATTTTTATAAACATAAAGTATTGAAATAAAATTAATAAAAAAATCATAATAAATTGATATATAATTCTTTCACATTAATAATAAACTGACTAAATTCTAATTAAAAAATATAAAAATAATATATTAAAAAAATTCGTACTATAAAATAATATTTATTGCATAGACTAAACTTTTTTTCGCATAAAATAATTCGAAGTGAAATTTTTTTTCTCTACTAGAAACCCTCAAAACATCTAAGCATTAACATTTGTTTCCCATCCCTAGTTTCCTCTCTAGCGGCAGCTTCTCTCCGGCGCACTTTCATGTTCGGTAGCAGGCAGAAACTCACGTTCGACGGCAGTCAGCAGGCCAGCAGCTCACGTTTGGCAGCATATGAAATCATATCTCTCTCCATCCTTTCGGCAATAACAAAGTTTGGTTATGGTTGGTAATGCTCGGTTAGTAATGCTCTATTAGTAAATAAAATTATATTTACTTTTTATATTATACTGACAATTTATAAAAATAATATTATTTTAAATAAATCTAATTGAGAAATATATAAAAATTATTGGTACATAAATTTATAATTATTTAATGTATGATATGTCATTTTTTATACGTGCATATTATATAAACTTTTTATAAAATTATACTACTAATGAAAATTCAAAAAAAAAAATTATCACTTTATTTAATTGTAGTAAAAATATATAAAATATCTTTGGTAGGATAAAAATTTTTAAAATAAACTAATGATCAATAAAAATAAATTAAGATTCTAAGGTAGATACAAATTCAATGTATTTATTTAGTAGAGTTTGTTATGTTATTTGTGTATGCAAAATATTTGGTTGAACCACGCAAATTATGAATTATTTTATTGCGCAAAATATTTTGTTGAATCACGTAAATTATGAATTATTTTATTTTTGTTTATTTTGCATGTTATTTAAAATAATATATTAAGAATTAAAAAATCTAAAAAATATTAATGGATTGTGCTTAACACAACCCGACACAAAATATGATATTATGCTTGACCCAACATAACCAATGAAATTATGGGTCATGTGTTGTATTGGACTGTATCTTAATTTTCATAGTACAACACAAATCCATTAAAAAATTGTGTTAGACCAGCATGATCTATCATCAAATGGGTATCCATTTACATTATTAATTATGTTATTTTATTTTAATTTATTTTATCAAATTTATGAATTTCGAGAATTCGATTGATTGATTTTGAAAATTATCCAAATAATAAAATATATTTAAGTTAAATTATATTTTTAATTTTTAATCTCTTATAATCGAAACAAATCAAATAATGTTATCCAACAAAAAATTCAAATAACAAAATATTTAATATTTAAATATCAAAATATTAAGTTAAAATTTCTAATATCATTAAATTTGAAACATTATCTAAACCGCAAATATTAAATATATCTTTAAGTTTCATTTATTTTTAGTTTTATCTTTGATTTTTTTTAATTTTTTATTAAAATTTTGGTTAATTCAATTTTTGAATCAAATTAATTGAAACCGAATTTTTAGAATAATCATTTTTATTAACCGATTAAAATAAGTCAATAGTCAATTAATTAATCGAATTCAATTCATTAATTTTATTAAAATTGAAATATAAACATTATTTAGTATAATCTCTTTAAATTAATACTCTTGAGACCATTATTAAATATAATTTAAAAAATTTATTAATTTAAAGGGTTTACATTGTAAATTATTATTTAATCTTAAAAATATGTCTATTTAGTATTTATATTCATTATACTTATCCAATAACTATATTTTTTTATTACAAAAGAAATATTTAATTATCGATGATAGGGATCAAGTTACTTGAATTCGAATCAAAACCTTATAATTAGATATAGCAAACGGGTGGGTTCAGGCGGGCTCGATTTGGGTTCTCTTCGGGTTCGAATTTTTTCGGGTTCGGATTTTTTTGAGTTCGGGTTTTTTTAGGTTCGGTTATTTTCGAGTTCAGGCTTCTTCGGGTTTGGATTTTTTCAGTTTCGGGCTTCTTCGGGTTCGAGCTTCTTCGGGTTCGGGTTTCTTCGGGTTCGGTTCCTGTTCTAGTTGGGCGGGTTTAGCGGGCTGACTTGAAATATTTTGAAATTTTATTAGTTATGATTTTTTTAAAAAAAATTTTGAATGTGATAATTAATTTAATTTTTATATGATTTTATATTTTAATAAATATTTATATAAAAACAAATTTCTATATTTTAATATTTATTATTTGACAAAAATCATTTACTCTTTTTTAATTTCCTACAATATTTACTATAAAATAGTAGATATAATTATATTCATTAAATGCAAAAGAAAATATTACATATAGATATTATAGGAAGAAAAGTACCAATTAATATTATCATTTACAAAAAAAATGATTAATATGAATAAATTGTCACGACCCAAAAATCAGAGTAAATTTTTTATTTTTCTTTCTTACTTACTTGTCCTCTAATCGTGACCACACTCCATTAACAATTGGACTGTGCGTCAATGCCAGTCCCACAATTCAATCATCATAAAACTTAATTTCTTATTAAATGAAAGGTAAACACATGCGTTTTTCATTTATTCTTTTCCATTCATTTACAAGTGTTTACATTATCTATACATCCCCGACAGTTACTTTCAAACATGTTACTGTACTATTCTTATTTAGATACAATATGTACAAGTGTATGTACCTCAAAATGATTGGCAGCAGCGGATGTCAGGAACGCAGTACTCAGTCGACTCAAAGTTTACTGGAGGAAATCTGTATAGGAAAATGAAAGGGGTGAGCACATCAAGCTCAGTAAGGCAATCCTACGAACAAGTAGGTAACCATACTACCTACATGAACGTAGTGCCATGCATAAATGTAAGACCCGAATTTAATTAAAATATGAAAATGAATGAGTATTCGTGAAGGGAAGTTGGGGTAAATTAATCCTGAACACGTGCAAGGGCAAATGGTCAAAAGATCAAAAATCGGTATAATTCGATAAGAAAAATTTATTAAAAATAATGGATTGATAAATCTTGGTCAATAAAGATGAAATAAATTTATTTCGGGTTAAATTGATCAAGATATGAAGTTATGGGAATTAATCGGGATTAATTGAAATTTTTAAAAAGAAAAATAATCTCGAAAATAATCGAAAAATATACCGAAAAGTCATTCGGGACAATATCCCGAAAATACGAAGAAATTATACCCGAAAAAGGGTTAAAATATAATAAATAAATTAAATTAAATTAAATAATTTAGAATTAAATAATAATTTTTAGGATATTTTAAGAGATATTTGGTATTTTTAATGTATTTTAATGATTTAAAATATTAATAAAATAAATAAATTAATTAATTGATAAAAAAAAATTGAAACAGAATCGCTTCTCGCGATTCTGTAAAAGAAGGAAAAACGAAGCAGCCGACCGATCAGCCCGACGGCCACCGGTGAGCGACGAGACCAAACGGGGACCAGAGAAGAGAGAAGGCGGGCCGACGAATCCATTAGCGCCGACGACGCGCGCCGACGACCGCTGAATTCGGCGAAATGGCGGACAAAAAATCGAGAAGGAAATCGAGTCGGTCCCGGCGATCCATGAAGGCTAGGCGTGAATGGAGGCCACCGGCGTGACCGTGAGGAGGAGGCGGTCCTTTTGAGACCGGTAGCTGCCGACGAGACGGCGGGAATCGCCAGCGACGATGAAGAGAAAGAAATGGGTTCCGACGGCCGAGGGAGAAGAGCCGGACCGGCGACCTCGACCGAAGCTGAGGCCAGATTCGTGCTGCGGACGACCCAACGGAGCCACTGGTGGTGGAAACCGGCGGAGAACCGGCCTGCAAGGCGGTGAACCGGAGTGAACCAGGGTGAACCGGTGGTCCGAACCGGTCTGAATCGGACTGAACCAGTTCAGCCAAGAAAGAGAGGAAAAAAAGGAGAACAAGGGAAAAAGAAAAAGAGAAAAAATTGAGGAAAAATCCCGACGATGTAATCGAGCTACGGGTAAGTCGATAAGCGGTCAAAATTGACCGATGTGAATTTTGGAATATTTTGTTTAATTAATTTTGGACTGAAAACTTACCCGAAAAATTGTGAAATTGTGTAGCTCAACAATTGGCATCCCACGAGAGCTCGAGACAGCCTCGATTTGCGGACTAGCATGGAATCTCGGGTAAGTGACCCTTATTTACGACAATTTACATCGTTATGCGTGATATGAATTTAAATTCCGCATAAATTGAATTAAATTATGAAAATTTAGATAAATTATCGTAAATAATAAATTTAGCTACTCGAGAGTTAGAACGAGGCCCAATAAATTGTTGGTGGGTCCAATGAGCCCAATAGGCCTCGATAAATGTGGAAATTAAGTGAAAAACGGGCTTAAGGCCGATTAAGGCCCATTAAGGTGCAATCGGGCCCAATAGGGGTAAACGGGCCCAATGATTTAAATTAAGCCCAAAAAATAAGAAAATACAATTAAATTGTATAATATCTGACCTGAGGAATATCTATACGCAGTTCCGGAGGTTTGATTGGGAGCATATCGGACTGCGCGACGAGACAACAGTGAAAAAGGAAAGGTCAAACTCGATAGGAAAATAAGGTAAGGGAATTCTACGGACTGCTAGAGGTAAACTTTATGAAATTTCAAGTTCATATGCAGTCTTTAAAAATTATCTGAAGAGTCTAGAGGTCAAATAATAATTTTAGTGCTCGAATGGGTAAATTACCAAAATACCCTTGTTAAGGGTAAAATTTACAAATTTAGGAAAATTTTGGGAGGAGCAAGAACAAGAGGTTTCTGCTCGTTCTGGAGACATTTTAATGCATGCATGAGTAGGCTGGCTGACCTTGAAAGAAAATGCACAGCATTGCATACTTTCAACGATATAATTGTTTTGAAAAACTGTTTTGAGGAAACAGAGCCGCCTACGTGTTTTTATTGACATGTGACGTGCTAGAGCTCAGCTCGCATGATATTTTGATTTATGTGATGCATGCATTAGTGTTGGAGCGAGAGCTCGCACTAGAGTTTTACATGCATAGGTGCTGGAGTCCAACTCGCACCAGATTTTATATATATATATATATGATTTTCGTGACAGGGTGCTAGAGTCTAACTCGCACCATATTTTTATATGATTTTTGAGACAGAGTGCTAGAGCCTAGCTCGCACTAGTTTTACTTGATTTGATGAGAGTGCTGAGCATTGCTCGCACTGATTTTATGAGAACATGCGATGAGCCGTGCTTGGAGCATCGGGTAGACTGTGTGTCACCGATTAAATAGGCTCGCACGTGCGTTTTGAGACATGGCAATACGGTTTAATGTTAAAACAACCTGATGAGCCCGAAAGAGGGATAAGGGTTGGAGGTCCAGCTGATGAGCCCGAAAGAGGGATAAGGCTGGGAGTCCACGGAGTACGATGTACCGTGCAAGTAGCATGGAGTACGATGTACCGTGTGGTATCTTTGTGATACGTTGGTATCTTTGTGATACGTTGGCATCTTCGGATGCATGGGATCGGATAAGACTGACGAGATGGAGTGACCCACCTCCCGGGCGGTTCCCGATCATGGTGAGAACCCGCACACTAGGATCCGTGTAGCTGAGGAACTCCCGAGGACACATATGGCCATAGTCCTGGTTATTGCCGATATACAGATGTTGCCTAGTCTCGCATGTCGACGATTTTGATGAGATCAAACTGGGTTTTAAATTAAATGTGCATGATGCTATTTCCATGCTTTTTAAACCCATGTGTTATGTAAACTGATTTTCATGGTTTTGTGTGAGTCAAGATCACCCGAAGGAGGGGTCGAGTCCTGACTTTATTGTGAAATTTTTAAATGAGAAAGAAATGATTTAAAAGAATTGCATGTTGAATTTTGTCATGCGAATGGATTTACATAACATCATAACTCATATCATCTGTTTTGAAAGGTGTGGAGAAAGGGTGGTTTATGCATGGCACCACGTTCATGTAGGTAGTATGGTTACCTACTTGTTCGTAGGATTGCCTTATTGAGCATGATGTGCTCACCCCTTTCATTTTCTCCCACAGATAATCTCCAGTAGATGTTGAGGCGACTCAGTACTGCATTCCGGATATCCGCTGCTGCCCATCATTTAAGGTATATACACTTGTACAAATTGTATCTAAATAAGCATAGCACAGTAACATGTTTGTAAGTAACTTTAGGGGATGTATAAATATTGTAAATACTTATAAATGACTGGAGAAGAAATAAGTTAGATGATAATTGAATGGTGGGACTGGCATTGACGTACAGCCCAATTATTAGTGGAGTGTGGTCACGATTAGAGGACAGGTGAGAATTTAAGAAAATAACAAAAAGCGAAAAATTTACTCTGATTTTGGGGTAGTTTTGGGTCGTGACAATAAACCACCCTTTCTCCACACATTTCAAAACAGATGTTATAATTCATGATGTCATGATGTCATGTAAAACAAGTTCACATATGGATTTCAAAAGCATGAAAAAACTCGACATACAAATCCATTTAAAACATTTCATTCTCGTTAAAATTTCACAACACAGTCAGCACTCAACCCCTCCCTCGGGTGTTCCTGACTCACACAAAACCATGAAATCAAATGCTTTTCAAAGCAATAGTACCATGCGATACAATGACTATCATGTAAAACCAGTTTATATCATTTATGGGTTTAAATAGCATGAAAATAACATCATGCAAGTTTCCATTTAAAACCCAATTTAATTTTTCATCAAAACCATATCTCAGTCAGGATCTAACCCCTCCCTCGGGTGATCCAGATTCATACAAAAATCCACAAAACGAGTTTCTCAAAACATTAACATGCGAGAGTAGGCAGTATGTGAATATCTCAGGCAAATAACTAGGACTATGACCATATGTCCTCGTGATCCCACTGCTACACGGATCCTAGTGTGAGGGGTCTCACCACTATCAGGAACCGCCTCGGGAGGTGAGTCAGTCCATCCCATCGGTCCTGCCTGATCACCCGCATCCGAAGATGCCACATAATCAATCTCAGCATGGTACAGCGTACTCAATTCTACTTGCACGGTACAACGTACTCCGTGGACCCATATCTCATATCCATACTCATGCCTTGTCTCAAAACGCATATGCGAGCCTATTTAATCAACGTGACACACAGTCTACCCGACGCTCCAAGCACGGCTCATCACATGTTCTCATAAAATCAGTGCGAGCGATGCTCCAGTACTCTCATAAAATCAAGGAAAATCTCATGCGAGCCAAACTCCAACAAGCGTTTCATAAAATCTCATAAGATTAGTGCGAGCTAAGCTCCAACACTCTGTCAAAATCATACAAAACTAGTACGAGCTAGGCTTCAGCACTGTGTCATAAATAATCAAGTGAAAATCTGGTGCGAGTTAGACTCCAGCACCCTGTCACAAAATCATATGAAAATCTGGTGCGAGTTAGACTCTAGCACCGTGTCACAAAAATCATATAAAAATTTGGTACGAGTTAGACTCCAGCACCAATACATGTAAAACTCTAGTGCGAGCTTTCGCTCCAGTACTAATGCATGCATCACACAAATCAATACTTGTGCGAGCTGAGCTCTAGCACGTCACATTTTCATAAAATCACGTAGGCAGCTATATTTCTCAAATCAATTTTAGAGAAAATCAACATTGTTGAAAATATGCAATGTTGTGCATTTCTATTTAACAGTTAGTCAGCCTACTAATGCACGTGTCAAAACACCTCAAGAACGAGCAGGAAGCTCTTATTCTTCCTCCTCCCAATTTCCTAAATTTGAAAATTTTACCCTTCACAAGGGTATTTTGGTAATTTGCCCATCCGGGGCACTAAAATTTTTATCTGAAATCTAGACCCTTCAGACAATTTAAGAGACTGCAAATGAAGTTGAAATTGCATAAAGTTACCTTTAGCAGTCTGTAAAATTCCCTTATCTGGAATCACGTGCGAGCTTATATCGACTCGATCGTACCAGGTTTCTCAGTCCAATTCGCGCCAACCAAGTCTACGAAACTGCATATAACCACATATTTAGGGTCAATTCAATTATATTTATCAGTATGTAACACTAACTGGTTGAATCTAAAGCGTTAGGCCTATTTTACTCTATTGGGCCCGATTGCACTTTAATGGGCCTCGACCCATTTTCAGCCGTTTTCACTTTTTAAATCCCTTATTCGGGTTTACTGGGCTCATTTGTTTTATCAATAATCATCGGGTTTCGTTCCAAACTCATTGGATAGCCCGGATACTATTTACAATAATTACTTTGAAATTTCAATAAAATTCCTTTTATGCAGAATTAATCTGTAAATTCCGTAAAATAATCTTAACTCTGTATTTAAGGACTTATATTATCGTAATTAAAATTGTACTTACACAATGTTATGCGGGGTACAAAAATCAGAGCTCAATCGGCTCTCGTTCAGGCTCTGTCATAAAACTGCACAATTTTATATTTAATTTTGGGTTAATTTTTGATCAAATATAATTTAAATAAATTTTTCGTAAATCAAATCGGTCACTTTTGACCTCTTATCGACTTACCCAAAGTTCGGTATATCCCCGAAAATTCTTCCCCTTTTTCCTTTTTCTCTTTTTCTTCCTTTTTCCTCTCTTTCTTGGTTGAACCGGTTCGATCCGATTCAACCCGGTTCAGATCGGTCGGTTCAGCCGGTTCAGTCCGGTTTGGTCTGTTCGGGGCTTCGCCGGCCGGTTCTTCACCGGCTTCCACCTCCGACAGGTCCGTCTGGCTGTCCGATGCACGGATCTAGTGGTATCCACGCTTGGATCCGCGACAATGAGGCCGGTTCGACCTTTTTCCTCTTCGGCGTCGGTGGTGCCTCTCCTTTCCGCCGTTTCTGGCGCCGTCCGTTGGTTTCGCCTACAGTGGCCACCACCAATCTGCTCGTCTTTGCCTCGGGGACATTCAGCTAGGGGCAGGGTTGGCCAGATCGGCGCCAGTGGCCGTCGATTCTCTTTTTTGGTTTCTCCCCTTTGTCGTTTCTCGCGATTTTCGGTGGCTAGGGTGCTCGTGCCGGTCGGTGGAGGCCCTCTCGGTGCGGGCCTTGCTTCGCCAGTCGCCTAGCCCTCCATCGTGCCGCCGTTCGCCGGAGCCAGGAGATTGATTTATGGTTTTTTCCTGTTTGGGTCGCGCAACACAGTCGCGCGATCCTTTTTTTTCTTTTTATTTATTTATTTATTTATAATTTGTTTTTTTATTATTATTATATTCCTTAAAATAATATTAAATTACAAAATATCCACAAAAAAATATATTTTATTTAAATTTATTTATTTAATTAATTTATTGTATTTTAATCCTTTTTCGGTGTATTTTCTCTGTATTTTCGAGATATTGTCCAGAGTGAATTTTTGGTAATTCAAAATAATTTCGGATTTTGATCAATTGGACTCGAAATTTGATAATTTCCTCATTATTGATCAGGATATCCTAAATTCTTATTTTTAATTAAAATTTTCTTATCGAATTTATACCGAAATTCGATCTTTTGATCGTTTTACCCTTACACATGTTCGGGATCAATCCAATCCAACTTCCCTTCACGAACACTCACTCATTTCGTATTTTAAATCCTTATCCCAGTCCGAATTCCATTCTTTTAAATTTGTGATCATTTTCAATCCTTTATAAGAAATTACGATATAATTTAGGGTCTTACATAAATGGTCAATTAATTAGCTCTATTTTATTTCTAATTTATTTTTTATTTGTACATAAATCATAATTAATATTATTGCATTAAATATAATCATTTACATTAATTAATCAAATGTCTCATTAAAAATTTAGAATATTGAATTAAAAAATTATATATTTTTAATATTTGATATAATTATATCATATACAATTATACACTACTATATGAGTGATATTTTGTAGTTGATATAATATACTAAATCGGTGTAGTGAATAGTGATATATAGTTCTAATTGATCAAAATCGGTGCATGATTAGAGCTAAAATGAGTTTATATTTGCTTGTTTTAGTTGGCGGATACTGTTTATCTGATATGGGTGTGGTATGCTTTTGCTCTGTTTGACGTTGTTTAAAGATCTTTACTAGTTCGTGTGTTATTTTCCTAAAATTTACCAGTCCCTAGACAATGTTTGGGATCTAATTAGATGTATGTGTATTGCTAAGAATTGCTTTGCCTCTTTGGGGGTATTGAAGAAATTTCACTGGAAATGAGTTGTTTGGAATTGAAATTGAGCGTGTTTAATAGGATATGTAAAGGGAAGAAAGAATTCAATTAGATAGAGCTTCACTCCAGGTTATTGTTACTTTCTTTTCTGTTGCTGGATAATCTGATGTGAGGTGCAGGAGAAAGCAAAGAACTTCAGTTCTCTCGATTTAAGTTTCTTCTAAGTTCTTAGTAAGAGAAAAGAGGGGAGAGCTCTCTCCTTTCTGGTGATATTTCTTCATCCGGTTCCAAGTCCTATTTATAACTTTACATGTTTATATTGCTTTGCTTTGATATTGAAAATTGGAAATGTAAGACCACTAACTTGTACATCCAGAATTTGTAGCTAAATTCTAGTTAATCAATTGATAGATGCAATTAGTTTAAGTTTGAAAAAATTATTAAATATAGTATAGGAGTTTAAATAAAATAGGTAAACCAAAAAGCTGATATAATTTAATCATACTGATTATAAGACAAAATATAAATAAAATAATGAAATATGAATTAAATAGAAAAAAATTTATATAATTTAGTAATAAAATTTATACAAGAGACAAGACATAGCAAAAACTTAAATTTCGTAACTAGAAATAAAATTTGAAACATATAAATATTTATTGCTAATTTGGTAACATATTTATATAAATAAATAAATTAATTAATAAGTTAAAAAAAATCCCAAATTGGGATCGCGCGACAGGGAATTCTCTCTATCGCGCGATCCAGTCGCACTCCCCTCCCCCCTCTCTTTTCTCTCTTCCCTTTCCTTTCTCCCTGTCGATCACCCATCAGACCGCCGACAACCAAGGTTTGACAGCCTCCTCCTCTTCCCTTTTCGACTGCCGGCGACATTTCCCCTCCTCTTTCTTTCTGCTTCGCTCGACCAAACCCTCTCACTCCCTTTCCCTTTTGCCTGCCGTCTTTCTCCCCCCTGCCATTCACAACGCCAGCGACCGAAGCCCACCCCAGCATCGACGCCTTCCTCTTTTCCTCTCCCTCTCCCGAACTACCCGAGAGACCCGAACACCCAAAGGCTGTTTCCCCTCTGTTTCGAATCGACTACCGACAAGGACGCCGGCCACCTCCGAACCGCGAGTCTAGACAACCACCATCACCCCGTCTACCCCCTCAGGCCTTCCCCATTCCCCTCTGACATCAACAGTAGCCAAACCAACAAATACCCATATTCCTGCATCTCCATTTTTGAACCAGAAAACTGCTAGGTAAAAACAAAATTTTTATCTAGTTAAATTAGTATACAAATTGTATTATGAGATGTGAAATTGTTTTAGAAATAAATTTAATTTGGTTTTGAAGAAAACTAAGAAAATAGGGTTTGTAATTTAACTGAAATTGGGGATTTGAACATTTAAAATAGAAACAAAATTTTGTATAAAATTTATAGATATATTTTGGCTGAAATTACAGTTTGTTAAGCTATGTTTAATTTATCGTTGAAAAATATGAAATGGGCATAAGAATCAGTATTTAGGAAATGGATTGTGTAGCAAGATTAGTGTAAATTGATATTAAACGAAATGGGAAACTAACTAGAAAGTTCGGTCTTGAAGGGGAAAAGTTTGGAAAATTCTTGCTAAAATAGGCATTTAGAAATTTAACTATAAATTTATAAATGCTATGGTAATGAATGTACTGTCTCATGAAGTAATTATAAACGGTAGATGAATGATTATAATGTTGAGAACTTTTGCATGTTAGTTGTGGATAGTTAGGATTGTTGATATTTATATCCGTTGTAAGGATTGGTTTATTGTGGATGTGTGATTGATGATTGAGGATATGGGCTGCCTATTGTCTTGTTTACAGGTTGGGTAGAGTCAATTTGCAGCTGTTATGCTGTCGAAATTTCTAGAAAATTTAGGACTTTAATAAAATCATTCACATGTTAATTTAAAAGATTTAAACATATATCAGATACAGAACTATAAGAAAAGATCCTAAAGGAATAATAATAAGTCTCATAATAATAATCACTAACTAATAATAACTAAGTTAATACTAATGCTTTAATAACGTTTCCGCATTAATTTAGTCACTTAGTGATAGAAGTAGAGGTCACGGGTCGTGACAGGAAAGTTCTTAATTTTGACAACGTATAACTTTACAAGTTTATATTGCTTTGCTTTGGTATTGAAAATCAGAAAGTTCTTAATTTCGACAACTTATAACTTCACATTTTTTTATTTCCTCTGTTAGTTTGTTTTTAGTTTTTATTTATTTATTTTCTATGTGTAAGTTGTAAAATTAAATAATTTAAATTCGAATATTTTTAATTAGTTTTGCTGCTGTAATTTATCATTGAGATTTTGCTGCTGTAATTTATCATTGAAATTGTTTTAATTTATAAAAGTTAAATACTTGAGTTTGTTTTTAATAGTTAAAATTTCATTTTTTTTTTTGTAGATACGTTATGAAATCCAATTCTAATCATAGTGGTGAAGGCTCTAATATTGTAGAATGTTCCTCGATACCTATGCTTTCTTCAAATTCTTCAAAAAGACAAAAAAATCCAATGTTTGGACCGTTTTTAATATGCTTGATCCTGAGAAACAACTCACACATCAAGCGAAATACAATGATACCAAAGAAAGAGCAAAATGCAAGTTTTGTGGGACTGTAATAATTGGTTCCTCACATTCAGGTACGTCTACTATGTGTCGTCATATTGAAACTTGCAAGAAAATAGATCGTTCTACTAAATCTACTCAGAGTGAGGGTGTGTGTGGAACTAAGAAAATAGATCCATAAGTTGCACGTGAAATGTTAGCTGAAAGTATTATTGCTCATGGATATCCATTTAAAATTGTTGAAGATGCTAAACTTAGAGCCTTTCATTCCTATTTGAATGATCAATTCAAGCCTATTTGTAGGAATACTTGTAAGGCTGATTGCTTGAAATTACATAAGAAAATGAAAGAGAAGATTAAATCTGATTTGGAAAAACTTTCGAGTAGAATTTATTTGACTACTGATATGTGGACATCATGCACAACTGATGGATATATTTGTTTAACTGCACATTTTGTTGATGATAATTGGAAGTTGCGTAGTTTAATTTTGAATTTTTAACATGTGCCACCACCCCATATTGCATTTTCTTTGTACAATAAGATTTATGATCTATTAAAAGAATGGGGAATCGATCGAAAAATTTTTAGCATTACTTTAGATAATGCTAGTAATATGGACAGCATGCAACGACATTTATGTAGTCTTCTTGATCAACAAGGTGCACTATTATGTCATGAAAAATACTTTCATATACGTTGTGCTGCTCATATATTGAATCTTATTGTTCAAAAGGGTTTATCAGTGATTGACGATGCTTTGAAAAAAGTAAGAGAGAGTAAAATATGTTGAGGGTTTTGAAGCAGGAAAGATAAAATTTCATGAATGTGTGCTTCAATCAAATTTGAACTATTCAAGGGGTTTGTGGTTGGATGTGGCAACTCGATGGAACTTTACATATTTGATGTTAGAGAAATTTCTTTATTTTCATGAAACTTTTGAGAAGTTAAAAATTTTGGATGAAAATTACGATGCACTTTTAAGTCCTCAAGAGTTCCTTTGGATTGAGAATGTTTCCAAGTTTTTGAAGCCTTTTTATGAGATTACCACTTTGTTTTCAAAAAGAGATTACCCCACTAGTAACTTGTATTTTGAAAATGTATGGCAAATTCAAAAGAATATTCAGAATATGCTTGTTCTTGAAGACGAAATTATGGAATTAATGGCAATGGAGATGAATGAAAAATTTTGTAAGTATTGGGATGATTACACTTGGGGTGCTGTCTTTTGGAGCTATACTTTATCCTAGGTTCAAGTTGTAACTTTTGCAATTTCTTTTCGAAAAATTGAGTGTTGAATATGAAATAAGTGGCTGGATATTTTGAAAGAAATGATACTACTTTTCAAGGAGTATGAGAATCAAAATAATCTTCTTTCTCAATCATTCATGACGACCGGAGATAAATATCAAAGCAATAGAAGAAATATTTCTGAAGATTTGAGTGTAAGTTTATTTTTTTTTTTGGTTCAAAAGTTTAATATAAATTGCTTTAGTAACTTATTAAATTATTATTTTTTATATTAAGTAATTCTTTTTTGAGTTTTAATTTACATTTGTTATTATAATTTCATATATGAACTTATTTTGTTATTGTAGGGATTTAGAAACTTCAATTCTGGATCTCTTTTATATAGATTAGAGTTAGATGTATATTTGAATGAACCAAGAGAAGATTATGATATTCAAATTGATGTTCTTGATTATTAGAAGAAAAATCAATTTTGATACCCTGTACTTTCACTTATGGCTAAGGATATATTGAGTATTCCAATTACCACAGTTGCATCTGAATCAGCATTTAGTATGGGTGGTAGAGTTATCAACAAATGGAGAAATTGTCTCACAATACATAATGCAGAAATTTTGATTACCACTTGTAATTGGCTGTATGGATATGATATAGATCAAGATGGTAAGATTTTAATGTTATTATTATTTTATTAATTTTTTATTATTTAAATTCTTATATGATTATTTTTATATATTTTATTAGATGAAGAAGATGAAACAATGGGATTTGGAAGGAAAGTTTGATTAAATTGAACTAGTTGGTTTTTGGAGGAGGATGAAGAGTTCTAATTACAATGTATGTTGATATTTTATTTCTTACTATTTGTATTGTTAAAAATTTAAATTTTTTTATTAAGAGTAATTGTGATTGATCATTGCCTCATTAATATTATTTGAAGACAATGTCGCTCCTGGAGAATTTGGTTGCTTCCTGCATTTACAATCTTTCCGAGCATGTTATTCATCAAGCCGCTAGCGTTGAATGAAATGATCGTATTTTCCTGTTTTGTTCTTCATGCAATGTATGGCTAGAGACTGGTTTCTCCATGGCTAGGTGGCTGTGTATGAGAATGATTGTATGTTTTCTATTTTGTTGTTCTTGTAATGTTGCATGTCTTAGCTTTAGATGTTTGATATTTTCTTTGCTGGTTTGTTTTTTACTATATTAGACTAATTTAGAACATAACAATCATTGCTTGTTAATGACATGAGAATTTGGATGCAAACATGTCATAGTTGAGTCTGAATCTTTTTTTGCAGTGAAAAAGTTATTACAACCTTTAAAAGGGTATGGTCCCCTCTTTCAACTTTCAATTCTTATTTTTAGCATAATCACCATTTAAAAAATAAATTATTATTTTTCTATTTACGAGTTATAGGAGTCAGAATTTAAATTCTAATTTTGTTAATAATGTATTCAATGTTTTATACTAAATATCAAATTTAAATAAATATTACAATTATATAATGATTTATATATATTTGATTTATTATTGTATTAAAATTAAAATTTTAATATGAAATAAATATAATAAAATAGTATAATAATTGTTTTTATAATAAATTCAAATGTTATATTTAATAATATATTTATTATTTATTATTACAAATATAATAAGTATAATATTGAAAATTATTTGATATTGAATATTATATTGTGTTTTAAAATAATTTTATTTAATAATTGAATGTAAATATTTAATATTTATTTTGTTGATAATAAATTATTGATATAATTATGTAATAAATAAATAATGATTGTTTTAAAATTTTATAAATTTTAATTAGAAAAAGTGTATTATTATTTATTTATTTATTAATATAATAATTATATAATTATAATTCGGGTTTTTCAGGTTATAAATTCGGGTTTTCTCGGGTTTCGGATCTGACTGGTTTTGGGTTCGAGTCGTATCGGGCTTGGGTTATGTCGGGTTCGAGTTTTTTCGGGTTCAAATTTTTTCGAGCTCGGTCTTTTTCAGGCTCTGTCTTTATCGAGTTCGGATTTTTTCGGGTTGGGCTTTTCTCGGACTCGGACCTTTGACTTTTTGGTCAATTCGATCCTATCTCGGGTTAAGTCTCGGACGGGTTCAGACAGGTTTTCGGGCTCGGGCCAACTTTTGCCAACTCTACTTATAATATGTCATAATTTTTCCTTAACCCGGCTAAAAGATTGTTGGCTCCAATAATTCTATAATATTTAATTTTCTTTCAAGTCTCATTTTGGTTAATAAATTTCTTGAAAATCTGCTTGTAAAAATATTTATGCAATATATTTAATGCTTTTTTAATTCTTGGAATAAAAAATCTCAAATATGATAACAATTTGTAAATTAATATTATGATACGTTTTTCTAGTTCCTATATTTTAGATAATAAATTTTGTATTGTTATTAAATTTTTAATTGTTACTAGAGTCGAGATCAAAATATTACCCTAAGTTTTGAAAGAAATTATTAATTATAATAATAAAAAAATTTATTAATTTTTATACTGCCTAGATCAAGACCATGATTTATTATTAATGTAGAAAAATTATTAAATTGAAAGAAATTAATTTAAAGGAATTATATTGTACTATTAAATGCTACCTCTTACAAAGGGTTGAGTGAACCAGTTAATCCCATATATTCTTAAAATACTATATTAGTTATAGACTACCACTAATAATTATAAATTGCTTTCGATTTCTAATGTGTTTCCTTAATAAAACTTAAATTACCGAAAAAATGAGTACTTTTTTAAATTCCACAAACATATTTAGCCTTAATCATGGATTAGGTTAGGCTTTGATATAAGTCTAGCTCAATTTGATGTTCGAGTTAGAATTTTTTGTTCAAACTTGTTTTTAAAAGTAACAAAAAAAGATTTGCCTAAATAAATCAATTTTTTTCTTAAAAAATAATTTTGATTCTAGAATTAAGTTATTTTTTTAATTGAACTATTTAATATGAGTTTCTTGAATTGTTATGAGTTGGCATATTTAATGAATTTAATGAGTTTTATTAACTAGAGTCAATTTCATTCGATCTAATTGATTTTTGCATATTTAATGAGTTTATATAAATGCATATAGGAATACTTAAAAAATATATAAATATTGTACTAACAATTGGTTGGAAGAAACGAAAGAGAACTTCTTCCTCAAACATTTAGACAAAGTTTGAATCCTAAAGTAGCCACTGTTAGGAGGGTTTACCTAAATTTATTCTGACTTAAACAAGATTAGTTTCAGACCGTAAAAAGGATAATGATACTTATAATTATACAAAAATATATATAAATATTGTCGAGTCAAGCCAAGTCGAACTTGGGGGGTGGTGAGATCAAGAACTGACTCAAATTTTGATCGGACCTATTTTGTTTGCTTAATATTATTTTAATGGATTTAATATTTTGTTTAGAATCGATCAAATATCGAAAGGATTTTCAATCTTAGACCTTGTTTGGATTCAAACATGGTCATGGTGCAGTGCGGTGGGATATTCCACATTGTCATATTTATCAATGCGCCTATATATTTTTTATTTTTTAATTTTAATGTAATATTTTTATTGATCATTTTATTTTTCATCGTTACTATCGTAATTAAATCTAAACGTATCACTGTTTAATACTAATCTCATTATCATTACTATTTTTAATCTTATTAAAACCTATTAAAAACAATTATATAATCTATCCAAACTAACAGGTACATAAATAATCCAATACCTGCACAGATCTAAACATATTACATTGTTATTTTCTTCTATTTTAACTCCTTTTTTTTTTCTTTATCAAATTATCTGACGTGGCAAGAATAAGGTGGAGGTGAAACGTAAAAAATCAGGAGGAAATGAAATGAAATCCCTAGTAAAAAATAAATTAAAAAAATCAGTGAAAGGCAAAGGGATCTGATATTAGAACAAAGCATAATCGCTACAGCAGGACAGACTGCTGCTTTCTATTCAAAACTTCAATTCAATTGAGAGAGAGAGAGAGAGAGGATGGAAGGAGACGATGTAGACATGGCAGCTGCGGAATCCACTGAAGCTGTAATTTTACATTTTTATTGTTTTAGGGCATTTTTAATTTGAGAAAACCCTAATTTTAAGAACTTTGCAGGACCTCGATGACATGAAAAGAAGGTTAAAAGAGATGGAGGAAGAAGCCGCTGCTCTTCGTGAGATGCAAGCTAAGGTCGAGAAGGAGATGGGTTCCGTACAAGGTTTTTTCCCCCCCTTGGTTTAATAAAATCATTTGATTGACGCACTTCGTCTTTTCTCTTGCGGATTCTTCCTTGTGAAAGGGATTTTGATTTGCAATGAGTGATATCTAGATAAATGATTGCAAAACAAACTGATAAATCCGTTCATCTGGCTTGCTTCTGTTTTTTAGATACTAACAAAGCTTTCGAATTGAAAGCAAATCTCTTTTGGGTTTTCAAATTTCTTTGCTAAATTTTGATTTGGCATCATTTACTGTATGGAATGTACAATCCAGTGGCAATGTGTATCTTACAAGATGATTACCCATCTTCTTTGCTTTAACTTTAGTTTCATGTTCATCTTTTGTCGTTGGATATAATTGAAGACGCTAGTATTAAGAGTCATTATCAATTTTTGTTTCTATGCAACTAGATCCTGCTGCTGCAGCTACATCTCAGGCAAATCGAGAGGAAGTAGATTCCCGATCAGTCTTTGTGGGCAATGTGAGGCCTCTTTCTCTTACTTACTTAATTGCTTGCCTTTGCATTAGCTCTCTGAAGGTGTTAATGCTGTTCGATTTTTTTCTTAAAATTTCATTTTGGGGAGTTGATAGGGCAAGCTCAAGTGGCCACAATATGATGCTTTTAGCCATTCTTATGTGGTAGGCAAAGGCTTACTTTGTTGTTCTTGTTCTTGTACATTGATTGAAGAGATTAGCATGTCATTTAGCTATCAGTGTAGCCTGTGGCTACTTATTGATAGATATTTCTCGGTGATGGAGGTGGACATATGCACTTGTATCACTAGAGTCAACTTCCATGCTTTCAGCTATAAAAGCCTTTGAGTAGGGGGTTTAAATAATTTGTCTCAGTAGCAGTGGGGGTTTAAATAATTTTTGTCTCAGTAGTAGTCAGAAACTGATCTGGCTAAAACTTGTCATATGAGGTGCTTTTGGTGCAATCTCATATGACTAGTAATGCAAAATTATCTACATGTTGCTAGCAAGTTCTTATTCAAACTAATTAAGCCAGGATGCAATACTGCTGGCATTCAGACCAATCTTCACGGCTGAAGTTAAAATCTGGTAGTATTTCTAACCAAGTCAACTAGTGGTCCTCTCCTACTTACTGATGCATTAGGTGGATACAGTGGATTAAAACCCAGTACCCGGCAGCATCTTATTGTATAACATTGGAGTCTCGTTTGGGTGATAATAGTACAGGAGGTGCTCCACATGCTTGAAGAAACCACCAACGGAAGGCTGCATTTTCTTGACATGTTCATCTGGGCTTGTGGAATAACAAAAAATTATGAAAACTTGAATTAGGCAGTATTTTGGAAAGTTATAGTAAGTATTGAATGCCGAGTTTTCTATTTGTTTGTAGTTGATTGCAATGGCCACTTTTCATTATCATCTCCAGTTCTGTTTCTGAGTCATGTTCCACTTTTAATTGAATACTTATGGTCTCTGACTATGACGTTTCTATTGTGGAAAGAAAGTGAATACGCAGAACAATTATGGCATCTAGGAAAATAATTGTTAATAGTGTTATCTTTTCTATAAGATTAAGTTACATTGTCATAAAATTTTTCTCATGAAAATTTGGTGTTTGGACTCTTTTTGTTTTTCTTCTCCTTATTTTAGAACAATGTAATGGATTTTTCTTCTTTACTTGTGGTTGTCCAAATGAGCTTTGCCTTAGTTTAGTAACATATGGTTGACATATGGCATTGACTCTGGTTTGTGACTTAGTGAACTGGGATTTATTCTTTTTGTGTGCTGCCCTCCTTAAGTTTATCAAGTTGATACACTTTGAGGTTTGGTTTTAGCAACAATCGTAGGAATGAGCAGTTTTTTTTTAAATCTGAAATTCAAGGATTTTAGTAACGGCTGCTACGTACGAGGGTCAGAATGTGGTAACCTTACTACCTTCTATTTTGGCATATTTAACTCATGATGGGTAGCATAACATATTTAATTTTATAGATGTGCATAATTATTTTATCTTAATATACCTTTTTTCCTTTTCAACTCACTCTTGTAGAAAACTAGAAATGCTGCAACTTGCTTTCTTGTTTCACGAAGTGGCATTTCCTTATTGTTAAATATAAAGTTTGGGCCTTTAACATGTGAAGGATTTCTTAGTTTAGAATCCTTCATTGACTTTATTTTTTACTACAATCGCAGGTGAAGCTTCATTCTTCAAGTTTTCTGATTTAATAATTCAGGGGTTGCGTGAAAATAGCACATAGAAATGTTCTTGATCTAGGAAAACATAGAGGCCATACCATATTTATGCGATTGCAGAGAGATGATAAAAACAAGAGTGTTAAAACTTTTGAGTCAAAATTTGAAGGAAAGAAAACTTGAAGCCTTTCAGTAAACAGAATATCTGAAGGCAGAAAAGGAGAATTTAAAGAAAAAAAGAAAAAGAAAAGTAAATGCAAGGATTTTGCAAAAGAAAAAAGGGTATTAGCATTGTAAAAAAAATATTGTCTTGGTTTAACTTGAGTTCTTTGCCGGGATGGATGGAGAAACGAAATTTGATTCAAGACTCCTGAAAATCGGTCCCAAATCAGTTGAAAGAACGTGCTTTGCAGAGTAAAGACTAGCCTGTGGGTATTTGCTGTTTTATTTGCAATTCAGAGTGCTGCTTTTGCTGGTGATCAATGCTCGAGGAATTTCTAGGTGTCTTGCTTCTTATGGTGAGGGGTCTTTGATCTCTTTTTATTTCATCGCTTGGGCCAAGTAGAGATCGCTGGTTTCTTTCCAGAAATCTTTATCCTTTTGTCTTAACACCAAACAACACCCCCCCCCCCCCCCCCTCCTCCAAAAAAAAAAAAATGAGAACAAGGTTTTGTTTCCTTTACTTTTAATTGCTAGCTTTGCTAGAGATATCTCTGGTATCAATTTGTTTATTGTAGAATGTAAACTTAATTACTATAATCTTCTATATTTACTCAGGTTATTGTGATTACACCATTAATCGATGTGTCGGTTCTTTCTATTAAAAAAAAAAAAAAATTCTTTTGGGTGTGATTGCTAACCGCTTCAGAAGATTTAACCTGAGCACACTTGCTATTTAACTATATAAACTAAGACCCAGTCTTTGTTCACGCCGGTCTGACCTTTCTTAACAAGGTGAGTAGTTAATAGATACTTGCTGCACAAGTGACCTTGTTTGCTGTATTCTCTGTTTTCTTATAGCAATGACTGCCTCTTGTTTCTAATTAGTCTCTTTTTTTTATTTTGGAAAAAATCCTGTTGTGAACTGTTTACTGGCTACATATAAAACATTCTGAGAATGCAGGTGGATTATTCATGTACACCTGAAGAAGTTCAACAGCATTTCCAGTCTTGTGGGACTGTAAATAGGGTTACTATTCGGACAGACAAGTATGGCCAGCCAAAGGGTTATGCTTATGTTGAGTTCCTTGAAGCTGAGGCTGTTCAAGAGGCTCTTCTTCTTAATGAATCTGAGCTACATGGCAGGCAATTGAAGGTAAATTTTAGTTCCTTTTCTTTTTCTTTTTCTTTGAGAAGAAGAAAACTCTGACTTGCTTTTTGTACATCTTGAAAAATAGCAATGGACTTGGGTTTTTCAACCCTTTTTTTTCTTTACAGGGTTTTTCACTCTAAAGCTACCATTTTGTCAAACTATTTAAACAGTGTGTTCTCTTGATTTCTTTGTAGGTTACTGCTAAGCGAACTAATCTACCTGGGATGAAACAATATCGTCCACGTCGGTCCAATCCTTTTATGCGACCCAGGGGTCCATTTATGGCTCCATATTTCTTTGCTCCTTATGGATATGGGTGTGTCTTGCAGCTATAGTTTTCTCAATTTAATATCAAGATTACCTTGTTATATGTCATTAGCATAGTGTGTTTTTTTATTTTAGTTTTTGCAACTTCAAGAAAGGTGTTAAGCTTTATCCTATATATTGCAGGAAGGTTCCTAGGTTGAGGATGGCAACGCGTTACAGCCCCTACTATTAAATACCTGGACCATCCTAGTAGTTCCAAAAGCTTTTGGTATCCACTTCTCTGGGGTTATATTTTGGCAAAGATTATGAGGCAGTCTCTTGCCCAATCAATTTGGTTGATGTGCCAAAGTTATGCAAGAATTGTGGTCTAGTTTTGTTGATGAACTATGCAACTATGTCTCTTGCACTACCATGTTGCTTTATTTAAAATCATGTTTTTTTCAGTTATGTTGAGCTGCGCTCCTTTTCCGTTGAGTTACTCCATCATGTGAATCTTTTTCCTTTTAAGAATTTTTTATTGCTACGTGCTAGTGCTTCGAATAGTCTTTAAATGCGAAAAACCCAAAGTAGATTTAGAAATCTGGATGATTTATGTCCATTCGCAACATCATGAGACAAGACAATATGTCAGGTTGCAGGCTGCTATGCCTCAATTAAGACCATTGAAAGAATTAGATTTTGAGATTTTAACCATCAAGAATTATATATGTATGTTTTTAGCTATTAATAATAATCTGTTAGCAATAATATATTCCATTATCATCTATAATGAATTGGGTCAACCACACTTTTGCCCTGTCTGTAAATCTTTCTTATTCTTTAGGAAAATACTTTTTCTTTTTGTATTTTTTATCCCAATAATTCTCTCCCGGTAATACTTTGTTAGTTTAATTGTAAAATCTTTTTATGTTAATTTATTTAACAATTATATCACTTAAAAAAATTACATATATTTGAAATAAAATATTTTTATGCTGAACGAAATGGTTCTTATATCCAATTTATACTTAAATTGGAAAAAAAAAAAAGCCTCACATATTTTAACATTGCACATATTTATAAATGACGGGCAGAATATGACAGAATGTGTTGGAGGTTCAATAACTATAAGTCTATAACCTTTAATGATCTGAGTTCGTGCTTTCATGCCCACTTTGATCCAAGGCTGAATGCTTCTCAATGTCTAGAGCTTGCCTTCATTATTGCAGAGCGGTTAAGAAAAAGAAGCCTTGCATGGCCGCACCCTCTGGCCAACAATTGATTATATCTTAGGTGCTTTTCCTTGATAGTTTTGTTAGAGATTAATTGATGGAAAAGGGGTTTTGAGGATCATCTATGCGTGCAGATTACAACTAGCAAGTCTTATAGTTGTCCTGAAAGCATATATTGAATCTTAATTTCTTTGAGACAGGAGATAGTATGAGCTGGGGATGTGTAATGTAATGTAATGGTTTCTATCCTTACAGAAGTACAAGAATTGCTGCCCGCCTGCTTACAGAATAATAAATTGCTTTATTTGGCATTTTTAAGAAGTAAAACATAAAGGCTCATCTTGTAAGACATGAGAGTGTCCCAGTCAACTTAGCGCAGCAACCTTTGACATTGTATTGTATGATTGAAATATGTGAGATAAACGTGGGTCGGGAGTGATGCTATGTTTGAGGAAAAGGATAATATCAATCATTATTATTAAATTAAAACTATAGAATAGATATGGTTATGGTATAGATGGTGGCATGTACTGTTTGAATGCTCTGCTCTATTATTATCCAACTTCAGCTTCTGAAACCTGTAAATGTCAAAATTCTAAATGCACTCACATATTTGCTCAATACAACCCCATTTATTTTACATTTAAGAGTTAACAAATGAATTTGACTGCATTTAAAATTTCTTGTTCTGTACTGTAAATTGTAATCAGCTACTCTTCAATGGCATTGTCATTGCCACCATTCACAACGCTCTCACTCACTCCTACAATTCCCATAGAAGGGACCTATTCTGGGTGTAATGAAGAGTGACGCAATATCGAAAATTCTCCGAAATCTTTCCTGAACCCCCATTTATTCTTCGTTACTCATAACTTAAAGCTACAGTTTTTCCTCAGAACAAGAACACCAAAAAAACAACACTTGCCTCTCCCAATCACTGAATTTGGTCACATCAACTATTAGCTTATGCTTTAAACTTGAATTAAACACAGCACAAGTCCCCTAAGTTTCATATTTTAAAAAAAAAAAAAAATTGGGAAAAGGAGAAATATTCCTCCGCCTGGATGTAGCCATCATTGTCTCCCAGACCCCAGCCACCACCATCTTTCTCATCATTCACCATATACACATAAACAACCAAATCCCTCCCTCCCCCCTTCAACTTATCCATGACAAAATAAAAACTTCAAAAACAGCATCAAAATTAAGTTTTTTACTTCTTTAATATTTCTATATATATATATATATATTAATTATCATTATTTTCTGACTTTTACTTTTACTTTTAACTTTTACATTTCCATTCCTCAGGCCTCCCCAGTTCCTACCATATATATTTTTTTTATATGAAACTAGAATTTACACGTCACGCAAAACGACAACAAACAAGGCCCCTACCTCCCTCCCCATACATCATCGCCTAATATCTACATAGCCGTGACACGTGTATCATCATCTCCTATCCTCACCACTGATTTCCGCCACGTGTTCAATCAAACAAGCGTCTTGCAAGTTGATGTCTGTGGATCCCACATCGCCGGCAACAAGTATTTCCTCCCATTTATCCCATTCGCGTTGTAGCTCGCCCCGGTACTCTTCTCCACCAGGAGACTACCCGGATATCCCGGGTACGAACCGGATCCGAATTTGCCAGTGCAAGCTGAGACCGCCTCTAACGGCGCGTTTGCTGGTCCCTGGAAATAGCCGTTGTTAAAGGGATTGGTAACGGTGTTAGCCAAAAGGGTGGCCAAGTTGATGATCATTCCGTCAACTCCTACGTCTCCGTTGGGAGCAACCAAAGGCGGGGTTTGGGGACCATAAATAGGCTGGTGAAATGGCCAGGCGCATTGACCAGGACACTGAGTCTCGGAGTTTCCAACCCAGATATAGGTTCCAAGAACCGGGCCTCGGCCAAGCCGGATTGACCTGTGAGTCCCGCACCTCATGCAGAAGCCTTCGACGGCAACGTCTTTGGCCGTGAGGATGACGTTGATGGTATTGACGCCGTTAAATTTGCTGGCCAAGGCTGGCAAATGTGGATTCTTGAGACTTTTACCGAGGGGGTAATTTTCGAGAAGGATTTGTTTGCCTACAGCGAATGTGGATGGACCTCCTCCTTTGTATTTCTCAGTAGTTTTCCACCATGACGACGTGGACGGGAGAGTGACCTTGTCGGAATTCAAAGAGTTGATGAAATCAACGATTATGGAGCGTTGGATGGGAGTAAACTTCCCGTACCAGATGAGATTAACACTGATTTTGCCCTTCAAGAGAGGACCGTTGTGGTACTTTAGCACCAGAGGTTGCTCTTGAACTAACTCGGAGAAGGAAAGATGGATAAAACAGAAGAGTGAGAGAGTGGCAAGGTAGTAAATAGAAGACATGTCGAAGGATGAAATAGAACAAAACGGTAGAGATTTGTTACGGAAGCAGATGACCGGAGAGAGTGGGAGGAAGAGTAGGAGTGAGGAAGGTATTTATAGGAGGTGTATGGAGAGCGGAAGACAGCTGTAGAAGCAGAGGTGTCAGCGTCAAGGAGAACCACGTGCAGAAATACGATTGGAGATTCAAATGTGAAGAGGAGTTTCGCCAGGCTGTGAGGGGCTGAAAGGGTGACGTGGTGGTCTAAAGAGGGAAATGAGAGAAAGAGGAGGCAATAGCAGCTCTGCGTGTGCTTCCTATGGTGAAATTAGATTTTTTTTTTAGATGGGGTTGTTTTAGACAAGGTTGCCTCAGAGGCAGTGATAATTGATCTGAGTGATGAAGAACAGAGCTTTGTTTGATATTTTACAACAAAAACCAAACCCCACCAAATGATTCCATGCGTTGCACTAAAATCATTCCTACCCTACGTGAATTTTATGGACGAACACATTTAATTTGTCAAAAAAGAGAAATAATCAAAGAAAAAACATCAGAGTACGGATTTTAAATTATATTTTGATGTTTAAATTAATATTTGTATGCAATGAGAAAAAATCATTAAAAAATGTAATAAATTAGAAAAAAAGAGAGAAAATGAATTGACTTGTTCGTTTATTTAACATTTTGTTTTTATACTTACATTTTGAATTAAGAGTAAGTTCCATCCATCTTACTTTAAATCATGCTAATAATTTTAAACATTTAATCAAATGAGTACGAACATGATGATTAGATGCACATAGACCTAACAAAATGCATGCAACTCTGCTAAATTCAGAGACGATCAGCACCATTAATTATTTATTATGCATACAGATGGCGTGCGATGATAGATTTCATTGGAGTCCTTTATCTTATCTTCTGAAGGCGTGGTGGGACCACATTCTGTGCAGAAGAAGGATACAAAATCTGAACATAAGGTATGCCATGGCGAAGGTGCACCGCAGCTACAGTATTGCATCATGAATCCTAAGATCCGAGAGAGTGGACTTTCTCCAGAGAGGCTGAATGATGACATAAGCAAAGGCCTAAGGGTTTAAATGAGGAAGGGGGTTTACTGTTTCAATATTTGAGGAATTTATTTTAATTGGTAAGCATTTATTTAGTGTCGAATGATGTGATGAGAGCCGCTCGATTAAAATACTGATACCTATGCTAACCTAATGCAGCGCTCCCGATGCCTCAATCTTTGAGCTAAGCTACTTGGGGTCCCCCAACCCCCCAAGTTTCAAGTGAATGCTATACTTTTGCGTCACTTTGGTAATTACTCATCTTGACTCTTGAGGTGAGGTCGAGTAATTATATCTGTCTTTAAAGTGAAAATGAAAAGTAGACATTAAAAAGGAGAAAAACAAAAGAGAGAAATAGATTTGACCATTTTTGTTTTTAATGTTATATATATATATATGGAATTTTGTTTATAAGGTAAAATATAATTTTTTTATATTAAAATTTATTTTTATTATTAATAATAAATAAATTAAATTTATATTTAATTTTTATTAATATTTTAATTTATATTAATTTTTTATTTTTTATAATGTATCGGTAATTGTGTTTAAAATTATTAAATGGAGTATGTAAGAAATAAAAGTTACTTTAAAAAAAAATAAAAGTTGCTTTTAAATTTAAGAAAAGATGTTACTTTACTCTTCTACGCCAATTAATTTAAAGTTCTTACAAAAGTTGGGTGAATGACAACATTAAAGCGTGTTTTAAAAACAAAATGTTATTGTTATTTGTTACGTTTAATATAGTTAAATATTAACTCAATTTTTTGATAAAATAAATATTAACTCTTAAAATTTTATTATATAAAAATTAATTTATAAATTTTTATTTTATTATAAATAAACTCTAAATCTTTTCAAAATCATGTAATTAAATATAAATCTATTCAATAACACTAACTTTCGTTAATATTGCACATGTGGCATAAAATGTGACAACCAACTGAGTTATTCACATAAAATTTTACGTAATATGTCCAAACGATAATTAGTATCATTTAATAGATCTGGATTTAATTACATAATTTTAAAAGATTGATGGTATATTTACAATAAAATAAAATTATATAAATTGATTTTTATGTGATAAAACGTTAAGAGTTTATATCCATTTTTATGCAAAATCTTGAGAATATATTTGGCTATTAAGCTTATTTGTTACACACATGCCAAATTGTTGGATTTGATTGAAAATTATAAATTGAAAAATAATCACTAGCCTAGTAATTTTACCATTCTTATCTTATTATTCAAATTTGTGTTTTCATTTTTAAAGTTGAAATTTTAAACATTTCATATCCATATTAAAACAATTTTAGGCAATGTACTTAATTTTATGCTCGTTCTAAAAAAAGATTAAAATTAGAAAATACTACTCATCAATTTGTTGAAAAAATACTAATTTTTTATGGATTACAAATTAATTCTTTAAAATTAATAAAGATAAAATTTGTATTTAATCCAATTGTTTCATTTTTTTAAAAATGAATTTAATAATTTAAATATTTAAATTTTAATATTTACATTTATCTTTTATGTCCTATTATAAACTTTTTATAATAAAAATATTTTAAAACAAAGGGAAAGCAACTAGCACAGTAGCATACACGAGGGAAATGTAGCAAATAGGGTTGGTGAGGTTTTTTTGTCTGGTCTTGAAGCGATGGATTAAATCATGAAAAGTAGGGCTAACCCATCACCCTTTTCGAAAAATTCTCATTTTTTTCAAATCCTGCTTCATCAAGCTTCCGGGGCATTTCAACGGGACAGAAGACCCAAAAAAACACACTTTTTCCGGTGGGGACGGTGGCCGGCCGACTTTGTCAGAGTCACAGTCACCACATTTGATTCACTTTTACATATGATAGGCATTTGTTTCCAAGAAAAAAAAATAATTATCTTTGTCCTCTGGCCACGAGGGTCTCAAATGATAAAAATTTTCGTGTTCATCAATTTAATATTCCCCTTATTTGTAATTTTTTAAGTTAATTTTAACGTAAAAAGCAAACAAAATATCTTGTTGATTTTTTGATATAATTGTAATCTCACCTCACTTTCATTAATGTTTAATTATAAAATGGATTACGGCGAGAAATTTTTAATATAAACTATTAAAATTGAGTTAATTAATTTTAATAACATTATCTCATGTTTTTAAAATAAATAATAATGTAAGTAGGATGACATATACCTTTAAGATATATATTTAAAAAATTTATAATAAAAGTGAGACATGATATAAATTTTTTAATTTTGTTTGTAAAATTTTAAAAAAAATTTAATATTATGTAAAAAACAAGTTCCTAATTTTTTTTCATTGAAATGTTTCCATTCATTTTATTTATCAAGGGTCAAATTAATGAAATATAAATTAGATTCTTGTATTTTACCTATTAAATTTATGATATGGACTGTAAAATTGATACCGTAATTAGTTTTGAACTGCAGTTACAAATTAAATACTAAGTTTTTTAATTAACACACATGAAACAGTAGTCTTAGATGTTAAATTATTATTATTATTATTATTATTTAAATGAATATATATTATTAAAAAAAAGTTAAGTTATTAGCCCAATGAAATGAAGTTTATTGACACAAAATAAAAAATAACAATTATTAAAATACAAAATCTATTTTATCAAAATAATAAAAGAAAAGCTGAAATTAATTTGTTGGTTCTCTACCACAAAATAATAGTACGATCTTATGGTCTAAATTTGGATCAGTATTATTAAGCGAACCTTTCTATTTCACCCTGATCCAGGAGTGCACGAACATGTCGTACACTCCATCTAACATTATTAAATCACACCATTTCAACTTATTGTACTAGTATATTGTATTTTAGTAATTTTACTATGGGTAAAAGCCTGAAAGATCAGTGCATTTTTTTATTTTGATAACATTATTGGAGTAGCCTTTTGTCACTATCGTCAGTAGGAAAATTGTACATTCTGCCGTAATCTCGACGTTGATGATATTTTTAATATTATTGATTAGTTCAAAAAATATTTATTACATAAAAATATAAATTGTTATATTTAATTAATATAAGATTATTATAAATAATATATTAAATAACTTAGAAATAGATATAATTTTTTTAAAATAAAATATTAAATAATATTTATTAAATACTAATTTTTTTATAATTTTATATTTAAATTACACCCTTTCACTTATTATTAATTGATTTTAGTTTAAATAACTAACATGATAATAAATATTAAATTTTATCATTTTATTCATCTTCTCTTCTATTAAATATTAAGTTTATTATGATCTTATATTTAAATTGAACTCTTATTATCAATTAATTTTAAATTGAATATTTAACAAAAATTTAAGTTTTAACAAAAATTATATGTAAATTTAAAAATAATTAAAAAAATATTTTGTATTTCACAGACATGATTTTTTATAGCATTATTGAAATAAATCATAATGTAATAAAATATCAAATTGACATGATATATATATGTCACCAGATTTACTTAAAAATACCTTAAGGAAGCTCAAACTCTTAGCAAAAATCTTATTTCTTTTACCAAAATAAAAGAAAATGTTTTCGTGAATGTATTACATAATAAAAAAAAAATATTTCAGATTATAGAAAAGTGGGACAACATTTCAGAAAACAAATGAATAAAGTTAAATAAATAAGAGTACTCGAAAAAAAAATAAACATTTAATTACTTTTCAAATTAAAAAAAAAAACACTCAAAAAAGTGAAGAGTGAAAAGGAAGGGATGATTCACGTGCCGGAGAGAAGAGAGAAAAGACTAGAGAGTCGGCACACAAGGCGACAAGAACTGAGTCAAAATTGAGGGTGGGATCGGGTGCCCCTCCCCCCAGAAGTGCTCATTGTTATTTCCCATGACACGTATTACGCACGAAGAGGGTATTGGTGTGGCCCCCATAGTTTTGTAAGCTGTCAGAAGTAAGCAGGAGGGAGATAAGCATAAGCTTTGTACAGGCAAAATGTACCGCGCACATGCACTATCATCCACTTCGATTTTATTCCTTTACTCTTTCTTTTTCATTTTTTAGTATTTTAAAAATATTAAAATACTATTTTATTGTAGATAAGTATCTCCTCAGCTCCTTTTTTCCTTTAAAGGACAAAAAAAGAGAGGACAGAATAGTGAAAAAGTTACATATTTTTTAACGTCAGTTGCATCTTTATTTCAAATCATTTTGCATGTGAAATGCATTGCAAAGAAATTGATGATGTATTGCCAAATTTCATTTTTGTTTTCTCGTCCTGATTTTGTTCTTTTTTATGATTTCAGACATGGTATTTCATTATATTTTTTTATTTTTGTGGTATACATGTGTAAGTATATCTAACAAAAAGAAAATTAAAATTACATAAAAAATATTATTTATATATATATTATCTAATTAATAAAATAATTTAATAAAATCAAATCAAATTTAAATTTAAAAAATTACATCTAAATTCGCTTGGATTCATATTGAATCCATGAGCTTAGTCGAATAATTAAAGTTTGTAGACATCATTTACATGTCATTCAAGAAATAGTTTTTTTATATGTTATGGAAAAAATTGATTATCTTTAACTCAAATTAATAAATCATGTTGCTCAAGTGATAATATAAGATAAAAGCCAGTAGTCAAGGTTGAGAATGAGTAGATGGCCAATGCTCGTGTTTTGTATAGTACTTAGGGAGAGAGTAGTGCAATCATTGTTGTGGGCTGTGGGAGTTGTTAAGAGGGGTCAATCAACCCTACCAAAGGATTTAATTGGAAGAGAATGTCATGCAACCGCAATAATGCAAAGAGGAGAGGATAGGAACCGTCTACTTTTGAACTTGATTTTGTGAAACTCTTTTGGTTCCCATTCATCCCCTCAAATGTCCTCTTTTCCCACCATTAATGCTCCTTTGACTCGCACCAATTGAGCTTTGGGGACCATATTCTTTCTCATGCCAGCTAATGTGGCACCAGCTACTCCGCATCCCTCTCCTGCCCGGGCAGCTCATTATTTTCATTTTTAACATAATTTGGAAGTTATATATATAATTATATTAATATTATGTAAAATAAAAAATTAAGTCGATTTATCAAACATAATTTTTTAAAATTTTATTATATTTAAAATAATTTTTATAAAATTTCCATTTGTATTATATTTATATCTTTTATTTAAAATATTTTTTATCATATCATATATTATATTTAATTTTTAATATGTATATATATATATATATATATATATATATGTCAACATTTCATCCACGGAAATAATAAATTTGGATTGCACATAACCTATTACTATGACCAGCCAAACATAAATTGCACATAGTAGACCACACGTGTGATAATGACCTGAAGATCTAACATTGGGATTTGGCTGCACAAAAAAATATTGACAGAACATAGTATAGACTATAAAGTTAATATCTACGGACCATGCATGATCATTCCTATTTTCTTATCTTTACTTTTCATTTAATTCCTGGAAATTAAAAGCTAAATTAGTCGTTTGTGTAACGCCCCGTGACTTAATCTCGAACTAATCGTGCAATGTTAAGCAGAATCATATTTAAATGTAACTTAAATATTTCTACGCGGATCGTTTTACTTGTCGTTTGTACCCGATGTAGGTATCATTCTACTCTTTATTATATTTTTATGCATGATAAATTTCTAATCTCAACGTATAATATTAAAGATTTCAATTTATTTTTCTTTCTAAGCAGCATGACTACAATGTATAATTTAATCCTTCATACTCAGTACAGCATATTTATTACAAGTTCTCAACATCAAATATATTAACCCTGGGTTTCAATCATACATCATATAATCTCCTAATCCGACATAATAGTTAATGTCATATAGCATGCCCTGTCGTTCATCCATTTTATACCGAAAAGAAGAAACCTAAGGTAATACTTAATAGTCATGCTTAAACATCTTTCAACTAGTACATCTCATAAATACAACCATGCATACATATCTGAAATAAAATGCATATATATAAATATATACTGCCCGTCGCATAATACCTCGCAATTACCAAAATCAGCTCACTAGGCTAAAGGAGACAGCTAGAGCGTGACGCTCGCCCCGAAATACTAATCTGAAAAATGTTGGAAAAAGAGGGGTGAGCAACCACACGCTCAGTAAGAAGCCTACATAACCGAAACTAGCAAAACACCATGTAACACACCATGCAATGGTAAACCGAGATAATTACGTAAAATATCATGCATATATAGAATAAACAATACTAAACATGCTTCGGTTTAAACAAGTTTATATATTTGAAAATCAATGTATCATTAGTCAAAAATCAGATTTTTCAAAGAGAAATTATAAGTCCACAAAACTGAGACCATAGTCAAAGGGCAATTTATTTAAATACATGCATTGACATACTTAAAACATTCGATACAATAATACGAGTAAGTGGCAATAACCCAAACCAGTCATGGATCCAATATTCAATAACCTCACCTATATCAATGCAAAATAAATACACCTATGGCCATAGTGACTACCGCCCTATCCTAACTGAGCAGGTTCCGGACTAGGGTACTGTAGACGGGCTCAGGGTCTCACAGTATTAGGTAGCAATAAAATACTCGATGCCACGAAGGCATCCCCGTGAAGCACTTGGCACCGTAGGGCAATCACATAGAACCTCCTACCGGGTGCTAGAGATGGCTCTCACGATAACAACTCGATGCCACAAAGGCATCTCCGTGAAGCACTTGGCACCGTAGGGCAATCACACAGAACCTCCTACCGGGTGCTAGAGATGGCTCTCACGGACATGACTACCACACAGGCATAAACCGGGTTGCCAACAGACTTAAAAAAAATCCCTCGATGGGTACACTTTAAAAATCCAACAATTCATCCCAAATCATTATATCAAAAATTGGGGAAAATCACCCATCGAAAATAAAACATTTATCAATTGTATAAAAAAATCAGCATGTATATAAATCGTGCAAACTCATGCTTACTTCAAAAATACAGTTACAAATAGTGCCCATGCAACATCTTCAAAATCATAAATCATCATGGAGTTACAAAAAAAAATATTGTAATGCATCACACGCACATGCTACTATCATGTAAAAATATTAGCTCATAAATCAATAACTCCATGCTATGACAGAATTTAAATCAAGTCATTTTAATAAAAACAATAGATAAGAGGATTTTAATCTAGGCTACTCTATTAAATCGGCTACCCTATAATCCTACTTTAAAATTATGAAATCTAGCCTATCCTAAGTATTTTACTAACGTCAGCTATATAAAACCCCTTACCACACAAGCTACGCGCCCGATTTAGCCTTTTCGCCTACCTCCTTAGACGCGCATATATGCGTCTAAGCTTCCTTTGCGCCTTCTGACGTGCTTGCTGCGAAATATCATTTAAGGTATACGTCATTTACCATTCGCACATTAACAAATTAAATTTCAGCACATGCACATTCGCAAAAACAATTCTAGACTAACTACTATTAACGCAGTTTATCGGTTTTAGGCCTTATGCTTATTCATTTCCAATCATGCTCTCATGGCCTAATTGTCAGACCCGAATTTTTCGATTTTACGTATGTAGCTTGTACCTTATGATTCCTATGTGTATGAACATTATATTTTCATAGTTGAATCATAAGATGAGTATTTACTACATGCAATCGATTAATTGAGAAATTAAAAATGCATGTGAGATATATAATAGCGAGATAAGGGTTAAAATGATTCTCGAGCAAGTACAGGGGTAAAACGATCAATTGATCGAAATTCGGTATAAATCCGATGGGACAATTTCATTAAAATATGAAATCGAGGAATTTTGATGAAAAACGGGGTAAATATTGAATTTCGAGTCCAACTGATCAAGATATGAATTTATTTAATTTTTGAAATTTTTGTCTCGAAAAACGATCTCGAAAATAGTAGAAAAATATATCGAAGAGGTAAAATCGGACTGATAAATTCATTTACGGATTAAATGAATTTAATATGATTTTTGATATATTTTTAGATATTTATGGGATATTTTTGATATTTTATTATTATTTTAAATAATAAAATAATAATAAAATAATAATAAAAAATTTATTATTAAGTAAAAAAAAAAAAAAAAACAAAACAAAAACAAACAGAACAAAAAAAAAAAAGGAGAGAAACGGATTGAAATCGGGGAGAGAGAAAGTGAGAGAAACGGAAGCAAACCGAGGAGAGAGAAACCCACCGGACGGCGAGCACCGGCCACCCTAGCGGCCAGCGAACGGCCGGAAAAGGAAAGCCATCACCGCGCGACCTCCCAGCCACCGGTAACGCGCTCCACCGGCGCCGGAAAGGGGAGATCGGCGAGGTTGAAGCCGCGGAAGGAAAGAAGGATTTCGGCGGCCACCGGCTGTGCTTGGCTCCGATCAAGCCCAGCCGAGAGATCCCCAGCCCGAGCCCAGCCGAACGGCGGCGAAATCAGCCCCGGAACCGGCCGGAAACGCCGGCAACGACGAGATCGACCCTGAACCGGTTCGGACCGGTTCAGTGTGAAAAGGGTTGAACCGGTCCGAACCGGTTCAACAGGAGAGAGAAAGAGGAGAGAGAAAAAAAAAATTTCGAGAATTCACCGGACTTCGGGTAAGTCGATACGAGGTCAAAAGTGACCGATTTGATTTTCGATAAATTTATTTAAATTGTATTTAATCGAAAATTGACCCGGAGTTAAATATACAAAATTGTGCAGTTCGACGATTAATTCCGAACGGAAGCCCGATCGGACTCCGATTCGCATACCATCGCATAATCTCGGGTAAGTAAAGCTCATTTACGACAATTTAAGTGATTAACGCGTATTTAAGATTTATTATACGCAATTCGGATTAAATTTCGGATTTAGTGAATTATATTCTAAATTTCGAATAAACTGTCGTAAATGATATACGGGCTATCCAAAGAGTTTGGAATAAAGCCCAATGGGTATTGATAGGCCCAATGAGTCGATAGACCGTAATGAAGGGAATTAATACGGGAAAACGGGCTTAATACGGATTAAGGCCCAATTAAAGTGTTAAGGCCCATTAAGAGTAAACGGGCCAATTTAAGTTAAATAAACTGTATTAAATGTGTAATACAGTAGAAAACGTGTAATTAATTCAGTGAGTGGTTAATTGCAGCTCCAGAGTCATATTGAGAGTGACCGGACTGCGATACTTGGACAACAAAGAGGAAGAGAGGTCACACTACGTGATCCGAGGTAAGGGATCTTTGTGAGCTCTTAGAGATAGCTGTATGTATTTTTATCGTCGTTTACATACACTTAAATTCCGTATAGCGTATGAATATGAAATTTCGGGATAATACCCAAATATGGGAAAATTACGAAAATACCCCTAGACCCGGGGAAAAATTTGGAAATGCATAAAGTACATGAGCATGATGTTTTACATGTGAAAAAGAGGTTTTGTGAAACCAAAATGATAGACTGGCTCACGATTTGACAGTATGCATTAAATTGCATGTTTTTATGAAATGTGTGTTTTGCACCGTTTTGTGTATCACACTCGGTTTTGAGTACCATTGTTGTGGAAAATAGAGCCAGCTGTCTATTTGTGTGTGTGAAATCATGTTGGAGCTATGAGGTCTGTTGATTTATCCAGATCCGCTCGCACTTGATTTTGTTGTGATTTGTGATTGAGATCGTGCTGGAGCCCACGGGTTAAGTAGGAGGCTGTCGCAGCAGGGGCCCAGAGAGGTCGCCTGTGGTAGGCAGGACCTCACACACTGACTTGCTCGCACTAGATCTGAGACGACAGGCTATGGTTGATAACTTATTTGGTTGGGGTGGTGAGCTTTTGACTCAAGCACCTACAACTATGTGGTAATTGTACTGTGGTTCACGGAGTACGCTGTACCGTGTTGACAACATGGAGTACACTGTACCGTGTAACTATGGGATGTGAGGATTGCGTCTTTGGACTCGGGCATGCTTTGTCATTGCTCTGTTTTGTGATAGTCCTTAGATAGGAGCCGATGGATAGACTAATCCCCTCCTCGGACTCTGAGATACCCTTGCACACCTAGCTAGTGATAGCTCGGGGTCTCGGGACTTTGACCAAATGTCTTATGGATTTCTGTGGATCCCTGCCTAGTCTCATCCGATTTTATTGGTTTCTATAACGAAACTAATTGTGATTTGATTTCTGTGATGAAAAGCATTTGAAATGAGAACATGTTTTAAATGCGAGTTTCAATACTAAATACAGACATATTTTACTCTGAACGAGTTTTGACATTTGATTTTTGAGCAGTAAATTACTATGTGTTTTAACAATAATGGTTTTGTGAATGCTACGAATTTTCAGCATAAACCATGCATTATAAGTATCGTAGATAGTACGGTTATCTACCTGCTTTCATTTATTCCTTACTGAGCGCGTTAGCTCACCCCTTTTTCATCTCTCCACAGATTAGCCTTAGTGCTTCTGAGAGCTCTGTGGCAGATTTTTTGTATTTTCCTTCCGCTAGCAGCTGTTATCACATTGCGAAAGGTATACACACTTTTGAAATCTTTTGTATCTAAATATGACATGGTACAGTGATGTATTTATATTAATACTGGGATGTAAACCAATGTAAACGAACGTAAAAGTATTGTAAATTATTATAAGTACAATTTCTTATTATGGATGCATGAGAAGTGAATGAATTAAAGAATATGGGAGTGATCGACTGACATCGATTCATAGCCCAACTGTCTGTATGTGTAGTCGTGATATGTGGAAATTATTGATATAAATGTAAGGAATTCGGGTCACGACACTAATTTCCACAATTCCTATTTGTTAATTTTTCTCAATCTATATAAATTGGCCAAACGCCTTGAGCATAATTTTAATTTCACACTACCTTTACGCAATACATATTTTTATACAATATTCATCACTTATATTTTTGTTTAATTTCTGCATTTTCAATCATCAATTTCACCAACATTCAACTAATCGAAACTCCCATAATCATCATTATTCATTGCCTAAATCCGGATTTTATCCTTATGGGACTATATTCCTTTCAATTCTAATTGATTATTTTCATTCCAAATTTCCAGCAAGTATTATCATTCCTAAAATTTCCATTTGGCCGAACCTAACTCCTTTTATGCTCATCCAATCATTTCCATAATTGCTTGTCACAACTGTATTAACCAACCATATATTATAATTTCCAACCAAGGATTTACATTTTTTGCATTTTATTCATTTCTTATCATGCATCAATTGTCTTTTATTTTCATACTAAATATGTAGTCTAACTCTCCTAACTGAAAGCATGCACATATTCCCTTAGTTTTCCACCTAAACTGAGCATTGCATTACCTTTTGAATCTTTATAAATTTTCCAGCCAATTCACCTTGTTATTGAATTTACATATATTACTTTCCAACCTTTAAATCTAGCAAATTTATTCCATGTTTCAGCTTTTAAATTCTGTTTTTATCTTACTTGAATTGCATGAATATAAATTATCCAACATGAATTTCCTGCATCTTAAATTAAACCATAACACTATGTAGTTCCAGAATTTTAGATTGCATACAAATTGACATGCATAAAAAAAAAAATCAGTTTTTTATACTTTTCTTGCTATAGCCGAACCCATGTCCCATTGTTCCTAACTTCTTGCTATTTTTTTTTTCCATCATAGTAGCCTACATTTGTTTTAAACATTTTCAGATTATATAATTAAATTCAACATTCACATTGCAACAATTTCCTTTACATCCCTACATGGCCGAATATCACAATTTAATATACCCACCTATATATTTTACTTTTCATTCATACATCATTACTATAGCTTATTCACATTATTATTTACTGCATTAATCTTGAATTTCCAGCAAATTATATCCTCTAAATTTTACTACATGTGGCCGAGCATACTATAATGTGCCTACTGAGATTTTTTTTCCTTCAATTGCTACAACTTATACTTGTTGCAGTAATTTTGTACATGCAATCCATTTTTTCTTCAATTTATCATAAATCTAAATTTCACTAAACTATAATTAAAACAGTAATTAAACATGAAATTTTAGAAATTAAGATTCACTCACCTCAATTAGTCTCTAGCAAAATCCCCAAATTCTTTCTTTGAATTTTCAGAAAATTTCGTGTACCCCAAATTCTTTTTTTTTTTTTTGTAGGCTTATTTGCTGTTTCAAAATGCAGATTTGAGGAAGAAGAAAAAAATGAGCTTTGGTTGCTGGGACTTGTTGGACTGAATTTTCAGATGTTGATTTGGTTCATTTTGCTTGGCTGTTGGGAGTATTCGGTGGTAGAGAGAGAGGAAAATATGAAATTTGTAAGGTGAAACAGGGATTTTGTTTTCTGTCAATGGAGGGGTATCATGCATGTCAATGGAAAGGGACTATTTTTTGTTGTTGAAGGCGTGATCAAAGGGGAGCAGTTGCTGGTTTTCATTTCTGGTCTAAGAATGGTGTGAGTTGGGTGTTTAACTGAAGAGCAAGAAGAGTTCTGGTCTTAAGAGAGTTCTGGTCTTGGGAGAGTTTTGGCGGTGTGAGGAAAGAAGGGAAAAAGAAATGTTTCCTGGTTTTGCAAAATGGGAGGGAAACGTGGATATGGGAAAATTTGGATTTTTTTTTCATATCTATATATATTTCATATTTTTGTTACATTACTTTATTAAATTAATTTGTTTCATAATTAATCTAATTAGCTATAATTAATCTAATTAGCTCACTTAAATTTAGATTTTCACTACCTAATTATCTTGAATTTTCCATTTAACCGAATTTATCATGGTTTCTTATCATTTTTGGTCACCACATTAATCTACTTACATGAATTAAATTTATTCATACACTCATGAATATTTAGCTTAATGTCTAATGACAATTTATCTTAGTCTATCCTAATTTAATCATATGAGTATATTTCAACTACATAAATTACGTTCATGTCATAATCCTAACATTACTTAACTAAAATTACACCAAAATTATTATTCTAAGTGGTGTAAACCGAAATAATCCTACTCTAATTTCTATTTATTTTATCTCTTAATTAAATTAAATCTTCTTATCCGTAACTAATCCCGACTTAATGATACGATAAACGAAACATTGGTATAGGAAATTTGCGGTCTTACAGTTTGTTCAAAAAAAGAAGAAGCTAAATTAGTCGTTAACAAGCTAGATACGGACTATTTAAACTCAAATATGATTTTCCCATATAAGTAAAATGTTGCTAATCTTTCGCTTTCCCGTAATTAGTCCAATATAGGAGATTTGCATTGCTTCTTCAATCATAGGAAAGAAAAAAAATTGAGGAAAAGAATTAGTCATGAAGGTGTCACAATCCAAAGGTTTCTTTCTTCTATATTTAATAAATAAGCAATGTGTTGGGGGTATTTTTCACATCTGTTACGGAAGGGATTAGATGTGTATTTATGAGTATAAGGAAAAAGCTTACCTCTTGATCTAGTTTTTAGGGTGAAAAAATTCAATAGAACCCAACATTGATATTTGAGTTCAAGTTGTCAATAACTTTTCTTGTGTTTCAAAAAAAAAAAAAAATCTTCGATGCTCAATGGTTGAAAAAAAATTGTTGGGTTCATTTTTACTTCGATCGTAAAAAGAGTTGAAAGTACATTTATAAGTATGAAAAATTCAAAGACATATATATATATATATATATATATATATATATATATATATATATATATATATATATATACATAGATATATATATTAGAAATGGCTTGGACAGGAACACAAATAAGTATTACCCAGCAAAATTAATGCTTTTTCAATCTTATATAATTCCAATTTTTAATTGACCCATGAAAATTAATTCAGTAAGGCTGACTAATTAATGCAAGAAGATAAGGTTCATGGAGTTTTATTGGTATTAATTCAAGATTTGGTCGAAATGAGACAACTATCCTGGTAAATAAGTCCATCAAAAACTAAGGTTTGAATTGTCTATATCATCCAACTCTAAATAACAACTGGATTTTAAGGAGATTATTAATTAGAGAGAATATTGATGATGATCAACTTGCCTTCCTAATTCTTAAATTACTTTGGAGACAAGCGATGATGTTTTAATTTTTAATTTTTATTTTGATTTTGGATAGGGTTTCATTTTCAGTTAGTGATGAGTGTGTAACCAAGATATAATCATATAGAGTACATCAGATATAATTTTGTCTTCATTCTACTTCACTGAAAAAATGTAATAATCTAAGTCTAAATAAAACACATCATTATCAGAGTCTTTATCTCATATTATGGTAAGTTGTTGAGTTAATATATGAATCCACGCTAAATTATCAGAATGAATCCTCCTTTTTTACTTATACCTATTTAAGGTAATTTGTTTTTTCAACTCTTATTCAGTCATATCTAGGGGTGTAAGCGATACAGTGGTGCTCGCAAGCTACTTGGACTCGACTCAAGCAAAACTCGAATTCGGCTCGATTTTAGTCGAGTCAAGCTCAAGCTACTCGAGCTATCGAGCGAGTCGAATTCGAGCACTTAGATACCTGGCTTGAGTGGCTCGTGAGCCTAATCGAGTCTCGAGTTTTTATATATTTTAATAATATATATTATTATATAATAATATTTATATAATGAGTGTAAGAGCGAGCTCGAGTCGAGCCTTAGAATCGAGCTCGAGCAAAAAATCAAACTTATATAATCGAGCTTAATTGAGCGAGCTCGAGTAGCTCGAACTCGATCTCGAGCTGAGCTCGAGTTTAAAAAAAATGCTCGATCGAGCTCGAGTCGAGTATCGAGCACCGAGTTTTCGAGTCGAGCTCGAGCACTTCACTGTATCGGCTCGGTTCGGCTCGATTACACCTCTAGTCATGTCTTTTAGAATAACTTCTTCCAAATATTTTTTGTATTTCCTTAACCTTGACTTTTTTTTCATCACTCACAACCTTCACTGTCCAAACTGGAGAGTTCATAGGTCTACTCATATTTGTCCAAACCAATGTAAATGACTTTTACTCATTTTGTCTTCAAAAAGTTGTCACTCCAATCTTCTTGCGAATGTCATCGTATCTAAGTTTATCTTTTTTTCGTATATCCACATATCTATTACAACATTTGCATTTTTGATAAACTCATATTTTATGTATGCAATTTTTTAGTCGCTTAACTTTCACTACTATTAAGTAATGTTGATCTAACAATTATTTTGTAAAATTTGTCTTTCAATCATATAAGAATTTATTTATCGTACAACACATCTATAGAGCTTCTCCACTTGCTCCAGTCCATGTAGATCTTATAGGTCATATTACCATCAGTCTCCATCCATATGTATGACTGATCCCAAATATCTAAAATGATTCCACTTAGGGATTGCCTCCTCATCTAGTATCACTATATTTCGATCTTCCTCTTTATGTGAACTGAATTTACATTCCATGTATTCAGTCACTCTACTTAAATTGAACTCTCTTGATTCTAGCATCTGTCTCCACAATTTTAACTTCCCGTTAACTTCTGTTCTAGTCTCAACACACAAGATAATATCATCTATAAATATCATACACTAAGGTAGATTATCCTGGATAGATTTTGTTTACTCGTTCATTATTGTAGCGAGTAAGAATGAACTTAATATCAACCTTTGATTTAGTCTTATTGTGATAGAAAATTTACTTGTTTTCCCTTCTTAGGTCTTCACATGTGTCCTTGCATCTCCATCTATCCTTAATTATTTTAATATATTTCATGAGATTCTTTTCTTCACTAAGGAGCCTCCATAACACATCATTATGCATTTTATCATATGTTTTCTCTAAACTTATAAAGACCATATGAAGATCTTTATCTTGTACTTGAGAACGTTCCGCATGTTGTCTAAGTAAGTGCATTACCTCCATAGTAGATCGACTAGATATAAAACTAAATTGATTCTCCGATATCTCTACTTTCTTCTGTAAAACCCGATTGTTATCATATTTCCTTATGATTCACACATTTTATGGATATGGTTATATGTTAATGGAATCATAAGACAAATGATTTGATCATATAAATATGAATGAAGTAGTCGAACGTACATTAAATTCGAAAAAGGACAATTAAGGAATTTCAAATTAAAATTACGAGATTTGAATTGTCCGGATAAAGATACAAATTTTAAATGAGAAATTATAGTGGGTCTAAGAAGGAAAGTCGGCATTAATTGGTCCCGAACGTGTAGAATGGTAAAACGGTCAAAAGATCCAAATCTGGTATAAATTCGATAAGAAAATTTTAATTAAAAATAGAGATTTAGGACATCTTGATCAATGAAGGAGAAATTATCGAATTTCGAGTCCAATTGATCAAGATCCAGAATTATTAAGGTTTACCGAAAATTCACTCGGGATAATTCCCGAAAATACGAAGAAAATATACTGAAATAAAGGTTAAAATACAATAAATAAATTAAATAAATTAATTTGAATAAAATATAATTTTTTAAGGATATTTTGAGATTTTTAGAATATTTTAATGATTAAAATAATATTAAAATAAATTATAAATATATATAAAAAAAGAGAAATCAGAAATTGAAATCGGGGAGAGAGAAAACCCAAAACGCGAAAAGGAAAGAAGCGAAGACCGACGGGACCGACCTCTGCACCGGCGAGCATCCGACGACCCAGCGGCCAGGTGAAGGGCCGACGAAGAGCACAGACGATCGGGCGACCCTGCTGCCACCGGAACGCGCCCCACCGGCGGATAAAAGAGTAGATCGGTGAAGGAATAGTCGCGGAGAAGAGAAGAGAAATTTGACGGCCATCGGCGTGATTCGGCCAACCCCACCTCCAGCCGAACACTCCCCTAGTGTAGGCGCACCGATTGGCGCTAGAAACGAGCCGAGAACTGACCGAAAATGCCGTGAATGGCGACGGAGAAGTTTGAACCGGTACAGACCAGTTCAATAAGAAGAGAACCGGACTGAACCGACCGGTTTGAACCGGGTTGAATCGGACCGAACTGGTTCAGCCAAAAAAGAGAGGAAAAAGGGATAAAAAGGAAGAAAAATATAAAAAGGAAAAGGGGAAGAATTTTCGGGGATACACTGGACTTCGATAAGTCGGTAAGAGGTCAAAAGTGACCGATTTGATTTTCGAGAAATTTATTTAAATTATATTTGATCAGAAATTAACCCGAAATTAAATATAAAATTGTGCAGTTCGACGATAAATCATGTACGTGAGCCCGATCGAACTTTGATTTTTGCATCATCACATAATCTCGGGTAAGTAAAGCTCATTTACGACAATTTATGTAATTATTCGCGTATTAAAGATTTATTTTACGAATTACGGATTAAATTCAACATTTACTGAATTATATTGGGATTTTTGATTTAATTGTCGTAAATGATATACGGGATATCCAAAGAGTTTAGAACGAGGCCCAATGAATATTGAGAACCCAATAGACCCGAAGAAGGGATTTAATAAGTGGAAACAAGCTGAAAAATGGGTCGAGGCCCATTAAGATGTAATCGGGCCCAATAAAATAAAACGAGCCCAGTGTTTTAGATACGATCAGTATAAGTGAAATACTGATAAGTATATTAGAACTGACCCAAATACGTGGTTATATGCAGCTCCGTAGACTTAGTTTGGAGTGAATTGGACTGAGAGACCTGGCACGGTCGAGACAGGATAAACTCGTGCGTGATTCCAAGTAAGGGAATTTTATGGACTACTAGAGGTAACTTTACGCAATTTCAACTTCATTTGCAGTCTCTTAAAGTGTCTGAAGGGTCTAGATTTAAGATAAAAATTTTAGTGCCCCAGATGGGTAAATTATCAAAATACCCTTGTAAAGGGTACAATTTCCAAATTTAAGAAAAATTGGGAGGAGCAAGAACAAGAGGTCCTTGCTTGTTCTTGATGTATTTTGACACATGCATGGGTAGGTTGGCTAACTTTTAAATAAAATGCACAATATTGCATAACTTTAATCAATGTTGATTTTCTCTAAAATTGATTTGAGAAATGTCTACGTGATTTTATAGAAATGTGACGTGCTAGAGCTCAGCCCGCACGAGTTTTTGATTTGTGTGATGCATGCATTAGTGCTGGAGCGAGAGCTCGCACTAGACTTTTACATGCATTGGTGTTAGAGCCTAGCTCGCACCAGATTTTAACATGATTTTCATGACAGGGTGTTGGAGTTTAACTCGTACCAGATTCTTACATGATTTTCGTGACAGGGTGCTGGAGCCTAACTCGCACCAGATTTTCGCATGATTTTCGTGACAGGGTGCTGGAGCCTAGCTCGCACCAGATTTTCACATGATTTGTGTAACAGAGTGCTAGAGCTTAGCTCGCACTAGTTTTACTTGATTTTATGAGAATGCTGGAGCATCGCTCGCACTAGTGTTATGAGAACATGCGATGAGCCGTGCTTAGAGCGTCGGGTAGACTATGTGTCACTCCGATTAAATAGGCTCGCATGTACGTTTTGAGACAGGGCATGAGTATGGATATGAGATATGGGTACACGGAGTACGTTATACCGTGCAAGTAGCATGGAGTACGTTGTACCATGCTGGGATTGATTATGTGGCATCTTTGGATGTGTGGCGTCTTCGGATGCGAGTGGCATCTTCAGATGCGAGTGATCGGGCAAGACCGACGGGATGGACTGACTCACCTCCCGGGGCGATTCTAGATAGTGGTGAGACCCCGCACACTAGGATCTGTGTAGTAGTGAGATCACGAGGACATATGGCCATAGTCCTAGTTATTTGCCTGAGATATACTTATATTGCCTAGTCTTGCATGTTGATGTTTTGAGAAACTCGTTTTGTGGATTTTTGTGTGAGTCTGGATCACCCGAGGGAGGGGTTAGATCTTGACTGAGATAAGATTTTGATGAGAATGAAACTGGGTTTTAAATTGAACTTGCATGATGTTTTTCCATACTATTTAAACCCATGAGTGATGTAAACTGGTTTTACAAGACATTAATTGTATCACATATTTCTATTGCTGTGAAAAGCATTTGATTTCATGGTGTTGTGTGAGTCAGGAACACTTGAGTGATGGGCTGAACCCTGACTTTGTTGTGAAATTTTAATGAGAATGAAATGATTTAAAAGAGTTGCATGTTGAATTTTTCATGTTCTTTGAAATCCACATGCGAACTTGTTTTACATGACATCATGAATTATAGCATCTGCTTTAAAATGTATGGAGAAAGGGTGGTTTATGTATGGCACCGCGTTCATGTAGGTAGTATGGTTACCTACTTGTTCGTAGGATTGCCTTACTGAGTTTGATATGCTCACCCCTTTCATTTTCCTATACAGAGTTCCTCCAGTAGACTTTGCGACGACTGAGTACTGCATTCCTGATATCCGCTGCTGCTCATCATTTCGAGGTATATACACTTGTACATATTGTATCTAAATAAGAATAGTACGATGACATGTTTGTAAGTAACTTTTGGGGATGTATAGATACTGTAAACACTTGTAAATAAATGAGATAGAATTAATGAAAAACTCACGTGTTTACCTTTCATTTAATAAGGAATTAAGTTATATGGTGATTGAATGGTGGGACTGGCATTGACGCACAGTCCAATTATTAGTGGAGTGTGGTCACGATCAGAGGACATATAAGTATGAAAGAAAAACGAAAAATTTACTTTGATTTTTGGGTAGTTTTGGGTCGTGACATCTTCCTTAATCTCTGTTTATTATTTTTTCTCATAATTTCATTGTGTGACTTATTAGTTTTATGTTTCGGTAGTTGGAATAACTCTGAATATCTCTCTTATTCTTATAGAGAAGTAAATGAAACATATGTACTCACAAATTATTCAAGTTTGATTTGGATAGAATTTGAATTCGGTTATATTATTGTCGAGTCGATCTCGAACTTGACTAACTTGAATTACCAAATAGTTCGAGCAACTTGATGTCAAACTTGAATAGTTCGTGACCCTGATCAAGTTCTTTTATTTTAATTTAAAGGTAAATTTCATCTAGGTCCTTAAGGTTTGACTCTAATTTAACTTCAGTCTACTAGTATAAAAAATGAACACTTCGTCCCAAACTTTTCTATTTCTCAAGACGCATTAGTATTTCCATTAATGAATTGTTAAAAACTTAATTTTACCCCTTAAAACTTTTGAAATGTTTTAAATACTCAAGCCAATGAATACTAAGAGCTACTAGACTTTAAAAGATTAGTTTTCTTTTTTATTTTTAATTAATTAATTTGTTTATTTATTGTTTATTATCTATTATTTGTTATTATTATTTAATAGGTATTGTATTAAGTAGGAAATTATTTTTTGTTTATTATTTTTATTTATTTATTATGTATAGTATTAAGTAGCATATATTTTTTTTGTTAGGTATTGTATTAAGTAGCATCGTATAAAAACAACAACAATATGCTACTTAATACAGTATCTAATAAACAATAAAAAATAAATAATCAATACTAAGTAAATAAATAAACAAAAAATAAATTAAAAAAAACTAACTTTTCAAATTCTAGTAACTCATAGTATTGATTGACTTGAGTATTTAAAGTACTTCGAATGGTTTAAGAGGTAAAATGGTCTCAAAATTAGTTTTTTAACGGTTGACTTGATAATTGATTAAAAAAAGGACTAACTTGTCCTGCGTAATAGAAAAATTTAGGGTGGATTGTCTATTTTTTATACTAATGGACTAAAATTGGATTAGAATCAAACCTTAAGGATTTAGATGAAATTTACCTTTCATTTAATTATTAATATATGGTTTTGCCTTCAATTATTGTAAAAAATTTATGAAAATCTCAGTTCAAGCTAGTTCAAACTCGTGTTTATATCATGTGAGAGAATTGAGCTCATTTTTTTTTTTGTAAATGAGCTTAAATTGCGCTAACTTGAGTGCTCGATATTTATATCGTATTGAGCTCGAGCTAAGAAAATAAAATTCAATTGAGTTTCAGTCAAGTTTTAAACTCCGAGTTTAAATTCAAATTCAAACTTAAAAATTTTTAACTGTATTGAATTGATTTAGATCACATGCTATGCAACATAATTACTAGAGGTTAGCAAGAGTCAATTTAGATCAATTTAACCGACTGAACTAATTGATTTTAATTTGACTAAGTTGATTTAGGATTTAATTTGGTTTTTAAGATTGGTTTATTTGATTAAGTTGATTGATTTTCTATTTTTATAATGATAAACCGTAATTAATTAAATTATCTTATCTTTTTTTTAAAATATATTTAAAATTTATGGTAAATTTCATCTCAATCTCTAAGGTTTGACCCTAATTCAATTTTAGTACATTAGTAAAAAAATGAACATTTCGTCCCAAACTTTTCAATTTCACGGGACAAGTTAATCATTCCATCAATCAACCGTTAAGTCAACTGTTATAATCTTACCCCTTAAACCATTTTGGAGTATTTTAAATACTCAAGCCAATTAATACTAAGAGCTACTAATCTTTGAAATGTCAATTTTTTTCTTTTTAATTAATTTATTTACTTATTATTAATTGTTTATTATTTTTTATTAATTATTTTTTATTAGGTATTGTACTAAATAAAAATAAACAATAAATAATAAGTAAATAAATAAACAAATAATAACAAAAAAGAAAAATATAAATATTAAACAAAAACAATAAATAAAATTAATAAACAAAAATGATAAATAAAAATAATAAATAATAAGTAAATAAATAATAAAAAATAAATAAATTAAAAAAAAACTAACCTTTCAAAACTTAGTTGCAGTTCGTATTAATTGATTTGAATATTTAAAACACTCGAAAAGGTTTAAGGAGTAAAATGATACAAAAATTACATTTTTAATGATTTACTTATCGATTGACTAACGGAATGATTAATTTGTCATACAAATTAAAAAAGTTTGAGGTAGAGTGTCTAATTTGATACTAGTAGACTAAAGTTGAATTTAGGTCAAAACTTAAGAATCTATATGGAATTTATCATAAAATATATTATATATAATATAATATAAATAAAATATATTTATTCTTAATTATTTTTTTTTTAAATTTCTATACTTAAAAGGGTTTATTTTTTTTTTTTTATTTAAGTTGATTTAATCGGTTTTTAAATTTTTTGAAACTAAATCTATGAAAAATTTGATTAATGCTCACTTTTGATAATTATATCTTCCGATACTCAAAAAGTTAAGATGAAAGGCTGAGTACTCTTCCCTCGTATTTTCTTCCATAGGTGATTATGAAAAATGTCATTGTGATTTTGACCATCAAAATTTAGTTTAATGATTATTGCCCATTTTCCCTTTCCCTCCTGTGAATCGAAAAATATCCCTGCAATTTTCACTGGAATCCAAATTAAGCACGGATGTATTGGAAAACTGAGCTCATTAAACTCCATGGTACCATTTTGTTGGACCATTTTTTTGGTTCTGGTGAAGCAAAAGGAAATTGGATGTCTATCGTCCTTTTCCAAAAAAACCAGGCTACGAAGAGTCACACATCCGTTGGTATTTTCAATTATGGCCATTGAAGGATAGCGATTTATGTTTCAATTGGTCATATTTCTAGACTAAACTAACTGATTCAACAAGTCATTAGTACCACAAAATTCAGTCTACAAGATTGGATGTGCAGAGTGTAACATAAATGTGGCGATGACTACAAGCATATCAAACAAAATTCATTCCTTGGATGGATCTGATCATGATTGAAAGCAGACAAAACATCTATCTAACTTCTGATATAATTACCATTTACAAGTCTCTATCCCTTAATTTCTTCGGTGCCTGTCTTTCTCCGTCATTGACTCGTATATATCTCTCACCTAAAAATGAATAGCTAGAAAAGTTCTTCATTTTTTTTGTAACTTTTTCCCACCATGAAATGAAACAAGTAGGTGGGAAGATTAGCTTTATGGCCCTTGCATTTTCCTGTAGATTGTAATGAATACTTCCCATCACAAGTTTTGGTGAATGTAGCCAAATGAAGCCAGTGTTTTTGAAAAAAAATAGTTTACTCATTTGGCATGATGCTTGCATTGGACCTACAAGGCATTCAAGTTAACAGGAGAGGATCATGCCACCCATCCGGTACACGAACAATTGATGTTCCATCAAAATAATTTGCCAAAAACCCTAGTTGGTCAAATGTGTAAAAGTGGTTTTATTTTACGGATCTTAAATATCAAGTTTGATGTAATTTTATATTTAAATTTTCACCTATTGTTAATTTGATTTTAAATTAAATATTTAACATCATATAATAATTAGATTCTACTTTATCTCTAATTTTTTTTATCTATTAATAATCAAATTTCATATGATTTTATATTCAAATTAAATCTCCCATCTTATTAACTATTTATTTTACGTTAGATATTTAACAAACATTCATGCCTATTTTTATATCCCTAGTTATCTTTCATATATAATAAACATATTTGTGAATGCATGTCAGTATGTGTGAGATATTTGGTACATTAAAGAAGTGATAGAGCAATCTATATTCTTTCATTATTCATAATTCTATGTATGTATATATATTTTTTAATTCTAGTTCTCGACTCTAAATTTTCGAGCTCGGTCGGTATGTCTTGTAGAATACCCAAAATGTTGTATATTCCATCAATCTGGTGGTATTGATGCATACATCACAAGCTCCGATATCGATATACTTAGGACTCGAGTCGAGCGTGCAACCTTGGTATTCTACTGGCTCGCATAGATGGTTGCAACAATGGAATCTTTTATAACACCGAAACTTAGATAATCACTTATAATTATTGTATTGTAATTAACAATAAATAATTGTTAAGTGAAATGTTCTATGTATTATCAAGTGCTAATATGTTAGGCAAAAAACTTCGTCCCAAAGAAGATTTATGAAGTTTGCTATATATTCACAATCTTCATTTGCTTGATTTGCTAAGAAGGCAAAGTAGCAAGAAAAAAAATTTCACAAGAGGAGACGAGCAGGAATGTCAAAATTTCCAAGCATTAGCATTGAAAGAGTTATGTAGCAGCCAATCATGCGGACCCCTCCAGTCATAAAATTTTCAACCTATCAAAACATGTTTTTCTGACAAATTTTCAACCTATCAAAACATGCCTTTATTGTCGGTTCAGTATTATTATTAATTTTTTAAAATGTTGCTTTTGTGAACTAAGAGGACTTAGGTTCAGAGCCGGTCTTCCAAAACTACAAATTAAATGAGAAAAAAGGTTAAGAAGAAGATAAAATGACAAAAGGTCTCATTTTCATTGATGTCAAGTTGATATTGGTTTAGTAATAATAAACTGAAGACTTTTTGAACATAAACTTTTGGATTCATTCATCAATTCCATTATTCGTTCAAACCATGCTCCATAGGTCAATAAAAAAAAAGATTAAGATTAAAAAGCTACCATAATTTATAAAAAAATATTGTTTTTTTTACCGTAATTTATTTGAGCAGTAAATTTTTTGTAACCATAATCAATTGATTTGGGTCAACAAAAAGAAATTCAAATAATTTATATACCTCTATTGAAGTGATTGTCAAACAAAATATAAATTATGTAAAACACACACAAACATACATGTATAAAGAAGGAATTCACTTGTGCAGACTGCAAAATTAATATTAATTTATGTTATATTTTATATATTTGCACTATTTATGTTTTTTTTTTTTTAATTCCAATGTTTAATATTATGTTCTATTTAATTACATAGATTGTGTATCAGATTTTGAATTAATTGAAAATATTCAATTTTTTTAAATAATAAAATTTCATTCATTAATATATATTGTAAAATTATTATTTTCAATCAAAATGACAGTTATTAGATTGACTCAAAACTTAATATATTTGACAAATATAAATCAATTTATAAAAATATTAATTGTATATGAAATTATAAAAAAATGTAAAATAAGATTTTACCCCGATGCATTAACTTAATTAGTCATATATATAATTAGATATGACGAGGACAACAAATAGATTATATATTATTTAATATAGTGCTAACTAAATAACTATTCTTAAAGTGGCAATTAATATAAAAAATTACATCAATAATAAGTTAATATTTAAGCATATGTTTAATATATAATTTTTCATCCATTATCAATTAATTTATGTCTATTCTAATTTTAGATCAAATATTTGTATTTCATTTTAACAATTATAAATGTGCTTTTAACTCTTTACGTATTCTACTGGCATATTTACATACAATAATGCTTTGGTTGATTCATCGGTGTTGGTAAGTTAATATTTACGCATGTAAAACAGTCTGATGCGATGTTAACCTAATTACAAAACTTAAGTTTGAAAAAGCCTGAAGCATTGAAAAGGAGATGTCATTTACGTTTTGACAATAAATCAGCTGGGTTTGTTTTACAGCTATTCGAAACAGAACTTGAATCATTGTTCGTTTATATATACATTGAAAATCATGGTCAACCTACGCTTCAATTATTTGTTAATTATTTAGTTTTGACTTGTTTGGAGGACCTCCGATATGACAGCTTTAGTCACGATTAAGCCTAACATTTTTTTACCAATTCACGTTAATTTTTTTAACAAAGGAGATATAATAATTTAATAATAAAAAGAAAACGATAACAAATATTAAAATTTCAATTTATTATAATTTTTTTTTAAATATTACATGAACTAATTGGAATATATTCTGAATTTCAATTCATGTATTTTGAAACACAAATTGAGAAAATATTCAAGATATGGCAGCTATATCCATAATACCATTGCAGTCACAGCTTTAACTAAAATTAAGCATATATTATATATACTTACGTGTAACATGAATAACTTATTCTGGAAGTTTGGCATTATATTGCCATTGCCCGACAGTGGATTCAAGCTGTTTGGGAAAGAGAAAAGAACCGCCCAGATACGGCTTTATAAACAAGGAACATGGACATCGGAAACACATTATTTTGTCTGAAATTTAATGAATTTGAATACATTGGCTTTGTATTATTCCAAGTAAAAAAATAATTGTATATTGCGTGATTTCGAAGATTCAATAATTTGATAATAAATTTTTTGAATTTATATTTAATTTATTTATAAATATAAAATTTTTATATTTTATGCTATACAAAAAAATAATTTTAGTTAACAATCACGAGCAGCCAGATCAACTTTCATCTTAAAAACACAACACTGGTTAGGAATGGTAAGGTGTGCCGAAGTTTGAGCCGCTGCATAATTGGCTGCATAAGACGTGCAATCCGTGGCATGAGGTAGGGACAGCCAACAGGGTTGCATAAATTTCCCGATAGGCAGCGCCTACACGTGGAAAGCTCAACGTTATTTTCATGGTAAAATCCTTATTGCTGGTACCCAAAAAAAATAAAATAAAAATCTTATTGCAATCCTCCAATCCAGCCTGTCTCTCTGCTGGTGGGTAAGAATGAAGCTGTTTAATTATAGTATGGTAATAAATCACATATAATCCTTACAGACATCATTCAGAATAAAAAAAACAGAGATATTTTTTTTTGTTAAAAATATTAAAATTAATTTTAATTAAAATTTTATTTTATAAAAAAATTTATAAAATGAAGTAATTGATAATTAATATATTAATTTTAACACAATGAAAGAAAAAAAATACTTAATACAGTAATTTTAAAGAGTGATTTTAGGCACTCGCTAGTATTTTTTTTTTTTTTAAAGTAAATATACTCTGGACTGGATTGTTACTGGAAATCGACCATGATGTAAATTATGCTATTGTTTTAGAAAGCTAGTTGGAGGAATTATGGATCTGAATATACTTTTTTTCTTTCAACAATTTCGTTAATTTCTACTGAAAATATCAGTAATTAAGCATAGGAATATAGGATGTTGATTTCCGGTTTTTTTTTTTTTGGCTTTGATTGGTAATTTTGGTCCTTCCGCTTGAATTCCCTTGACAGGCATACCCTGGGAAAAGAATCAACGCAGCTCATTTTTTGATTGGTTCGGTTCTGTCCAATCTTTGATTTGACAATCGTTATCTTTCCGGCTGTGTGACATTAGCTGAGATTAGTTGTCCATGCAACTTGCTTGACTGTGACTTGATTTCCCAACGAGCTCAAGCCTTGATGATGTCGACCAATTAAGACCGACAAATAATGAATCAAACATAAACTGAAAAGTAAATAAAAAGTTAATTTGATATGAACAAGTACAGAACTCATAGCTTTCTTGTGCAACTTCTGGATTTTACCAAGTTGAGTTTTTGCCAATTCACCTTGCATATCTGGCATGAAACCGACTCCCAAGCTAATCTGAGCTTCACAGATAAAGTTAAAGAACCAGAATTAAGAGCATATGGTTATCTTATTTAAGAGAAGAAATCACGATAATGATTCTACAACTCTATATATTTATGGTCTTTGTACTGGAAATTGATTTCTGTAGGTAGCTATGTGGGGTATTACTTATAGAACTCAATAATTGCATCATTTTCTCAATTTTTAAATCATGAAATTGCATTGGTCGGAAAAGAACCTTTGTGTCTAGCTATTCATGACTAGTACTGTGGTTTGGTTGCCAATCACAAGCAGGATGAATCCAAAATTTGAGCCAATTTCTTTGAACTAAAACAGTCCAACAATTTTTAGCATTATGCGGGCACAGACCCACAAAAAATATTATAAAAAGTGGTTTTTAGGTTAGGTCAAGGACTCAAGGATTCCACGCCACACAAAATGATAGGTTAAATTAGCAGATAAATCCGGGGTTTTTATTTAAGAAATGTGCCAATTTGGTAGCAAAAGCAAAGTCAGACATAGACTTGTCTGCAAAATCGAGAAAAGTAATACCGTCAAAATATTATCATCATATTACATGCCCTCATGTGATTATTATTTTTAAAAAAAATTAATTTAGTAGGACATGCAACACTTAAGTTTATATATATAAAAAGATTTTTTTTATATTTGATGTGAAATTAAAATATTATATTTATTTATTTGAACGTGAAATATGATTTTTTTTTCTAATATCGGGACACCTTATTCATAGTATACTCCTTTTAAAACGTTTAGTGTAAAATTGATACATTTATCTATTCTGTTAAAAAGTTTGAGATAAAATTAAATGGTTAAAAATTGACTCTAATATTATTTTTCATATAATTATAACTACATCAACAAATTTATTTAAAAGATATTTAAATCTCAAATAAATATATAAATATGGGTTTTGTATATTTTAATAAGAGAATAATGATAAAGTAATAATATTTTTTAACTAGATCTGTTTATTTAATTCAAATTAACATAACTGTTACAATATCAGACTCTGAATTCTTTACTTCGTTCCTTGATCTTGAACCTCTGCACCATTCCTTCAAATTATTTCAAAAAATATAAATGATACATTTATATTAATTGGCCGCCGTTTAGTTTTTCAACCATCCTGTGCACTTGAAACGAGGATTCCAGGCTGTAAATATATTACGGTCGATCGTGTCTTTATTTGAATAATAACAATGGATAAATTCAAGGTTACAGGAGCGGTGCATTGGAAATCTGAGGCGGCCTAATCTTTACTCTAAACTAATCTCACCAAACGTATCCGACCAATTATATGCATAGATTTTGTCATACAATATCTCCTGGCATATGGTTTTTACTGGAAAATGAGTTGTAGCCTTTTTTCACAACATGGCGAGTCAACTTTTTCTAGGAAAGTGAAATTGCAAAAGTAATTAAATATCAATTTTGGATTTCTTTGTCTTCAAGATAGTGGAGAGAAAAGGTTGATTATTACAAGTTGAGAGATTAATTATTCGAATCAACTTTCAGAGTGTTAAATATTATTCATAATCTGTCGTTTTTGGGCTAATTGATTCAAATCCAATCTCTCAACTGGCAAAAGAAAAAAAAAAAAGTGGCTGCTGCATTGGGTAATTATCTCATTTAATAAAATATTAAATATTATTATATGAGATAATTAATAAAAAAATTTAATTTTTTTAAGAATATAAAAAAGTAAAAAAATTAATTAAAAATAAATCATGTAATACTTTGTAAATGATGCAGCTTGATAGTGTAGCAACCAATCAAACCTTGGACTGTTGGTATGAAAGACCTAATTGATTCTTAGGACTTCGGGCTGCGAAACCCAATTCATGAAAACAGCTATGGGCTATTGCTTAGCTTTACAATGGTCTTTACTGGTTTAGAGTTAATGCCTAATAGTCGAATTTTATTTTGTTTTCCCAGACTACAAAAGGAAAATGGAATTGCATGTTGAATTGAACAAGCCTGGCCCTAGAAGGAAAGGTCCTTCCGGTAACTATTTTTATTTTAAGATAAATAAGCAGTTAATAAAAATATACTATTAGACAAAATTATGACATAAGAATTAGAAATATTCATTATCATTTAAAAATTAGTAAACATAGCCAACTTACAATTTTTTTTTAATAATGTATTACCAATGTTATTTTTAAATTGATGTAAGAAAATTATTTTTACTGAAAATATGAAATAATTAACAATTAGTATGAGAAAATTAAGTAAAATATGATTTAAAAATTATTTTACAAATCATTTTATTGGTCGTGTCAATAGAAAATCCACGGATCACAAGATTTTTCATAAACTTGACCGATCACAGTTCTTTTCCTAAAAAAATAAAAAGTAAATGATAATTCAAAATTAAATTTAAATTATATTAGGGTGATTTAAAACATGATTTTTTTTTTAACATTCGTGGAAATTATTTCATATCATATTTTTTTTCTTATTCACCCATCGAAACTAGCTCTGAATCTTTGAAATGTCTTATGTTACGTATGTACGCGATGAAATACACTAATTATAGATATGTACTGATTTATGCTACGTTGAAGATGAAGAAATCGTAAGTCTATTTTTTCTCTGCTAGCTGGTGAGCAGGAATGAAACTAAATCAAAAGTTAACCATGTTTCTGGTCGCCTGTACAGGCCACTGGGGCAGATCATTCTCGGATCGAGTACAAAGGCAACAAATGCTACTACATGTTTGAAAGATACACATTGTAATCAAGAACTACTTTAGCATTCTGTACAGATTTCATCCGGTGCTGCAGTAGCAGCGTAGCTTTGCAGCATTCATAAGTAGACCATTTTTTATAATATTGAGTTGTGAGATTTGTTCTTTAGACCTGGAATATGTTTGTAAAGTTGTAGTGTTATCTCAAATCTCAAAAGTTACGGAAAAGCATTGAATAACTAAAGAAGAATATAATGTGTATAAATCCGGATATGGGAACATATCTCAAATTACACTATAAATAAATAGGCAATTAGGCAACTGCCATTTGCACGTAAAACAAATTAACAAAGCAGATCATGAAAAAAAGACAAAAGATGTAGTCTTATTTTATAAAGGAACAAGCAAAACGAGGGATCCATGCTCTATCAGGCAACTTAAAAGGATTGTTTCAAGGGCTGGATTTTGCAGGTGGTGGGGAGAAGAATGGGATGGATGGGATCGTAGTTGGGATTGTGGGGATTGAGGGCAGTGGAGGCATGGTTACCTTTGGGGCAGTAGGCAAGCTTGGGAGGGTGGGCATGCTAGGAAGTGGAGGCAAGGCGCCAGGTTTGGGCAGAGACGGCAGTGTAGTTGGCAATGTGGGAATTGTTGGCTGAGGGAGATTTGGCAAAGATGGCAAAGGCGGGAGTGTAGCTGTAGGCAAAGTTGGCATTGGAGGCAAAGGGGGTAACTGAAGAAGGTGACGAGCCGCCAGACCAACATTGATGCTTGAAAACGACAAAGCCATGAAGAAAGCCAAGATGAAGCCGTTGAAAGAGGCCATTTTTGAATATATTTCGTAACAATCAAGAGTGTTTTTTTCTAATAGAGGAAAGGAAGTTCTCCTACGGTTTGAATGAGGAAAAACAAGGCCAGGCGTTGGGTTTATATAACCTTGAATCAGGGGGCTTAACCTAGATCAGGTTGGTGAATTTATGCTCCAGTTTGGTTGGGAAAACGCGGAAATCCCATTTGAGCTTCATGTTTTAGCTCACCACCTCAATAGATCTTGGACTAATGAATTGTCAAAAATATTAGTTGTGGTTGGCCAAATATAGGCTGGTCAAAAGGTTTAGTTAGGTTGGTAAAACGTTCGAGTTCCAAATCTAATTGGTGGGTTATCTACCTTCGTTAGCTCAAACAATATCAGCCATTAGCGTGCGCAGCGTCAGCCAATGGAAAGTGATACCTACACCAAGATATCTATTTTTCATGTTTGCTTGTATGGAGGCATGACACAACTTTCCTTTATTAGAAAATTTAACCAAATAGCATACCCAAAATTTCATATTCAATTATCAAGAAAATTAATATGAAAACTTACCTAGATCAATTGAAACTGATTGATTGGGGTTAACAGTTTTTCACGTCTAAACTTTTCATTATGAGAAAAAAATCTTACTCACTCACTGATGAAATATGAGAATGAAAATAATATTGCTTAGAATGGGGACCATAATTTATTTATACTTATAGCATATTTTATTTTGGCATATCATTAAAATAAAATAAAATATTAGGTCTCTACACATTGTAAAGCTCATATTAATTGAGATGCTCTAAAGTGCAATAACTCAAACTTCGCATGATCACTTTTAAATGAACTAAACAAATTAGATAGCCTATAATGTACAATTAATTGATATATAGGTCTACTTAAAGAATTTTTCAACAATTTTTTACTTGGACCACATATGTCACTTGACAATTGTACATTTAAAGATAACTTTATGAGCTCAATATTTGCTATCTGCACAAAGTAACATCTCTAAACAATCTAGTCCATCAATTATATTAACATGAGATCAAAGCGATCTTCTTTACTTATATTTCGTAACTAGATCCATAAATGGCCACACATATTAATATAATCTCTAACATACATCAAGTATGGATGTGTAGTATGAAAATTACATATAAAGTGATCCCTTAACATGCTTATTTTCAATTGGTCATACTTTATAATTCAAAGAATTAAACAACATACTTTCAAAACTTTATGCAACTTTACTTCAGAGCTTTCAGCAACAATAATACTTAAGTCTGATCAAAGTAATATCTAAATAACAAATGAATATTAAGAAACAAACTCCCACTAAACGAGCATATTATCGAGATGAACCACACTCATACAAGTTGCATGCTCATGAAACCTTAGGTGGTACACTCTTAGTAAGTAAATCCGCAATCATAAAGCTTGTATATATATGTTCAATAAGTATTTGAAAACTTTGAACTATGTCCTTAACAATATGAAACTTAATGTTAATATGCTTTGATTTCAACGAGTTTCTGTTATTCTTAAAATAATTCAGTAGCTTTATTATTTCAATTAATCTTCAGTGGTCTCTTAATGCCATTGACAATACACAACCCAATGATTAAATTTCCTTGGTTTGATGCCTTATAGTAAGCTATAAATTCTACCTCTATGGTAGAAGAATCTATGAGTGATTGCTTTACACTCTTTCATGAAACAACTTCTCCAGCTAATACGAAAATATAGCCAGAAGACATTCTACAATCAAGGTAACTAGCAAATCAGAGTCTGAATACCCAACGAACTCTAAATAATCTGGCATTCGATATATGAGCATGTAATATTTAATTCTCTGTAGATACCGCATCACACTCTTTACTGCTTTCCAATGATCCATATCAGGGTTACTTAAATATCTTCTAAGCATTACAACTACGTACACAATATCCAAACGCGTATAAATTTGAGCATACATAAAACTCCCTACTGCTGAAGTGTAAAAAATCTTCTTTATCTCTTTCTTTCAATATCATTTCGTAGTCATTAAAGCAAACTAAATTTATCACCTTTAGCAATGTGTGTATCTCACGATGCATAATTCTTCATGTCATATTTGCTAAGTACCTTATCGATATATGTCTTTTGTGATAAGCCAAGTATACCACGAGAACGATCTTGATGGATCTGTTTGTCCAACACAAAAGATGCATCCCCAAAATCTTTCATTTTAAAATTATTTGACAGAAATCTCTTGGTTTCATGCAATAAGCGTATATTGTTGCTTGCTAGTAGATTATTATCAACATATAACAATAAAAGAATAAACTTGCTCCTACTAATCTTATGCTAAATACATTAATCACTAGTGATCTCCTTAAAACAGAATGAGGTAATCACTTAATCAAATTTTCGATATCATTGACGTAATGCTTACTTTAAACCATAAATGGATTCTTTAATTTCAATACCATAAGTTTCAAATTATCCGACATGAAATTTTCTAGTTGTACTATGTAAATTATTTCTTTAATGTCTCCATTGAGAAACACTGTCTTTACATCCTTCTGATGTGAGTCTAAATCATAATGAGTACTAAGTGCCATGATGATTCTAAAAAGAGTTTTTCAATGAAACCAGAGAGAAAGTTTTTTTTTTTAATAATCAATGCTTTCCTTTTGAGTAAAATTTTTGGTAACTAGATGTGCTTTATATCTATCGACATTGCCTTTCGAATCTCGTTTGGTTTTGAAAGTCCATTTACAAGCAATTCGACATTTAACTCTTTGAGGCAATTCGACAAGATCCTAAACGTCATTGTCCTCCATTGATTTCATCTCATTTTTCATGGCCTCTATCCATTTCTGGGAGTGAACACTTGGTTTGGCTTGACTAAAAGATGTTGAATCTTCTTCCAATCCTATATCAAACTCACGTTCTTGGAGATACACGATATAATCATCCGAAATCGCTATTCTCCTCTCCCTAAAGGATCTCCTAAATGGCACTTTCAATTGGGGTAGTTGTGGCTCCACTAATTGAATAGGAACATGTCTTCATATGAGTTGGAGCTAACCTAAGAGCATCTTGATAATTAGGATTTCCATCTTGAACAATGTCAAATATAACTGCCTAATCATTCTCAATTGCAACTGTAGGAATAGTAACATGTTCTTCTTCAAAGATAAGATTCTCGGGTTTGACACTCTCACCATATTCAACATCCCCAAGAAACTTAACATTTTCTGTCTTGAAAAAAGAATCTACTTGAGGGATCATAAAAAAACTTGAAACCTGTTAATCTTTCCGAGTATCCAACAAAGTAGCAGCTTACCGTTCCCAATTTCATTTCATTAGGCTTGTATAGTCTAGCCTCAACTGGATAACTCCAGACATGCAAGTGCCTAATACTATACTTCTTTTCTGCCCATAACTCATATGAGGTTTTAGCTGTTGTTTTACTTGAACTCGATTAAAAATGTACACTGCAGTCTTTAATACTTCTTCTCAAAGTGATTCTTGTAAAGAAGAATGATTTAACAAATTTCTCACCACATCCTTTAGGGTTTGATTTTATCTATTAGTTACGTAGTTTTGACTTGGAGTCCTCGACATTGTGTATTGAGGAACTATACTATATTCTGTTAAGTACCTTGTAAAGAGTTCTAGCTGCTGTTCACCTTATCTATATATCTGTCATAGTACTCACCACCACTGTTAGATTTAACGACTTTGATTTTCCTATAAAGTTGATTTTCAACTTCAGCTTGATAGGTCTTGAAAACGTCCAATGATTGAGACTTCTCATGAATTAAGTATAGGTACCAATAATGAGAAAAATTGTCTATGAAAATAATAAAATATTGTTGACCATTCCAAGAAGCCATAGGGAATGGACCAAATATATCAGTATAAATTAATTCCAAGACGTTTGAACTCCTATTGGCACCAACTTTCTTGACATTTGTTTGTTTTCTCTTAATACACTCAGTAAAGACTTTGAAATCAGAAAAATCATGGGAATCAAAATTTTTATCTGACATAAGTCTCTGTATCCTTTGTTCAGAAATATGCCCTAAACGCTTGCACGATAACATAGAAGAATTCTCATTAATGAATTTGCACTTTTCACCAAAATTACTTACATGCAAGGATTCATTAATGTATGAGACATGAAGGTTCAATTTATATAGATTATTAACTAAAGAACTGCTATTGATAAGATTTGAATACTGAAAAAGATTAAACTTTCCATTTTCAAATGAAAAAATAACTTGTTTGTCCAAATTAGAAATAGAAATCAAATTTTGTCTAAATAACAGTACATAAAAAGTCTCTTTCAAATCCAAATAACAATCGGATTCTAATTTTAATCTAAATAGACCAATAGCCTCAACATGAGCTTTCTCACCATTTCATACATAGATGAATCTTTCAGCATCAGTTGGCTTTCTGCTCCGTAGACAACCTCACATTGTCACACTTATGTGAGTAGTTGCATATGTATCTAACCACCGACTGTGATTTGGTACTAAAGCCAAATTAACTTCAGAATAAAAAAGTTGAGAAATTTACCCCTTTTGGCAAGCCATTTTGCATACTTGGAACAATCTTTCTTCACATGTCCATTTTTGTGGCAAAAAAAAAAAGGTGATCACCTTATCATGTTCCTGTTGCCCCTTAGGTTGTGAAGTTTCAGTGTTTGCAGTACGTTTTCTTGTATTGTTTCATTTTCTTTTTTTTTTGTTGCCAGCATTGTCCTTAGAAGAAGATATTAAGTAAGCATTTTCTATCTTCTTTTTGTCACAACCTCTTTTTCTCTTCCATACATTGGGCAATAAGTTTATTAAAAGTCTATTTCTCCTTTCGAGTGTTACAACTTATCTTAAAAGGGCTGAATTGTGCTGGAAGAGATATCAAGACCAAATGCACAAGAATGTCTTTAGACAACTCTAACTTTAGTGCTTTTAATCTTGTAACAAGATTAGACATTTTCATAATGTATTCTTTTATATTTCCTTTGCTTTTATACCGCATCGAAACGAGCTTAGTCAAAATGGTGCTCGTTTCTACTTTTTCATTTGCAGCGGATCTGTTTGTAATTTGTTTTAGGAAACTTTTAGAATCTTTCTCTTCAGACATTGCGTCCTTGATGGCATTCGAAATAGATTACTTCATGATCATCAGACTCATACGGTTCAAACACTCCTATATTTCATAAAGTGCTCTTTCCATAACTGAACTGTTATCAATAGAGGCGAGAGGTTGTTCTGATTTGATTGCATAGCTGAAATCCATACATCCAAGCACAATAGTAATTGCTCCTTCCTATTTCTTGAAGTTAGCGCCGTTAAGCACTGAAATATTATTTAAATTGGCAGATATAACCGAAGTATTCAATAATCTCACAATTAATAATTTTAAGCCATATAAGATACCAAACACAACATTGATATTTGATTTTTGGACAGAAATATCAATTTATAAGTGATACTCTTAAACTTGATTAGTAAATATTGATAACCAAATCCGGTCAACAATATGCCTTTATTTGGATTGACATATTACATGTATGGTAAAAACTAATTTAGTCACATATTTACTACTTTATGTGTTAATAATTTTACAAAAAAATAATCTTCCTTTTGGGTCGATAATTTTTTGCATGGACTAAAAAACACTGTTATATAAATTCGTTAATGATAATCTTATTTTTCAAAATAAATAAATTGATATAAAAGCGGTCACTTAGGTGACATTTTATATCAATTTAATTTATATTGAACCTTTTGTTTCCACCAAATATGCACATGTATACATGCTGAGAATATATAAATTTAACAACAATTCTAAAGAGAGTTACCAATCAACTTAGAATATTATAAAACATATTATTATGAAGCAAGAAAACAATAACTATGTGCATAACATAAGAATTTAATTCAAATAATGCTAAATATTAAATAAGAAATATTTAGCAGTATTTAAAAATTCTGAAATCTATTTTGAAAACTGCTCTAACATTAACTATATTAGATTAAAGCCTGCAAGGTTTTCGTTAACAATAATTTTAACGACTATTTTGAAAATTGTTCTAACATTAGATCAAATCCTGCAGGATTTCTTTCAACCACAATTTTGACAACTACTCAGATAACACCTCCAATAAGTATATTAAAATGTACAATTATAGCTTACATCAAAGTCTATGAGGTTTCTTTAAACTTATAATTTGTCTTACAATTATTTTAGGATTGTCCAGACGAATTTTCTTGATTTTCTTTTAACCAAAACGAAAATATATCAAATTTGTAACATGTTTCAACCATAGAAGTCATAAAAGATAATTATCATAAATCTTAATCAAAACACATAAAATATAGATGTTTTAGTTTCAATTCAGGTTTTAAAGACTTAAAAGTCCTGATTACATGAAACATGAAACTAATTTCAAAAAAATGTTTTCATGATTTCAATATTTATTTTATAAGGAATAAAAGCACTAACCTTTCAATAAAAAATTTTAAGTCTCAATGATCAAATATGAATGGCTTTTCATACCACTTGTTAGAAAATTTAATTAAATAACATGCTCAGGATTTCATGTTCAATCGTTAAAAAAATTAATATGGAAACTTATCTAATCCATTGGAATTGATTGATTAAAGTTAGCAATTTTTCATGTCCAAACTTTTCTTTATGATAGATAATAACTTACTCACTGATGATATATGAGAATGAGAACAACATTGTTTAGAATGAGAACCATAATATATTTATACCAATAGTATATATTATTTTATTTTGGCACATCATTAAAATAAAATAAAATATTGAGTCTCTACACATTGTAAAACTCATATTAATTGAGATGCTCTAAAATTCAATAACTCAAATTTCATGTGATCACTTTTTAATTGACTAAACAAATTAGATAACTTGTAATGTACAATTAATTGATATATGTAGGCCCACTTAAAGGATTTCCCAAAAATCTTTTCTTTCTATAAGATAATCCTTAGTTCGATGATGAAATGAGTCAAGGTTTAGAAACTGTTGTACGATTTCCATTTCTAAACTTTGTATTTCGACTTAATAGCTGAATATATTCTCAATTTTTTGTAAAAAATAGAAATAAGTCATCAACCTTTAATTTTACAGTATACAAACATAACGTTTTAAAATAATGCAATTAAATTCAAACCAGTTATAAATTTTTACAGTAAAATATAAAGGTTGAAGACTTATAAGACCTTAATCTATTATTTATTTTACTTAATTGCATTATTTTGAAAGGATGAATGCTTATTTTATAGTAAAATAAAAGTTTATAGACTTTCACAATAAAATTAAAAGTTGATGGCTTATATTCATTTTGTATAAAAAGTTGAATGTATATTTGATTATTAAACCTTGTATTTCAAATAAAATAATAATAATAATAATTATTATTATTATTATTTTTATTGTGTATGATAAAAAGAATAATAAAATAAAATAAAAAATAATAAAAGTGCACCACGTAAACACGAAGAAAACATGTGGGAGACCAGGTCTATCGCCTCGAAAATAGTGTTGTGGGATACATAAATTATGTTGTTTGGACAATTTTTTCCTTAAATATTTTTGATTCTGCAGGACCCGTAAAGCAGTAAAAAATATTTAATTAGTGGATAACTACGTAATTAAATGTGAAATTAATCCCTATAAATAGGGACCAAGTATGATTTATGGAATTAAGTCTCTATTTTCTTTACAGAAACTCTACCGAATTCCCTTCTGACTTAAGTATCGGAGTGCTTACGTAGAGAACAGCTCCGATCGAAAACAACTTTGATCGAAGCGAAGATGTCAATAATATGTCATCATTCTATTTGGCAACAAGAATTATTATTTTACAGATGAGTAATGATTGAATCTAAAGTTTTTACAAGCAAGTCGTTCTACATGTTAGTAAATTTCAGATGATATATGGTAATTTTGACTTTGAGGCGTGTAGTATTACACTTTCTTGAGTATAATATTGCTTCACACAGAAGTAAGTTACCCTAGGATACAACAAAGCCTTTAGAGATTTTCTTTGTGGATTGTGAAATATCAAGAGGGAGTGCTTTTGAAAATCAATCAAGAGTATATAGGTTCTGAATAGTTGCAAATCAATGGTTGTAATTATCTGTTAATTAACAACCATTGATTTTCAGACATAACTGTTCCAAATATAACTGAAAATATATCTGTTGGAACAGTTAAACAAATTTTAAAATTTAAAAATAATAATAATAATAAAAATAAATAAATAAAAATAAATATTTCTGCAAAAATTAGAATATTCAGAATCAAGAGTCCAAGTGGCAAAGTGCTCATCTTTTGATTTTTAAAATTAGTCAAATCTCAAATAAACCCACAAATCTGAAGTAATTCAAGTTATACTATAAAATTAATTTTTTCTTATAAAACTAATTATTATTTTATCTATAAATAATGTAAAATTAAATTCTATTACAAATTATCCAAAATTACATCCGGTCCAAGAGCATGTGGTAGCTATGCTTTGGATCATGCTATCCCATTCCTCGATCACACAGGGTGGCGGCGCAGTTGGCTAGCGCGTAGGTCTCTCATAGCTTACTGCGTTCACCAGAGGTCGAGAGTTCGAGCCTGGCTGACCCCAATTTGCTTTTCTACTTTTATTCTCATGATGGTTTCATGTGTAAGACGTTTTGGGTTGGAACCAAGAGACAAGAGATCAATCCTAGAAATGTGAACGGAAGATTGTTTGTATATATTAACACAAAATTCAAAATAAGTGGAAAATTGCAATTTATGGAAAAAAACAACAAAATTATCCCTCTTTTAGAGTATTCCTTCCTCCACAAGATGCACGTATTACATACAAACAAGAAAAACCATCCAAGATTATACTTCAATTGGTGCAGAACTAGTTATATGAGAACCGCAGGCATTCCAGGAAAATAGCTGTCGGCAATATGCCCCCTATCTTCTACCATTAAGAGTCTTGGTCTTCCTCAGGTTGGCTAGTTCTTCAACAAGCTTCCTTTCTTCGTTACTCAGCTGTTTTGGGATTTCGACCTGCACTCTCACTAGTTGGTCCCCCCTCATGTTGCCCTTATTTAGCAAGGGCACACCTTTCTTTGCCATAACCAACGTTGTTCCAGGCTGTATACCGGCGGGGATTTTAAGATCAGCTGATCCATCAACCGTTGGTGCCTTCACCGTTGTCCCCAAGATTGCATCAACATAAGAAATCTTGCATGTATAGAGAATGTTTGTGTTATCCCGTTTCAGTACAGGATCTGGAAGCACTTCAATGACGACAAAAAGATCACCAGGGGCACCTCCTCTCCTCCCAGCATTGCCTTCTGATCTGACTCTCAACCGGCTACCAGAATCAACCCCAGCAGGGACCTTCAGGCTAATCTTCTTTGATTTTCGTACTCTGCCATCGCCGCCACATGTGTTACAGGGAGTCAATGTTTCACCAGTTCCACTGCAGGCAGAACACGTCGTTACCTGCTGGAAGACACCCAGTGGAGTCCTCGATGATGAGACAACTTGCCCTTGCCCACCACATGTGGTACATGTAGATGCCTTTGTCCCTGGCTTTGCACCTGAGCCATCACAGGTGTTGCAGCTGTCAAGCCTGGACACTTCAATCTCTTTTTCAACCCCAAAGACAGCCTCCTTGAAAGTCAGGGCAAGATTGTAAATTAGATCTTCACCATCTGCAGCAATATTTCTGGCACCTCTATTTCCAAAGTCCACGTCGAATAATGAGCTAAATAGGTCAAATGGATTGGTAAAGTCCTATCAGAATAGCACGGTAAAGATTTGACTGTGTAAGAAGAGAGATATGTTTAAAATAAAGGAGGATAAAGATTAAAAACAACTAATTTCAGAGCTTTATTCATCAATAGGATTAACTTACCCCCATGCCGATATTAGAACCTTTAAGACCATCTTCTCCATACCTGTCATATATAGAACGCTTCTCATCATCTGACAAGACCTGCACCGTAGTGTTTTTTATCTTTATTGTACAAGTATCTTTAACAAGCAACTATCCATGGTTATCAAAGCCTATGCTCAACCAGGTAGCAATAACCAATAACCCATGCTTGAAATCAGATTTGTACCTCATAAGCTTCACTAATCTTCTTAAATTTCTGATCAGCTCCTGGTTCCCTAAACCCACGATATATATTAGCATAGAATTAAGCAAATGTAAAAATTCTTCCAGAAGAAGAAGTATAGTCATTTAAGTTATGTCATGTTGAGCGTATTATAACAAATAACTTTGCCTCAATGCTGACATAAATGTATGTAAACAAAAAGAAAGACAGACATAACAGATGATAAAATAGTGAAAAATATGGATTTTAACAAAGTCTTCTAGCAACAAATGAGAGAAATGCAGTTGTAGATAATAAGAATTTCCAATACATCTCCTCAAATTGAAATAAAGAAAAAATGCATAGACCACAAAATAATGTCAGATCACGCATGTTCACATAATAATTAGAGATGTAACATATAATAAACCTACAAAATGATTATACCAAATGTAAATAAATTTAATCATAAATGCTATAGGTGCATGTATCCTGACTCAAACAAAATATAACCAATAATTTTCAATGACTGCCAGTCCTGGATTTAGCATATACAAGCTTACTACTAGTCATTCCTTCCCTTTTATTGGATACTGCTTCCATAGCATTGCATTAATTTTGGATAGGTTTGGACAGTTGTAGTTTAACAGTGACAATCTTACTAATTGCTATAATAATGCCCAATTCATGGGCACTTCTTGTTATCTAATTAAGGCATGTTTAGCAGCCATTAAAGCACATCAATATATTAATTAAGCACTCAAGGTAGCAAGTGACAGACATGATAAATCAGTAATTCAGGCAAATTACAGTGGTTCAAGGTGGCAGCACAGCAGAGACAAGATGCCAAGTCAATCTTGAGGCTCCAGGAGCGCTGATTAGCAAACACAAAAGAACTAATATTATTGGTAGGATCCCTAATAAAAGTAAAATATAAACTAAAATTGAAAGAGATATGCTAATTATCTCTCTTCTTCTTCTTCTTCTTCTTCCTCTTTTCTTTTTTTTGAATAGGTAAAGTTTTTTATTTATCCAAGGAGCAGCAAATGGTGCAACAAGTCAACCAAACTGCCCATGGCAGTAAGAAACAAAACTAAACAGCAGTTGATGATAGCAAAGAATCACATAAGCCCCAATTATCTTTCTCGAGTTTAAATTAATTTGAACTTTATTATGCTTATTGCCATAACAATACATAAGTATCCAATGGCCAATACAACTTTGGTTGCACAAAGAGAACACCTTTAACAAAGATCTTGAGCTTTTCTCTCATTTTCTTTTCTTTTTTCTTTTTTATTTTTAAATATAAAAAACTAGAATGTGATATGCACATCAGTATCTGAAAAAGACAAGCACACAGCCAACCACCATGTAAGAAAGAATCCAACACATCTTGGTTTGATCCCATTGTTGTAATACATTAACGAAAACAAATGATAAAATGGATTTCACCCATGAGCGGGGTGGGATTGATACTTGATATATTTGATAATACAGCTGCTACCAGGAAAATATTAACAGTTGCAAAATTTTATACTTCTAAGTTTTAACTTACTTGTTCACATCAGGATGATAACTCCTGGCAAGCCTTCGATAAGCTGAACGCAAAAAGGATATAGTCAGCAGGAATGAATCAAAAACTATATATCTGCAGCTTCTCAATTATATGATTATGATGGTTCAAGGAAATATTACAAAGGGCATACTCCTAGACACTTCAGTAAATATGGCTAACTAAGCAATGGTAACATAATAAGAATTGAACTCCCAATCAATGAAACTCTTGGCAGCAATCAAATTAGAGCCTAAGGTCAGGAGTGGTAGATGAGCATTCACCTCTACAATGTATGGTTCAGAGTAGAGCACAGATAAATAGACAGTGAGAGATTCTTCCACAAAGACTCTGGTGGAACAGAAAAGAAATACTAGAGGAAGACTGATATTCTTAGACCTCAAAGCCATTTGCGAGGGAAAAAAAAAAAACCATCACATGCAAACTATGTCAAGTGAAATATATATGGATAAGGTACAAATATAAAAGTCAAGTCTGATCAGGATTGTATATTCACCACTTTTTATGTCAGATTTGCTGGCATTTTTAGACACACCAAGGATGGAATAAAAATCCTGCAAGAACACATTTAGTATGAAATAAGTATGCATGCAGTTTGGCAACAAAATACCAAAAAGCAAGGCAAATGAACCGGCAAGAAGAAAGATTATAGAAACACAGTTGTTTTCGCAATCATCATTGTATGGAAAAAAGGCAAATAAGATGAACACTCACCTGAGCAGCTTTGACAATCAGACACCTTGCCAAGCGGTGACATGATTTTCTAGATAACGGGGAACTGAGTAACGTATGGGCCAAATTTTGAGAAAACATGATTGAACTTGAAAAAGTTAATCCTCTACCTATCTCAGCTGAAACACTAAATAACAGAACACAACACATCAAAATGTTGCTATAAAGGAAGCCAAAAGCTGTACCTACCAAAAAATTAAAAATTTAACCCGCTAAATGAAGACATTTATTAAAAGAACTCACAATACATTTAGGAAACATAGTACCAAAAATTGCCTCAATATTTCCCCTTCAAATAATATCATGTATCTAAAACTAAAACATGACTACGATACAAAGAAACCAATTCTTTAACCTTTTTGGAGAGAATCTCACCGTCCTTGAGACAACCGCAATTTGTTTGAACTAGAGCTTGACATAAATCGAGGTCGAAATCCTGACCAAGTCACGGTGGTGTTCGCACAAGGTATAGTCGCCATAAAAAACTCTGTATAAAAGAATCAAGAATTATAAAATAGTTTTGGCATAAAAAATGTTGCCATTGCATGTGTAGTTGAGTAGCTGTAAGAGAGAAAAGAAGCAGTGAAAGGAAATGATCACAGCAATCTTGATGGCAAGGCAAATTAGAGAAGCCCAAAATCTTAAATCTTTTATATATTTAGAGAGCATAGAGATTACAGAAACAGAAAGATGTAAAGAACTTGGGCATTTTCTGATGAATAAACCTGAAAATGCCAATTATGGCGCTTCTTCTCAAGTTGGGGTTTTGGGTTCCGCTGCTGGTATTGAATAATGAGCTGCCTGCGCTGCGAGTCCCGTCTTGGGACAGTAATGGTTGTAGAGGCAAACGTTTGAAAGCTGAGAAATGTCTACTTTGTATAACAAAGACTAAAGAGTTCCTCCTGGTTAGTGACTTTATTCGTTAAAGAAGAAGCTCCGACACCAACCTGCGGAAGTCAGGAGCGTCTTCTAGAAACCATTTATACCTCTATATTTTGATTTTTGTGGCGGTATAAATTTATAAATTAATTATTTTCCCAAATTCAACATATTAGGATTTGTTTTATGAAAAAAAATACATATTAATTTCGATGGAATTAAAAAAATAAAAATATATTAAAAAAATATTTTTAATAAAATAATAAAAAAAATTAATAAAAAAATGATAATTTAATCTTAAAATTTTTATATTCTTTAATTAAAAAATTGAGCTGGTCGTGGCTCATCGAATGTGACGATAAGTCAAATTGACTTTGGTAATTTTCAACCTAAGATTTCTTTTTTATTTTGATTTGGCCAATACGAAATTTTTAACATTAATATTTATTTATTTAGTCAAATTTAATTTTAAAAAATATTTCTATATTTTATGATTCTTGTTTTGCGAAAAAATATTTATTCATAAAAAATTGAGATTATTCTTTTGAAAATCGTCATCTTTTTTTAGAAAGTGAAGTAAGTGTTTTTAAAAAAATTATCTATAAGTAGGTTATTTGTCAAGTTTAAGAACGTAAATGAATAAAACGTTCGTTGAACAAACTCGTTTAAGGTTTTGGTAATAATAAATTTCTTTATGGTTTATAAAATGTATAAAAGGTGAACAAGAGAATCAAACCTTAAATTTAACATCTTCTAAGGATAGATAACAATCGCTAGATCAAGTTTTAGTTGGTAATAATAATTAATTTTTAAATTACATAATTATTCATAAGTTATTTTAATATTTAGTTACCATATTTTCATATTTACTTAAGATTTTTAATTTTAACATCATATATATTAGAATGAATACAATTTATTTGTATAATTTTTTGTTTAGTATTCACGAATATATTCATTAATGTTCATAAACGAACTTAAACAATATGAACCAAAAACAAACAATATTAAAAGATAAATGAACAATTACGAAAATAATAATATCATTTTATATTCAATTTGCTTACAACACCTAATAAAAGCTCCTAATTATAATTTTATTTAAACCAAATTTTGGCCGATCTTTTAAAATCAAGTTAAATTAGATCAACTTAAAATATTTTTATATTAATAAATATTTTTTAATTTTAATAAATGTTTAAAATATTAATATAAAAAGTCTCCTAATATTTTAATTTTAAATATTTCATTTTGTATATTATTAAACATAAACATTTTTAATAATAAATATAAATAAAAATATATTATTATTTTAATAAAAATAATAAATATTTAAATTATTAAATATTTTTAATTAATATTATCTAATATAACAATATTAACTTAAAATTATTTCTAATTTAAATTTATGTTTTGTTGACAAATGTATTTATATTATTATTACAATCTTTATTATGATTTAATAATAATTGCTTTCAATATAAAACATAATTATTTTAATAATATAAATATATTTTAATATATTTTAATAATTAAATAGAATATTAATTTAAGTAATAATACATAATTTTTTTAAGTCTTCAAAATATAATATTTTAATATTTTAATACATTTAATAATATTTATTATTAAATATAATTATTTTAAATATATTAATAAATTTTACTGATAAATAATTTTAATAGTTAATATTATTTAAAATAATAAATCTTTTTTAAAAAATAATCACTTAAAAAATTATATTTTTTGTTAATTCATTTAAATAATAAAAAATTTTCTTTTATAAAATATAAGCTAACCTTAAAATGTTAAGATTTTATTAGGTTGGTTAAAGAATTTTTTTATTATAAATGAGGACGTAATTTTAAAATAAAAAGAAATGGGGAATACAATATATATTAAGATAATCCTAAAACACACTTTTAGGTTCCAACAAAAAGTTGCCTTATCATTTTTTTTAACACATACCATACTTATTTTGTTCGCTTACTTATCAAATCAATACATTAATTAAGTAAGTTGACTCCAGTTCCATGTTTCCATACATTCTTGTTTTCGTACGACGAAATTCATTGAAACTAGACATGACAAAGGGGTTGGATTGGCTCGAAACTGGTCTGCACCGACCCGGTTAACCTGACCCCGTCCTAGAATTGGTGAAAGGTTGAATTGGGTCTGTTCTTAAGTTTGAGGATCAGGCCCAGTAAGGTCTCGGCCCTTTGAGGACTGGGACCTTATAGGCCCTGGTCCGGGCTGGACCAATGATGGGTTGGAACCAATCCGGCCCATCACATCTGTTACCAAAAGGCAGCAGATTCGGTAGGCTAGTGCTTCCCCATTTAAAAAAAAAAAAAAAAATTAAGTTTTTTATTTTTAAAACCTTTTTTATATAATTACCTATTATCATTTCATTTTTTTTACATTCTCTCTCTCCAATTCTCTCTAACTTCAATTCTCTCCAACTCTCTTCAACTCCAATTCTCTTCAATTCTAAATTCTTATTATTATTCTAATTATTTCACTCAAATTCTCTCTTCTCTAAATTGAAAATTCATTTACATTATTCTTTTTTTATTATCTAAATATAAGTCTAATTTAATTTTCTCAAATTCATTTCTTTTTTATAATTTTACAAAGTATAGTTTCTCCATTTATTTCTTTCAAATTTTCAATTGCATTTATTTAAAATATACAAAATATCAGATCTCTATCATATTCATTCATGTTCCATTTCTCGCCATTTCGATTCTACTCAAATCCCCAACTTAGGTAAAGAATCTTTTACACTATGTTGGATAAATATTAGTAAAGGAAAGGAAAGGAAAAGAATACAAAACAAAGGAAATGAAGAAAAAAGAAATGGTACATGTACCCATTGTTTGGATAGTTAAAATTAATAAAGGAAAAGAAAAGAAAGTATTTTTAACGATTCATGTTTGGTTAAACAGTGAAAAAGTTAGGGAAATGATTCATTATAATGCTTTTTTTATTATAACTTTTTTTGTTTTAAATGTTATAATATAATAAGGTTAAATTTGATATTTTATCTATTAAAATTCTTCGAAATTTCCTTTCCTTCCTATTTACCCCAAATTATGGTATTAAAAAACTAAGTATGTCAAGGGAAAGTAAGGGGTGCTCACTCCCCCTCTCTTTCATTTCCTTAGCTAAAAATTTTTCTCAAACAAAGGAAATGTTTTCAACATTCCTTCGGTTTACTTAGCTTTCCTTTCCTTTCATTTCTTTTCCTTTCCTTTCCTTTTGCCACCCTCAATCTAAACATAAGGTTAATGAATTTGAATCAGATATCCATTCGAAAGATGAGCTTCCTCCAACGCTAACAATTGCTGGTGGTCAAACATAATCATCAACTGCAACCACCATCACTATTACAGTTACATCATCAAAATCGAAGAAGAACCACCCTAAGAAGAGAAATGTATGAAAGTATTTCGACATTGTCTAAAAATAAGGTATGAACGAAACTTGAGTAGTTTGTAAATTATATAAAATAAACTATACTTATACCTTCAATAGAGGCGATGAGGTACAGGTGCATACAAAAGACTTTTAGCTAGTAGAGATAACATTGATCCAAATGGGAAGAAGACGAAATTAGAGAAGGTAAACAATTTCAAATTAATTTACATGGTGGAAACATATTTTATTTTTGACAATGATAAAGCTAGGTGTGGTTTAGTTAGATTTGTAATTAGAACTGAATAACCGTTTGCAATATGTGAAAAAGTTAGATAATTAGAATATGTTTGTCAATATTACAACCTGCATATAAACAAATTTCTAAACATACATTGAAAAATGATTGCATGCAATGTTTCAAGAATATATGGAAGCTTTAAGGCATAACCTTACTAATATATCATGTAGGGTTAGTTTAACTAGTGATATTTGGACTAGTATTAATGGTTTAAGTTATCTTCTTATATAACTTGTCAATAGATAGATGAAGATTGGTGTATGCAAAAACACATTTTATCGTTCGATGTATTAGAACAACCACATAATGCATATAGTAATACCTTTATTATATTAGTAATGTATGTAAAATGTATGAAATTGAAAATAAAGTTTTTTTCTATTACTTTAGTTAATACATCAAATAATATTGTAGCTATTCCTTTGTTAATTAGAAGTTTAAACCCAGTTATGCAATGTGTATTTTTTTCATGTTAGACGTGCATATCATATTATAAATTTGTGTGTGCAAAATTGTTTTAATGTTAGTGGCATAGGTCTAATTGATAAAATTAAAACTTTGCAAAGTGGATCCGCGTCTCGAGTCACAAACGTGAATGCAAGGGAACTTGTCAAGCGAATAACATAAATGTTAAAGCGTTTCCACTTTTCGTGGAAATAAGATGGAACTCTCTCAATCGTTTACTTTCTTCTATTTTACCTTATAAAGCTATTGTTATTCATTTTTATAACAATTTTGTAAATGACGAATCCTTAATAATTTCTGATTATGATTAGAATTTTATTGAAAGTTTTGTTGATTTAATATCTATTTTTAAAGAAGCAATCGAACGATTTTCAATTTAGTATTATCCAACTACACATTTTTCTGTTTCTATAGTTTTTACAATGTTTGATAAATTTTTAAAATTTAGGAATGATTCTTTTGTACCTGATTTGGAGGGAAAATTTTAAAAATATTAAGAAATAATTCCTCTTATTCATTGTATTACAACTTTATTAGATCCTAATCAAGGTGAGGTAAATATAGATTTTTTTTATTGTTCTGAAGAGTTTCTTGATCTTGATTATGTTGAGATCAAAACTCCTCAATTCGCACATATTTTTGAGATTTGTTTAGTCTTTGTGAAGGTGAGATAGAGCAGCTCAACCAAGGAGAAGAAGAACCAAATGAAGAAACCTAAAGTGAGGCGACAGTAGCCGTCGATGAGGCATTTTCAATACAACTAAGGTAGCACCAAATAAGAGATTAAAGCTAAAAGGAAAAGCCAACGATAGTGGATCCAGCTCAACAACTCGACAAACTTATGATGGAGGAGATGGAGGCTCCAATGAGATAGGATTTTTCTTAAGTCAAAATTTTTCTATAAGCAACAATAACTTTGATATTCTCTAATGGTGGAAAGAAAACCAAAGATAATTTTCAATTTTAGCTTCCATGGCATGAGATGTTTTTGCTTTGCAAGTATCATACATTTGTTTTAAAAACCTGCATTCTTGACAAGTGGAAGAATCATTGGAAACCATCGAACCAATTTTAATCAAGTTTCATTATGCATGCTAACTCTCAAAGACTTGTTTGAAGCGAAATCCTGCAATAAAGAACTATGAATAACCAATGAGTTCGCTAATAATATGTCAGAAGAGGACGAAGAAATTTTTAGGTCAATCCTTATAATAAAAAAAGAATAGAAAATAGTTTTATTTTTTATTTGTAAATTGTATGTAAAATTGTAAATAAATTCAGTCATAGTAAAAAAATTTAAGGACTAGGTCTCATGGTTTTTACCCTTTTAAATTCTTGGGGGGTTTTCTACGTAAAAAATTTTTGGTCTCCTTCTTCTCCTTTTTGATTTTCATTTATTGTTATTATTAATCGGTAAATACCAAATAAATTAATATTGTAACTATAAGTTTAGTTTAAGAATGAATAAACATTTAAAATACAAAATGAAAAAATATTTGAAAAACATACTAAATAAATATGTTTTCTTAAAAGTAAATTATCGATGAATTTTTTCATGCAAAATGACAAGTTTTAAGTTTACATATATTTCAAATAATAAATGATAAATTTAGTTACATATCAAATGTAATAAATAAATTTAATTTTTTCAAAAGAAATTAAAAAATTTAATACTATTATAATTTTCTTAAACTAATAACTTTATTAAATAAGTTATAATAACTTTTTTATAATAACATTATTTATCATAATGATAACTTTATAATATTAAAGAATAACTTTATTTTTATTATAATAGCTTTATTAAATAAGTTATAAAGTTTTATTATAATAACTTTATTATATAAAAATATATTAAACAACTAAATAAGTCAATATTTTTTTATTAATTAATAATTTTATAAATAAATTTATTAAAAATTTTAATCAAAAAATTAATTTTAATTTTTTTAAAAAGAAAGTGGGCTTGCCCGGAACGACCCGATTTGTCATGTCAACCGATTTACAGGGCTGAACCGGTCTAGCCATATCTGGCTTTGGATCGGCTTGAGACCGGCCCACTTGGGAATTGGTCTGAACCGGTTCTCGCTACTAACGAGCTAGGACCAGTTGGAACCAGTCCGAAACCGGCCCAGACCAGCCCTTTAGCAGCTCTAATTGAAGCATTTTAACAAGTATTAAACATACATCGTCTTATATAAAACCTTTCAATCTATAAACACTCTCTATAATAGAAGTACTATATAAATTAACTTTCTTAAAACAACATATCAAAAACCTAAATTGTTCCCCATAATTTTTTCAAACATCCATGAGCAAAATAAAATCAACATAAAAAAAATCAATACAATTTAACATTATACCAATGGTTGGAATGGATGCTTTCAAAAAGAGAAACTCTAAAGAAAGTCTGATAGTATAAGGCCTTATCCAACTAGGTTATGAATTTATTCTCTTAAACCCTAGGCAAAAATCAAGTTTAGGGATTTTTTTCTTTTAAATGTCGTTCTTTTAATAGTTAATTTTTGATGAATTTTTACTTTTAATTTTATAAATAAATTATTAATTTTAATCAAGTTAATTAGAGTTAAATTACTCAATTAATATGTTGATTTGATAAAGGAGTGTGCAATATAAATATGCTATATGTTTAAAAAAAAATGTGATTTCTCAATTTTTTATTGGTGCCTAAAAGGTGGGCTTTTAGGATCATCCTAATATAATATATTCCCAAAAAAATTGTCATACATATCAATTCTCAAGCCATCTGTAATATTTATTTAAAAGGGTAAATGCAAATTGTATTTATCGAGAAAAAATGAAAACATTTTAAATTGTTATGAAGGAAATAACAATGACTATTTTACCCTCTGATAAGTGCTTAAAATGTTATATTTATATTGTCTAAGGATACACTTCTAGCTATATTTTGTGCTTAAATGTGTTTTTTACTGTTTATTTTATGTTTTAAGTGATAATGAAAGAAAATAAAGTTTGAATGACACTTTACGATTTCTGACTGACAATGGTATTTTAGTAATTTCACATCTGTCTGAATTTTTAAGGAAAAAATGATCTTTAACAAAGTTGTAGAGGACTACTTAAGTTTTTCAGAATGTATAAGATCACCTAAATCAGAGTTCGTTTGATATGTCAAAAGTCCTTGCAAATTTAGCAATAAAAACCAAGAAATCTTATTCTTAATAGGACTGGAATTACTTCAAGGATAATTGATGTATTTAAATTGAAGCCTTTTGGTGGAGATACCTATAAAGAGAGAAGATTAATGAGAAGGTGGAATAGTTATCTATAAAGAGAGAAGATTAATGAGAATGTGGAATAGTTATCTAACTCTTCAAGCCAATTTGCAAAGGATAAAAAGAAGATAACTAAAGATTTATTTGAGATAATTCTTTAAAAATTCTGAATAGAATTTTTAGAGACAAATTCTATCATTCCTTCACTATATAAAGGGACTTTAGGGGTCTAATTAAATTCACAATTGGTCTAATTTTGGTTTTATAAAGTTATAAAATTCTATTGCTATTTTCTAAAATCCTTTTTTATATTAAAATTATAGTTGACCAATTACTTATTGTTTTAATATTTACATTTTTTTATTTTCTTCATAAATTTAAAGTTGTCTATTTCTTCTTTATTTTTTATATTGTTTTTGATTTTACTAATGTCTAGTGAGTAGTTCTCTAATTCATAGTATGTAATATTAATTATTTTTGGTTGATTCTATGCTGTGAAAAGTATGAAATTAATAATATATCACTAGTTAAGTATCTAAGATTTTTTTAACATATTCACATCATTATCAATTCAATTTAATATGGTGCATGCTGTTAAGTTAATATTAATAATCTATCGCTTAATTAAAGAACTTAAGTTCATAATTGTTTTTGATTTTTAATTCAACTCATTTCTTTCACAAATATTAATGTTGCTATATGAATATATCTTTAGAGCTTATTTTAGATAGTTTAACTGTGAAACCCAAATATTTCTCACTTTATTTATTATTTGGTAAACTAAGAAATAATTGAGAACTCGAAATAATATTATGCAGGCCTGAAACCACCAAAACACTCGGGTTAGTGACGTGGTGCCCGCTTGCACTTAAACCGAGGTAAGGCTCTAACCTCGAGAATTTCTTAAGAATTACATGTTTGAGTATGAATTGATGTTTAGAAATGAAAACTAAGGAATTGAAAGTGAAAAAATTAGTAAGGTTCGGGTTTTGCACTAAATCGAGCAAATGGGCTCGGAAAAGAGAATAAATCCGGAATAAATTTTAAAAATTCTTAAAAATTATTCTGAGGCCATAAAAAATTAATATAAGATGAAATTTACTTGAGAAATCAAAATCAAGTGGAAATATGAAGGTTTCAAGGATCGAATTAATTTTTAAGGTAAATTGAAAACTTTAAGCAATTTTGCTCGGTATTGATCAAATCGCGCAAAATGGGTTCAATCGGGTAATTTTTCTTAAACAAGTAACCCTTAAATTTTTATGAAATATACTAGAGACATAGTATAACACTTGAGAAGTGGAAATTTGGAGAAAATTGGACTAGAATAATTTTTCTTGAATTCTTCTAGAAGAGGACAAAAATCTGTCCCCTTCAGCCTGCCGACCCAGCCAACATGTTTGTCAAATTTGAAGACCTTCCGGTATTCAATTTGAGCCAAGTATTTCAAGTCTTAAATTATACTTAAGTAGATTTCAGTGGGCATAAAAATCAACCCCAAAGGACTTCTAGGCCGAGAGATATCCCCCTCCCTTTCTTCCCGCAGGCGTCCTCCCTTTTCCCTCCGTACGTGATTTTTTAGGCCACCTTCCGGTCAGATTAATGTGTTGGCCAAGAAGGATAAAATCTTCCTCATCTAGTCTTATATAACATATAAAACATTCAGCTACAAATATGTTCATTTACTAGGTGAAAAATGAAAAACAAAAACGGTCGACCGATCTGCTCTATTTTTGGTAAGTGAAGAAATTGAAATTTTTTATTCTTTGGCTGAGTTTTCTTGTAGTTTTTGATGATTCTAAGCTCTATAAATGTTAAATAACAGTTGAGGATCAATTTTAAGAATAAAAAACGTGGTCAACCTTGGTTAAACTCGAGGTAAAGTTGATGGATGATGATGAAGTTCATATATGTTGTTATTTGGTGTTGTTGAAAGATTTTTAGTTAAGTGGACTTGGATGATTTAACTTCTAAGAATGATTTGAGATCTAGACAGCAAGGTGTTGATGTGTTTATGTGAAAAATTTGATGGATCTAAGGCTATTAACGGTTAAATTTATACCGAAAAAGCCCGATTTATAGTTTGACACATTGTAAAACCGAAAAACGAAAGAATTGAAAATTTTACAAAGTGACTAGCTTGATTTATGAACTTGAATGAGTCTTAAGGTTAATGAAGTAATGAAATGAGAAATTAGAATAACGAAATTTGCCAAAAACGACACTAAATCGGTAAAACCGAGAAAATCAAAAAAGTTGATCGAAAAGTCAAAATTGGTCAAACTTCGAGAAGATAAATTAAAATTGAGTATGTTAAGATGAAATTGATCAATATATGATGAATGAATATCCTTTTGGGCAGTTCGAGAATTCGACACGTAAATCGAGGCAATCTCGAGACCCGACAAGTTTACGCTGCCCTACGATCTACGAGATAAGGGATGTGATTTAAAGTAGTATTGGTATTTAAATACCTTACTTCAGCTTAAAAATGTGTCGAACATGTTTGTTTTTACGAATAATAATTTCGAACCCAGAAAAAAATTACTATGGACTTAAAAATCGAGAAACCCGAAAGAAAAGCCCTATTTTTCGAGCTCTTCAAAATATACTTTTGATATCTGTGAAATGTTTTTAAATGAAATTTGTTATGTGAAAATGAAAATTCATTATTTCTAGAAGTTATGGGTGAAAAGACCCAAATTATGATTAAAAATATGATTTCTACGAGTTTACGGGTGAAAGGACCCGAAATATAATTAAATCATTATTTCTATGAATTTACGGGTGAACAGACACAAAATATGATTAAAAATATGATTTCTATGAATTTACGGGTGTACGGACCCGAGAAATTATTTAAAAATTTACGGGTGAACGGACCCCAGAAATAATTTCAAAGAAATGTTTTGAGACTAAGGCTATATGTATGTAAGCTATGAGAGCTATCTTAAATTTTTGTGTGGGGTCTGGACCGTCGTGGAACATGTCTCATACCACTTGGTGTACATTTAGTCCCTTGTGGTGCATGTTGAACTGCATCGGGTATTTGTACCACTCGGTGCGATATTTATGTCACTCTCCGTTAAAGGAAATATATGTATAGTGGCGATGGGCTCTGTAAGACCCTAATCTAGTCTACAGTCCCTTACCATGGCCATCGGTACTAAGTATAAGTGAAGCATCTATGCAAATTTTCTATGTGAAATGTATACATGAATACGACTCTTGTCGTAATGAAAATGTTGCCTAGTCTCCATGAAAAGAATCAGTATTATTTGAAAGAAAGAGTACTAAATTTTATGATTTAAATATTATGTACTCTGACTTGATTTGCTCTTTAAACGAGCTATGTGATATATGCTATGTGAATGATTTCCTACGGGATATTTGTTACATGATTTACATGCTACGTGTTTTATAAGATGCATGATTTATAAATTACATGCTACTAGTTATGATATCACAAGTACTTTGACTTGTCTTTTGAAACTAAATATGTTTCGGTTAATATTCACGTGCATGATAGTTTATAAAGTTTATATCATAATATTTTACATTTACATGTTTTAATGCTAAGATTGCCTTAAATGCATGTCTTACTGGGTTTGAAGAGCTCACCCCTTTATTTTTACCTCACATATTTTCTTAAGTAAATTGTCACCCTTACCCGTCGTACAATAGTCGTGGACAGGCGGACTCAGCCCTTCCAGGCTATCCTCAGTACTAGTAAGGTATATTTTACTTTATCTACCAGACTTCCTGTAAAGTATAGACAATGTTGTAATAATGTTTTGGGATGTAAAATAAGAAATATGAATGTAACTAAAGTAGTAGTAACGCAGTTTAAACCTTACTGTATATTCTGGATATATAAAGTGTGAGAATGAGAATAGACGTACTGATAAGTAGAGGAAAAGACATTGAAATCGACTGGTTGCGATTATAAATTGCGTCTCGGTACATTAACGAAAGATTAAGAAATTGACACTGATAGGAATACAACTTAAGTAAAGGATAAAAAAAAAAGCTCGTTTTTTCGCGTTTTCGGGGCGTCACAATTTTTTTGGTATCAGAGCAAAAGTTGTCTAGTACTATTAGTGTCAAATCGAAAAGTCAGATTACATCCCAAATTGTCCATACTTGTCTGGTTGTAAAGTAAGTATATTTGTTAAGTCATGATTAAAATTTTGGATGTACGTGCAGGTAAACGATTACTGAAAATATGAGTGGTAGGAGAGGCCGTCCAAGGAGACAGGCACAACCTGCTCCACCATCTCCCCCTCACCCTGAGAGCCCCACTGAGAGAATAAGGAGGCTCGAGGAAATAGTACTTGTATTGACTGCCATTATTGCCCAGCAGTTTGGGGCAAATACCCCTGGTACTGATGCCACTCCTGCACCAGTACAAGTTCCTCCTCCCCCACCACAGAATCCTCCGACAGCCCCAGCACCTCAGCCTGCAGCTCCACAACCTAGAGATGTTAGAGACACCCAAAGGCTGCGAGAATTTTTGAAAATGAGTCCCCCAGAATTTACAGGGGTAAAGGATCCGATTAAGGCTGATGGATGGTTAATAGGCTTTGATTCAGTATTTCAGTATTTGGGTTGTACGGATGAAGAAAAAGTGACTATGACTAGCTATATGCTTAAGGAAGAGGCCAAATTTTGGTGGAGGACCACACAAAAAACCTTAGCTGATAATCCAGCAGATATTACATGGGAGGCATTTCTAGATGCATTCAGAGCCCAGTATATTTCGCTTATAGTACAAAAGATGCAGGCGAAATTTTTGAATCTAACTCAGGGCAGTTCGACTGTTGATCAGTATGAAAGTTGATTCACTACCCTTTTGAGATATGATCCTGACACCCTTAGGGATCCAGCGCGTCGAATTGAGAGATTCTTGGCAGGTCTAAGATCAGGGATCCGGGACAGATTATTAAGATTTCGATTTGAGGATTTTAAGGATACTCTAGGTCAGGCTCAAGAAGTTGAAAGGGACTTAGATGTGACCTAAGCTGAGCATGGGTACAAAGCCAAGAATCGAGATAAAGGAAAATGGATACAGGTATCTCGATATGATATGAGAAAGAGCCAGCCGAAGAGGCAAAGAACAGATGAGCCTCAGACATGGGCTGAGAAGCCTCAGATCCACATGGGTAGTGCTGCCATTGCTCGAAGCCCTGGGACAGTAGTGCCAAGGTGCAAGAACTGTGAAAAGATACATGCTGGTGAATGTCGTTGGGCTACTAATGTTTATTTCAGGTGTGGAGAGGCAGGACACATGATTAAGGATTGCCCATTAATGAGACCTTATGAATCTCGGGAACAAACAAAACATCCTAAGAGGCAAGTACAGATTTCCTAGAGACAGGTCCCGCAACGGAGAGCAATAGCTGCAGAGAAGGGTAAGAGGCCCATTGCATAGGGACATGTGCGAGCGATAGACGGAGAGACAGCTGACATCTCCTCCGATACTATCAGAGGTACGTTTATGGTCTGTAATTGCTACGCACATGTTTTATTTGATTCAGGTGCTACACACTCTTTTATTTCCCCACAATTTGCATGTAAATTGCATTTAAAACCTGAATCCTTAAATCCCATGTTACGTATCAGTACACCTATGCATGACTCTCAATTGACGGATATGATATGTAAAAATTGTGAAATTGTGGTAGGAGGTAGAAAGCTGTTAGCAGATCTAATTTTACTGAATATGTTGGGTTTTGATGTAATTTTGGGTATGGATTGGCTAGCTGCTAATCGTGTAAGTTTAGACCGCTACACTAAGACCCTGACTTTCTCCTTACCCGAAATGTTTGATGTATGTTTTGTTAACAATAAATAAAATGCATGTTGTTAAATTTTACGAAGTTATTGGGTAATAAAAAAAAATGCTAACAGTATGATTCATATGAAGGCTATATTGCCTTTATTTCTGACAACAGTCGGGAACCACAAAGTATTCAAAATGTTTCGGTTGTATGTGAGTTTTTCGATATCTTTCCAGAAGATTTACCGGGGCTACCACCAGAGAGAGAAGTTGAATTTGCAATTGATATGGTGCCTGACATTCAGCCTATTTCCAAGCCACCTTATCGATGACATTGGTCGAATTAGAGGAATTGAAAAAGCAGTTACAAGAATTGCTCGATAAGGGATTTATTAGGCTGAGTGTGTCTCCATGGGATGCTCCAGTACTGTTTGTCAGAAAGAAAGATGGCAGTCTTCGCCTGCGTATTGATTATAGACTGTTGAATAAGGCAACAATAAATAATAAATATCCTCTATCAAGGATAGATGACTTATTCGATCAATTAAAAGGGGCATCAGTGTTCTCCAAAATAGATCTGAGATTGGGTTATCATCAAGGATTAAGGAGGCTGATGTACCGAAGACAGCCTTTCGGACTCGATATGGGCATTTTGAATTTTGGTTATGCCCTTTGGGCTAACAAACGCCCCTGCTGCCTTTATGAATTTGATGAATGATTTTTTTTAGAATATTTGGATAAATTTCTAATTGTGTTCATTGATGACATACTGATTTATTCTAAGTCTCGGGAGGAGCACGAGCAGCATTTGAGAATTGTGCTCTAAACTCTTCGTGAGAAGAGACTGTATGGAAAATTCAGTAAATGTGCATTCTGGTTGGAACAGATTGCCTTCCTCGGACACATAGTATCTAAGGATAGGGTGTCTGTGGATCCGTCCAAAGTGGATGCAGTATTAAAATGGGAGAGACCAAGGACAGTGACATAAATTCGGAGTAGGGGTGTAAAACTGGTCAAACGGTGCGGACCGATGCGGATTAATACGGACACGAATTTAAACGGGTTGAGCCCGTTTAGGCTCGCATTTAAATGGATTAAATTTGTGGAGACCGATCCGATTCTAATGCGGGCCGGATTAGCCGCGGGCTAACTTAACTTTTTTTTTTTGAAATAAAGGATTGGATTTTAAAAAATAATGAATTGAGCCTAAACACTTAATTAAGTCTAATTTTAATTTGTTAAATGATTATTGGGCTTTGGGAATTAACCAAAATTGTTATAAAATCAAATCACATAGATTTGAGACTAAAATACAAAGTTTAATTTGTAATTTTTTTAACAAGAGGAATATTAGTTCATTCATGATCAAATATAACAAGTTCAAAGCAAAAACCAAAATGATTTGGAGTTCTCCACTTAATTTCAAATTGTAAGTTAGTCACATAAAACAATATATTATGTACAAAAGCAAATTATGGGTTTGTAATATATATATATATATATATATATATATATATATATCAGCATAAGCAATATATTATATCATAAGCAAGCAAGTCATAAAATTGTGAAAATAGTTCTACAAATATTATTATATTAATCTCAATAAAAATAAAATCCACAAACATAATATCCATTAAAGAAACTCGCATTACAAATACAAATTACACATGACATAATATTATGGTCTAAATAATTAAATAAAGAATAGTAAATAAGTTTAAAAGTCATAAAATCTATAAGAATCCATTAAACTCCACATCAAACAACATTAAACTTGTGAGTTAATCTCATTATTCAAATGATTTAAATCATTTGATTCTTCCACCAATTTATTTTTGTTTTCCTCATCATTTTTCCAACCTATAAAATAAAATTTTCAATTATTAAATAAAAATATAATAACATTATTTTGGTAAATTTTTAATTTTTTACTTTTGTAGTTTTGTTTGTTTAAACTTTAGAAATTAGAATAGGTAGAATGAGAATGATTTAGGACTTAGGTTTGATTGGTGTGTTGGTAAAATAGCCCGCGGGTCGGCCCGTACCCGTACGGATTGGCCCGTATAAATTATTTACCCGACGGGCTTGACCCGTATAAGCCCATTTTTAAACGGATCACATATTAATGGACCGAATCGTTAAAAGTCCGCGATTTTTACGGACCAACCCGCGGGCTTGAGCCCGTTTTACACCCCTAATTCGGAGTTTCTTGGGATTAGCAAGATACTACCGAAGGTTTGTCGAAGGATTTTCCCGGATTGCAGCTCTACTGTCTAAATTGACTCGTAAGAATGTTCCATTTGAGTGGTCTGATCAGTGTGAGCGGAACTTCCAAGAGCTCAAACGCTGGTTGACCACAGCACCAGTCTTGACCATTCCGAGCGGTTCAGGAGGATTTGCAGTTTACAGTGATGCCTCTTACCAGGGTTTGGGCTGTGTGCTAATGCAGAATGGTAGAGTAGTTGCTTATGGGTCTCGCTAGCTAAAGGACCATGAACGTAACTATCCCACTCATGACTTGGAGTTGGCTGCAGTAATTTTTGCACTGAAGATATGGCGGCATTACTTGTATGGTGAAAAATTTCAGATTTTCACCGACCATAAGAGTTTCAAGTATATTTTTGATCAGAAGGAGCTGAATATGAGACAACGGAGATGGATAGAGCTCCTGAAGGATTATGACTGCGAGATTTTGTACCATCCATGCAAGGCGAATGTGGTAGCAGATGCCCTCAGTAGAAATGGTATGATGTCCTATATGATGATTAGAGAATGAGACTTGTTAAGGCAGTTCGTCGAGCTCAGACTCAGTGTTGATGAGGTTAAGGATGTCTTTATGGCTAGTCTACAGATAGTGCCTAGTATACTAGATCAAATCAGAGCAGGACAGAGGAATGATAAGAAATTACTGAATATGGTTAGTCATGCTGAGGAGAGATTGCAGTCAGAATTCTTGGTCAGTGATGATGGGTTGTTGAGATTTCGGGGCCATATTTGTGTACCCCATGATGACACCCTGAGACAGAGTATTTTGAAAGAGTCTCATTGTTCTCGATTCACCATACACCCAGGTAGTACTAAGATGTACCATGATCTTCGAAAAGTGTATTGGTGGACAGGAATGAAGAAAGATGTAGCAAATTTTGTGGCTAATGTTTAGTCTGCCAACAGATTAAGGCTGAGCACCAGAAGCCAGCAGGACTGCTTAAGTGTTTACCAGTGCCTACTTGAAAATGAGAGCATATTACTATGGATTTTATTATGGGGTTACCCAGGACCCAGAGAGGTCATGATGCAGTCTGGGTGATTATGGACAGACTGACAAAGAGTACCCATTTTCTTGCCATTAAGAGCACTGATTCTCTGGATAAGCTAGCAGAACTGTATGTCCGAGAGGTGGCACGATTACATGGAGCTCCTATGAGTATTACCTCTGATAGAGATTCCCGATTCACTTCGAGATTCTGGACTCGTTTTCAGGAAGCCATGAGATCTCGATTGAATTTGAGCACCACCTATCATCCTCAGATAGACGGTCAATCCGAGTGAATTAGTCAGACCTTAGAGGATATGTTAAGGGCATGTGCACTAGATTTTAAGGGCTCATGGGATGATCATTTACCTCTCGCTAAATTTGTTTATAATAACAGTTATCATGCTAGCATTGGTATGGCTCCTTATGAAGCTCTATATGGCAGGAGATGTAGATCCCCGATTGCATGGGAAGAAGTGGGTGATAAGAAAATACTTGCTCCCGAACTAGTTGAACAGGCAGCTAATGGTGTTCAGTTAATCTGTGATAGATTGAGGACAACACAAAGTAGGCAAAAGAGTTATGCAGATTTGCGAAAACGTCCTTTGGAATTTCATGTTGGGGACTCTGTATTTGTAAAGGTGTCTCCGATGAAGGGTGTCGCATGTTTCGAAAAGAAAGGAAAGCTCAGTCCTCGCTTCATTGGTCCATTTGAAATATTGGAGAAAGTGAGAGACGTTGCATATCGACTTGCACTACCCCCACAGTTGTCGGGTATACATGATGTCTTTCACGTTTTCATGTTGAGAAAGTATTATCCAGACCCTTCTCATGTCATAGAGTACAAACCATTGGAGATTCATGAAGACATGAGTTATATTGAACAACCGATCCGGATCCTCGACAGAAAAGAGAAGGTACTTCGATCTAAGACGATTTCACTGGTAAAGATTCTCTAGCGACACCACTCGACAGAAGAAGCTACATGGGAGCTAGAGAGTCACATGAAAGAGAAGTACCCGCAGTTATTCGATGGATCAGTTTGAATTCGGAGGATCGAATTCCTAAAAGGTGGGGAGAAATGTGAAACTCAAATATTTCTCACTTTATTTCTTATTTGGTAAACTAAGAAGTAATTGAGAATTCAGAATAATATTATGCAGGCCTGAAACCACCAAAACACTCGGGTTAGTGACGTGGGGCTCGCTTGCACTTAAATCGAGGTAAGGCTTTAAGCCCGAGAATTTCTTAAGAATTACATGTTTGAGTATGAATTGATGTTTAGAACTGAAAACTAAGGAATTGAAAGTGAAAAAGTTAGTAAGGTTCGGGTTTTGCACTAAATCGAGCAAATGGGCCCGGAAAAGAGAATAAATCCGGAATAAGTTCTAAAAATTCTCAAAAATTATTTCGAGGCCATAGAAAATTAATATAAGATGAAATTTACTTTATAAATCAAAATCAAGTGGAAATATGGATGTTTCGAGGATCGAATTAATTTTTAAGGTAAATTGAAAACTTTAAGCCATTTTGCTCGGTATTGACCAAATCGCTCAAAATGGATTCAATGGGTAATTTTTCTTAAACAAGTGACCCTCAACTTTTTATGAAACATACTAGAGACATAGTATAACACTTGAGAAGTGGAAATTTGGAGAAAATTGGACTAGAATAATTTTTCTTGAATTCTTCTAGAAGAGGACAGAAATCTGTCCCCTTCAGCCTGCCAACCCAGCCAACATGTTTGTCAAATTTGAAGACCTTCCGGTATTCAATTCGAGCCAAGTTTTTCAAGTCTGAAAGTATACTTAAGGAGATTTCAGTGGGCATAAAAATCAACCCTAAAGGACTTCTAGGCCGAGAGGTATCCCCTTCCCTTTCTTCCCATAGGCGTCCTCCCTTTTCCTCAGAACGTGATTTTTTAGGCCACCTTTCGGTCATATTAAGGTGTTGGCCAAAAGGATAAAATCTTCCTCATCCAGTCATCTATAACATATAAAAAATTCAGCCACACATAAGTTCATTTACTAGGTGAAAAACGCAAAACAAGAACGGTCGATGGATCTGCTCTATTTTTGGTAAGTAAAGAAATTGGAATTTTTTATTCTTTGGCTGAGTTTTCTTGTAGTTTTTGATGATTCTAAGCTCTATACATGTTAAATAACAGCTTAGGATCAATTTGAAGAATAAAAAACGTGGTCAACCTTGGTCAAACTCGAGGTAAAGTTGATGGATGATGATGAAGTTCATATATGTTGTTATTTGGTGTTGGTGAAAGATTTTTAGTTAAGTGGACTTGGATGATTTAACTTCTAAGAATGATTTGAGATCCGGACAGCAATGTGTTGATGTGTTTATGTGAAAAATTTGATGGATCTAAGGTTATTAACGGTTAAATTTATACCGAGAAAGCCCGATTTATAGTTTGACGTATTGTAAAACCGAAAAACGAAAGAATTGAAAATTTTACAAAGTGACTAGCTTGATTTATGAACTTGAATGAGTCATAAGGTTAATGAAGTAATGAAATAATAAATTAGAATAATGAAATTTGTCAAAAATGATACTAAATCGGTAAAATCGAGAAAACCGAAAAAGTTGACCGAAAAGTCAAAATTGGTCAAACTTCCAGAAGATAAATTAAAATTGAGTATGTTAAGATGAAATTGATCAATATATGATGAATGAATATCGTTTTGGGCAGTTCGAGAATTCGACACGTAAATCGAGGTAATCCCAAGACCCGACAAGTTTACGCTGCCCTACGATCTACGAGGTAAGAGATGTGATTTAAAATAGTATTGATATTCAAATACCTTATTTCAGCTTAAAAATGTGTCGAACATGTTTGTTTTTACGAATAATAATTTCGAACCCAAAAAAAAATTACTATGGACTTAAAAATCGAGAAACCCGAAAGAAAGCCCTATTTTTCGAGCTCTTCAAAATATACTTTTGATATCTGTGAAATGTTTTTAAATGAAATTTGTTATGTGAAAATGAAAATTCATTATTTCTATAAGTTACGAGTGAAAGGACCCGAATTATGATTAAAAATATGATTTCTACGAGTTTACGGGTGAAAGGACCCGAAATATAATTAAATCATTATTTCTATGAATTTACGGGTGAACAGACCTGAAATATGATTAAAAATATGATTTCTATGAATTTACGGGTGTACGGACCCGAAAAATTATTTAAAAGTTTACGGGTGAACGGACCTGAGAAATAATTTCAAAGAAATGTTTCGAGACTAAGGCTATATGTAAGCTATGAAAGCTATCTTAAATTGCCGTGTGGGGTCTGGACCGTCGTGGAACATGCCTCATACCACTTGGTGTACGTTTAGTCTCTTGTGGTGCATGTTGAACTACGTCGGGTATTTGTACCACTCGGTGCGATGTTTATGTCACTTTCCGTTAAAGGAAATATATGTATAGTGGTGAGGGGCTCTGTAAGACCCTGATCCAGTCTACAGTCCCTTACCATGGCCATCGGTACTAAGTATAAGTGAAGCATCTATGCAAATTTCCTATGTGAAATGCATACATAAATACGACTCTTGTCGTAATGAAAATGTTGCCTAGTCTCCATGAAAAGAATCAGTATTATTTGAAAGAAAGAGTACTAAATTTTATGATTTAAATATTATGTACTCTGACTTGATTTGCTCTTTAAACGAGCTACGTGATATATGCTATGTGAATGATTTCCTACGGGATATTTGTTACATGATTTACATGCTACGTGTTTTATAAGATGCATGATTTATAAATTACATGCTACCAGTTATGATATCACAAGTACTTTGACTTGTCTTTCGAAACTAAATATGTTTCGGTTAATATTCACGTGCATGATATTTTATAAAGTTTATATCACAATATTTTACATTTACATGTTTTAATGCTAAGACTGCCTTAAATGCATGTTTTACTAGGCTTGAAGAGCTCACCCCTTTATTTTTACCTCACAGATTTCTTAGGTAAATTGTCACCCTTATCTGTCGTACAATAGTCGTGGATAGGCAGACTCAGCCCTTCCAGGCTATCTTCAGTACTAGTAAGGTATATTTTACTTTATCTACCAGACTTCTTGTAAAGTATAGACAATATCGTAATAATGTTTTGGGATATAAAATAAGAATAGACGTACTGGTAAATAGAGGAAAAGACATTGAAATCGATTGGTTGCGATTACAAACTGCGTCTCGGTATATTAACGAAAGATTAAGAAATTGACATTGATAGGAATACAACTTAAGTAAAGGATAAAAAAAAAACTCGTTTTTTTGCATTTCTGGGACGTCACATTAAGTAGTTAGAGATTAAATAAAGAACTTGTTTTAATTAACAGCATAGTGATGGAAGATGGTACAATAGAACTTGTTGTTGCACTGCAGTTGAATATTTAATTGATAAAATTTTTAAAATTCAATGATCAATATATAAATCCAAGATAATCAAGATGAAACTTTACGAAAATCGATTTCTCATTCTTGCTTCCTTCCAATTTTTATATTAAAGATTTTTCTAATTTTAGTAATATATAATGTAAGACCGATATCATAAATAGTAACCGCCTTCATTTTCATATTTTTTATTTAATTTTCTTTTAAAACTTAATTTTAAATATTGATTCAGTTGCTTCAATCCCGTGGGCTCAACCTCTGCTTCCTTAACTACAAATTCGTGAATTGACATACACCGCCCTCATTATAGCATTGAGAGAAAATCGTCTCCTTCCTCCATTCATTTTTCGATCGAATTCATCATTTCTCCTTATTTTCGCATATACATCCACCAGCTCCTCGTTTAGCCTTCATTTCCTCTAATTTCCAGCTAATAGTTGCATGAAATCGCGAAGAAATAAGTCAAAATTCGAGAATTTGATCATTCATATGTACTTTTTACATGTACTCAATGGGTAAACATATGTACTTTTGATTTTTACATTTGATAAATAATCTGCTATAGAAATTCGAATACTACTTTTATAAAATAATTTAAAACACATAAATTATTTGGTTACTTACCTAATTATCCGAATACTAGATACTATTTCTATTTTTTAGATAATTTTATAAAAACAGTATTCTAATTCTCACCACATAGTATTCAAATAATAGAGTTAGTTTTCAAAGTACATGTTTATCCATTGAGTACATGCAGAAATAACATAATATACATAACTTGGTCGAATATCAATGAGTAATATTCAAATTATTCGTATTATTTTCGTTGTACTATTAATAAAAGGGTATTCTTACTATATTCAATGAGTCTAACTTTTATTGTTCTAGAGAGATAGTTACATATATTTGAGCAGATTAAACAAATAAAAAAAATTACCTATGAAAATATATCTGTACAGAAGGAGACATTTTTACTATTTACATCCGATGAGATATTTGATCAATACATGTATAATTCGAATAATCTTGCTTATTTGGAGTTATACATACTTTTATGAAAGATGTACATGTAAAGATAAGTCAATGTACATTGTTTTTTATTAAATTTTTTAACATGAGTATTTGATTACTGCTCGTAGGTATTTGAATATATAAATTTTTTAAATAATATATTCAAAATGATTGAACAATTAAATTCTTGAATTTGAATTATTTCTTCACGATTTCATGCATATGTTACCAAAAAAGAAAAGAAAAGAAAAAATTAAACGAGGAGCTATAATCGAAAACAACGAAAAATGGTGAATTAAACCGAAAAACGAACTGAGGAAACAGATAATTTTCTCCTGATACAACAGTGAAAGTAAAATGATCAAGTTTTCATTTTCTCTTACATAAATATAATGTATGTGTACCCTTTTCAGTAAATACGACGTGTCCTTGGAATTTACCCAAGAAAATTTCTCTCGCGCTTTCCTTGTTGGCACTAAACAGTAAATACCCACAGCCACTTGGAGCGGCGCATGCCTCCATGCGACTGCCTACTGCTTATTAGACATTGGTAACTCGTCCAATCATATTTTATTTACCCCACCGGAGACCGCCACCAACCCACCGCTATGGCTACAGTCACCGCAGCTCAGCCACTGACCTTAGATTCTCTCCCTGTCGTGGACCTAACCACCCTAACCCAATCCGAGCTTCTCTCCCTCTCCCTTTGTTCCCCAACCGCCTTCGACCTTCAACGCTCCGACAACCTCGTAATCCCTTCCATCGACCGTTCCAGCTTCAATGAATCCGCCGGCTCCCGTCGCCAGATATTCTCCCGCCCTTCCCCAAACAACCACCATTCATCCCATCACCACCCTTTACGCCACCGTCTCCCCGGCCTCCTCCCCTCCTCCAAACCACCCCCTCCTTTCCCTCCTCTCCACGACCCCGAAACCCTAGAAAATCGATCCATAATCTCCTTCCTCAAAGTCTCCCTCAAATCCCACCCCGAATTCCAACACCTCGACTTCACTTCCCCTCCTTCTTCCCCGAGGGATGCCACGGTGAGTTATGGGATGAGGGATACCATGGTAAATTTCGAGATTAAAGATGCCATGATCAGTCTTGGGAAGAGAAAGAGAGGAAGGCAGCCCAAAGTGCAGGCTGGGAATTCTGGGGAAGATACAGAGAGGGGTTTAGAGATTCTGAATAAAAACGGTGTCGCTGTCGATTTGGCGGCATTGGGTGATTTGGAGGATCCTTATGGGGAGGAATTGAAAAAGAGGACCGAGGGAATGGCGGGAAATGAGGAGGCTTTGCTTGAGTTTATGAGAGAATTGGGTGGGCAGTGGTGTAGTAGGAGAAGGAAGAGGAAGATTGTTGATGCTAGTATTTTCGGGGACGTGTTGCCGGTAGGGTGGAAGCTTTTGTTGGGGTTGAAGAGGAGAGAAGGTCGCGCTTCAGTTTATTGCCGCAGATATATGAGGTGATTTCTTGTTAATTTCTTTGTTTACCGATATAGTTTCCCTGCGAATGTAAAGGAAAGAAAACAAACTTTTTACAGTATTTTTTTTTTATTGGGGTTTGATTTCAATTAATCAAAGACGCTCTAGATTTTCGACACTTTGTGGGCTATCAAACGACACTTTCATGACTAATTAGAGATTAATATCATGAATAAACTTCAATTTCTCTCCTAGGCATCGTTGTTCCTTTTTTTTCTTTTTTTTTCTTTTTTCAGTCCTGCTGGGCGGCAATTTATTTCATGTAAAGAAGTCTCTGAATACTTGCAATCCTATTTCGGACTCCATGATGCACCTTTGACAATGGATAAAGGTGGTGACATTGCTCAGCAGGTTCATCAAATGGCTTCTGAAAATGTAAGAGAAGTTTGCTTTAACATTGATTTAACTCATGAAAGAAAAAGAAATACTTAACATTGTTTATATGGTCATGCAATAGCAGGAAGTTGCTACCCATAAAGAGGATTATCAGAGGCGGTCTGCTGAACATGAGAAGGAAGTCAACTTACTGGGTTTCGATAACTTGGCAGAAGTTCAAATACACGATCTTTTTGAATGTCATAAATGCAATATGACATTTGACGAGAAGGATGCATATTTGCAGCATCTTTTATCATTTCACCAGCGGACTACAAGGAGGTATAGACTTGGTTCTTCTGTTGGAGATGGTGTCATACTTAGAGATGGGAAATTTGAATGTCAGTTCTGTCATAAAGTATTTCATGAACGGCGTCGGTACAATGGTCATGTAGGGATCCATGTTAGGAACTTTGTGAGAGGAATTGAAGATTCTCCTGGTTTACTGACTCTTCCAAGGAGAACTGAGGTTGCAACCAAGCAAGAGTTGCCCCCTAGGATCTCCAAAATGGATGCTCTAATTGAAATTGCCCAGAATTCTATTCTTGAAACTACTACTGCTGTACCTAGATATGAACTCAATGATGGTTCAAGTCTTGATAAATTGAATGCAGTTTCTAATCCTGAAATTCCGGCTTCTACTTCTGATCATGAAATGAATTCTGATTCGCTTTTAAGTGATTCAGGAACAGAGGATGACACAACTAATAGAACAGTGAATCAAGATTTATTTCAACAAACCTGTGAGCCTATGGTCATTGATGAAAAGACCAAGAAGATAGATGAAGCTAGCACTCTTGTGAATATGGATTCTCTTTTTGATGCTACAATTTCTGCATCCATGGATGAGCAAAATGGTAGTATATCTGAAGCTTTAGTCAGAAAAGACGATTTAACATTTCATGACAATGAACTTGACAACTCTCGCATTGAGCAGCAAAGAGGTTCTGAAAGCAACTTGCTTGTACTCTCCGCTGATCTGGGTGTCTGTGATGTTGAGAATGATGTCCGTGTAGATGGTGCTGGTAAAAGGGAGCATTCGGAACCTGAAGTAGGGGAGAACAATAAGAATACTGAGTTAGTTATTGGTTGTGGAAATAGTTGTGGGCCAGCTAAAGATGTTGCACAAGAGACTATGCATCAAACATCTGAAGAAATTGTACTTCAGGGCAAAGTGTCTGAATCATCAATTACCCTATTGCAACCGCGAAATGATACATTGGCATCAAATGCTATCCAAAATAAGGTATAAAGCCACTGTTCTAGTTTTTTGTTGCTTTGTCAGTACAATATGTTTTTAAAACTGAGATTGTTGCAATGCTCACTAGAGGTCTTATACCTCTCCATTTGAAGATAATTATCATTTACCCTTTTCCTTTTGCAATGCAATTGGCCTCAATCTGGTTGTATAGTTGCCACTGATAAGCTTTGCTCATTGGTTGCTTACTTTGGTTGATCTGGGTCGTGAAAAGTTTTGGTTGGTTGAGTGGTTTCTATTTTTTTTTTTTATTAACTCAAAAGAAGCATTTACATTTAAAGAATAGAAAAAAGGTCATAAACTTTTTAATTTATTTAAGTTTCCCCTTGTGCAGAAAACAAGGTTGTGCAATGTGTCATTTTTTTTTGAGGATGTTAGATCATGTAGGAGAAATGGTTGGCTAAAATTATTCACCGAATAGTTTAATGTTCTCCATGTGTAACAACAGGGAGGAGATGATTTATGCAGCATTGATCAGAGGCATGACAGTATGACAGGATTTGATGAGATAAGGTTGGATGAGATAGAGCAGGTAAAATTCAGCTTTGGAGGTGTACAAGTATCTCCCACATTGCCAGATGTTCGAATAGATTTGGCTAATAATCCAGATATAGGAGGTGCTTACAGTTCTTCAAATCAGTTTGAATCAGAAGTTATGTTAAATATGGCTGGCAAGCATCAGCAGACAACTGTTTGTGTGTGGTGTGGAACGGAGTTCAACCAGGAGGCAGTTGATTCTGAAGAACAATCAGATTCAGTTGGTTATATGTGTCCGACTTGCAAGGCCAAATTTCTAGGCAACTCAGTTCATTAAATAGTGGTTTAGATCTGCCCTTTATGTTGTATGAAAGGAAAAAAATATTGGTTCAGCTATGAATTATCACCCCTTTTGGTCGAGCCTTTCATATACGATTTTCAGAGTAAGAACTACGTAATGTGTGGTAACTTCTATTAAATTTATATTTACCCTATTGCTATGCCCACCTTTTTTATGCTTTTCCTAGTTATTGTGTTTGCATGGCTTAGTGCTGCATAAATATATCTTCTTACATATTGGTTTATCTTAAACTTTATTTTCTCGTATGCAAGATTTGTGCAGATTGTTAGGTTATAAGACTTAGTACCTTATAAGGTAAAATGTTTATACAGAAACAGAGATAAGGGCATAATAAATACTACAAACAGTTATGAAGTTAAATGATAGATAAAATACAGAAGTAGGGTTCGGCGTATAGTAATGTATATCAAGTAATAATATTTAGTTATTTGTTCAAATAATTTATACTATATGATATAGGTTACATGAAATCTAGCATGAGGCTCGTCATCTATGCTGCATGGATTTTGCACTGGACCCTAAATTGTTTGCGCTTGATTTTTTATTTTTTATTTTTGGAGATTTGACTGTTCGTATGGGTAAGAGAACAACTGAACAATTAACCAACAAACTTAGCATATCCATGTAACAATGACCGCAGCAGTTCACTATTGACCCTTGAAATTATTCCTTATGATTACCGTGATTATCTTCTACTTAAAGAAAGCTTACACTGTTAAAACCATTAGAGCCAACCTCCTTTAGCCCCACGGCTCAGCCAAAGTATTTGCACTAACTCTTGCTATATAATGGATTTTAATACCTAATCCATACTACTTTTCTCAACTTGCACTCTCTCTCCATGAAAATCTGAAAGATGAAAGAACTTTGGTCTCATGTTCTGGACAGTAACACCTTGCTTGCTTCAACCGTCAACTTTCTTATGTACCAAATTTAACATTTCTACTTTAGATTAAGTTGTCATGTACAGTATAGAAGTTATTTATTTTCCACTTCTGTATAGAACAGCCAGACTTTTTGTTGTTGCCTGTTAAAGAAAGGATGGCACATCATAATTATAGTTGTCCATGAGCCAGGCCAAGTTTATGCAAGATAATAACGGTTATGTGTGCAAGCTTGAGCTTGGTTCATTATGCAGGTCTCATTTTAAGTCCAGGTTTGTTCGAACATTCACCATACAAGCTTAGCTCCAGCCTTGTCCATATATTTTGAAATTGATATGGAGTGATACTTATCCCATAATGTTGCCTGTTAAAATATAAAGATGGCATATCTTAATTAGAGCTGTTCATGAGTTAGACTGAGCTTATATAGAATATTAATGGTTTATACATAGGTATGAACCTGGTTTGATTCAATTATTTGGACTTCATTTTATGTTCAAATCTGTTTGAACATCCACTATATGAGCTTGGCTCCGACCTGTCTATATATTTGAAATTTATATGGAGCAATACTTATCCCATAATGTTGGGGATTTTGAAATTTCACTCATCAGCTTCTTCGACTTCAAGCTGCAGTCTCCCCCGCTGCAAAATAACAGCATTTACGTACAGATTTTAAGCCTAAAAAGTGTACTCTGCTTCATTCTATTCCGTTCTGTTCTGGTTAGGAATTTATTTGCTAATTCGATTGTATGATGAAACTGCCATATCTACTATCTGTTTTACAGCATCTTGATTCGGCTTAAAATTAATTGTCTTTTGAAGAGGATCCACGTCCACCAGTGAATCCAACACTGATTATCAAATCCAGAGAATAAATAAAGCAAAGAAAAGCAAATGAAACAATTCCCTGAATCTCAGTAAAAAGCATATATTAAATTCCATCACTCACCTGCTAATACAGCAGATGGACATTTATCTGCAAGTTTTGGAAGGATAAGATGGCGAGGCATCTGAACATCGTAATGATCTGGAAAACCCAAATTCCAAATGAGTGCCACATTCATGTCATAAGCATGAGGACATCATAAGAAATTCCTGAACTTATACCAAATTAGTCCCAACTTTCTAAATTGACAATCCCTTACTTCTGCATTTTCTTAATACACTCTTAATTTATTCCAAATGACCAACCAAAACAATAGTAATGCCAAATAATAAAGCCAATCTTAAGCCAAATAACCTTATCATTGTTCTCTTAAACTTTGTGAATGATGAAAATGACCAACAATTTTTGGCTGGGAAAACACTTTAAGACTTAATGATTAAAACATATTTTTGAGCTGCGTCAAGCTTGAGTTTTGAAGGGTGAAATCCAAGCATGACTCAAATTCTGATTCGGTTTAAAATTTTTGTTCGAACCTATTTATTGTATTTGATACTTTTACTCAAGTTCTCCCAAAAAAATTGAATTGTCTTTCAAGTTTGAAGAGACATTTAATCCTTGGACAGATCTAATTCTACCATTTCAGCCAAAATTTCTCTCTTCTTTTTTTTTTTTTCCACTTCTCTTTAGTTTCTATAGATATATGTGGGGAATTTTATAGTAAGTTTACAAAAATTGACTTCACTGTAAAGTCAGTCAATTATAATTATTAGAACAGCAATATTTAATTTAAAACATGGATTAAATTTTAAAGAAAAAATATTTAAACCTAATAACTTGTTAAACCATTTTTTTACAAATTATCATTATATATTAAATACTAATAAAATTAAAATAGTGTATTATTAATTTAACATTTCAATAATTTCTATAGCTTGGCTATATATAAATATATATGTATTATACAATCCCTTTATTCTTACTTTTATATAAGCTTTTCTACACAATCCCTCTATTTTTCTTACAAAACTCAATTCGACAGCATCAGGCCTAGTGGTTGCGACATATATAAATATATTGCACACTCCTTAAAGCTACTAACACAGGAATAAATCTAATGGATGCATTGAGTATACAGTAAACTGACCTCGCTAAGCCTAAACTCCATGAGCCAACTATATAGGTTCTTTTTGTTTTTCGTATCTGTTGTTCTTTTGTGCAAAAGAGCAAAACAATTTAATAATGAGAAGCTCACCAGAAAAGCTCACCAGCAAGAACTGTTAGCCTAATCTTTTCAAGTTGTGCTGAACTCATATGTGAAATCTTATATAAGCTTTTATAAAATTAACGTAGTAGACTGCTTGTCTTATCTTGTAAAATTATTATATCAAAGATTTTTTTTGGTTACAATATCAAGGTTATTTTTTATATTAACATGTCAAATTATTATTGTTAAGCATCAAATTATAATAATTACATTAAATTAAGCATAAAAACACTAGAGGAAACATTAAAACTGGGATAATTAAGCATTAAATTAATACAATTAGCGTAAAATTGATAAGAATAATTGTAAAATTATGATTATTAATCATAAAATTGTTATATTTAATGAAAAATTACGAGAATAAGTGTAAAGTTATTAAAACTAATTTAAAACTATTCGAATCATTATAAAATTTATGAGATTTTTATAAAGTTTATGACATTCATGGTGAAATTTATGATATTTATTGTAAATTTTAAACATTTATCATAAAATTTATAAGTATAAGCATAATTGGATCAAAGGTTGAACACCAAAAGCAAATATGTCAAATTGGGTTTTAGCAATTTAAAACTAATTTTTTTGTCATCTAAATAGTTATATTTACTGAATTTTCAAATGGAAATGTTTTGTTGCATAATTCTGATTTCTGACGCCGTCCATTCAACATACCATTAGAGCCAAGGATTAAGGGAAGAATTCTCATGGATAAAGCAAAAACGGTCCATTCAAAGAAGTTATTTTGTAGGCAAAATTACATTTGGTGAAGTTAGCATTAAAAAAAAAAAACGAAAGTCTCATAAAACAATTTAAAATTAATTATTCAAAGGAAACCAAAGGCAAAGACACAATAGAGTGCTGTTCAAGTGATATTTTGCATAGATTTTGTTGGCAAAAATGCAAGAGGAAAAAACAGAAGAGTTACGTTCAAGAGCATACGCAACAATACCTACGCAAATGACGGTTAAAATCATCAGGATGCTACATGGCCAGCTGACTGCCTCGAATAGCAGTTAACTACCTTTGATTAAACATCTTAATCCGTTTCAAATTTTTTTATGGGCAGTCGAATGCTTTTTAAAGCATTTGACTGATGATGGTGGTCGTGTCATCAGATCTACGTGTGCAACTATCCACCTGTCACGTGTCGAACCAAGAACAGGCCACGTGGCAGATTGGCGACAGAACTGCCATGCGACACCGTTCCTAAAGCTGCGACAGAGTGTCTGATGCGAGAGTAGTCTGCCGCGCATCGTTAGCGGCAGACCTCCATCGCCCATGCACATCACAGGACTCCGCATTGCCCCCGACGCAGGTCTCCCGCGTGCCTGAGGTAGAGGTCTCCCGCACCTCACGCGGTAGAGGACTCCCGCACAGGTCTCCCGTGGTAGAAGTCTCCCGCACAGCATGCGGCGTAGTCTCCCGCGCAGACCGCGGTAGAGGCCTCCCGCACAGCATGCGGCGTAGTCTCCCGCGCAGACTGCGGTAGAGGTCTCCCGCACAGCATGCGGCGTAGTCTCCCGCACAGACCGCGGTAGAGGTCTCCCGCACTGCATGCGTCATAGTCTCCCGCACAGACCGCGGTAGAGGTCTCCCGCACAGCATGCGGCGTAGTCTCCTGCACAGACCGCGGTAGAGGTCTCCCGCACTGCATGCACCTCACGCGATAGAGGACTCCCGCGCAGACCGCGGTAGAGGTCTCCCGCACAGCGTGCGGCGTAGTCTCCCGCTCAGCCTGCGGCATAGTCTCCCGCACGGCATGCGGCATAGTCTCCCGCTCCGACCGCGGTAGAAGTCCCCCGCGCAGATCGCGATAGAAGTCTCCCGCACAGATCGCGGTAGAGGTCTCCCGCTTAGACAGTGGTAGAGGTTCCTCGCCCAGCGTAGCGACAGAGGTCTCCCGCACCAATAGCGGTAGAGGTTCCATGCATACTCTGCCGTCAGACTACTTCCCCGCAAGTTGCATGGCCCGAGGCGCGACAGAGTGCTCTATAACTCTGTCGCGGCCCAGACACGTGCCTGGGTCTCAGCCCGAACTGACTCAGAAGCCTATAAATATGAGGTGAGCCCTCTGAGATCCAGGATCCGATCCAAAAAAGAGAAAAAAAACAGGGAGAAACACTTAAACCCTTTGATTTAAGCAATACTTTCTCCTTTTCTTACATACACCAACTCCCGATCACTGACTTGATCGTCGGAGTGCGCGTGCAGGGACAAATCCCTGTCCCCTCTGATTCCTGTTGTTTTTGCAGGATATACGAAGAACACGTGGAGCAAACTGTGACGATTGACTTAACCGTCAACAGTACAATCCGATCACGTGGAAAGCAAAGCACTGTTGCTGTCAGGTAGGCAACATCAATTGGCGTCGTCTGTGGGAATCTCGACAAGAAGTCAGGTTCTCTATCGAAATAGTGAGGACACGCTCAACTGCAGAATTGACAGGAGGGCAGAACTCTGTAAGTCCCCCTGTCAGATCAGAACAGCGAAGAAGACACAGTGAAAGGGCTCAAGGAGAACCCTTAGTCTCCTTGGAGGAATTTGATGCCCTGAAGCGCAAAAATGAGGAGACTACAGCTGCATTGAAAGCCATGGTGAGCTTCTTCAGAGATGCTCTCCCCCAATTGAGCTTACCCCATGAAGTGCAGCAGTTGGTGGGGGAAAGCACACCGAGGCAGACCTACGAGAGAGGTCAGCCCTCCACTTTGGTGAGTGCCGAACAAGGTGCAGGAACGCAAGACAATGCTACTGCCTACCCAGCAAGACAGAACTCACCCGCAGCTCAACAACGTCAGAGGTCGCCTCTGGCCCCGAGGCGGCAGAGCTCGCCCGCATCCCCGCGACAGAGATCACCCGCGGCTCAACTGCGGCGTAGCTCATCTCTGCCCGATAGGCGGCGGAGTTCGCCAAACGAGCGGCAGAGCTCTCCCCCGGCTCAAAGGCGACAGAGCTCTCCTGCCGACCACATGCGGCAGAGATATCCCAGGTCAGATAGGCGACAGCACTCTCCCGCCGCCGCTAGGAGGCAGAGTTCACCTTTGCCCGATGCGCGTCAGACTTCACCTCTGTCGGCCAGGCGACAGAGTTCCCCTGCAGCCCCTGTGCGGCAGAGTTTCTCTACACTCCGCAGCTCTTCTCCTTTGGAGTTTGTACAGGAGTTAGGAGAATATAGGACTGGGGAGCAGCGAAGACAAAGAGATTTTAACCCACAAGAAGGTCCTGAGATATCAAGTCCCGTAGTCAGAGGTACTGGAAAAGGTATTTACCAATCGGACTCTTCTAGATCGGAAGGGACAGGACCTTACTCAGCTCGAAGGTCGGAGGACGTGGAGAAGGTCGTCCAAAGGATCCTCGAGAAGAAAAGGCTAGTGTCTCCGGATGACGGACAAAGGAGGAGGATCCCATTCAGTCCGGAGATCATGAACAAACCCTTGCCGAAGAAGTTCAAAATGCCTTCTATGGCTACTTATACCGGCAAAGCGGATCCCTACGACCATATTCAGAGTTATGAATCCCTCATGCTGCTTCATGGATGGGAGGACGAAATCATGTGCAGAGCTTTTCTCTCACATTGTCCGGGCACGCTCTGAAATGGTTTAACGGGCTGAGTGAAGGTTCAATCTCCTCTTTCGACGAGTTGAGAAATGAGTTCCTCAAAGTGTTCATGATCCACAGCCAGAGGAAGAAAGACGCTACCTACCTACTCACGCTTAAACAAGGAAATAAAGAATCCTTGAAAAGCTATGTAGATCGCTTCCGAGATGCAACCTTGGAGGTGGAAGATCTACCAGTAGGAGTAGCCTTGGCCGCAATGCTACAAGGGACGAGCTCCGAGAAGCTACAAGAATCCCTCTCTCTCGATCAACCAATGACGATTTCTGACCTCTTTGCCAAGGCTAACAAGTATGTAGCTCAAGAAGAAGTGATGAGAATGATACAGCCCAGGGAGGCAAAGGAAGGAAAGAAAAGAGAGAGAGATGCACCCGAGAGAAGCTTCCCAAGACCCGTGAGAACTGACAAAGCCCCCAAGCTCAGGCATGAAGGTTATACCAGACTGAGCGAGCCTCGTACGACGATACTGGCAGCAATTGAAGGGGCGGGACTACTGGAATTCCTCAAGAAGAAAATGGGAGACGTAGGTCGAAATACTGAAGCCTACTGTGAATTCCATTGTGCTCACGGACACCCAACAGAGAGGTGTAGAGACTTAATGGACCAGTTAGAAAGACTGTCCAGAGAGGGAAAAATCAACCGCTTCCTGTGACGAAGCGAGAGACCCCGATATCCTCCGCGTGACCAAAGGAATAATCGTCCGCGGACGGGGGCAAATAATGATATCAGAAGGGATAGGCCTAGAAACGAAGTAGTCAGGCCAATTCCCCGTGCTAATCCGCCAAACAACGAACCTACAGCCCCCCGATAAATGTCATCGCAGGTGGGGACTCAAATGCAGGAAGCTCCTCTACTTCCCGCAAGAGTTACGCTAGGCAAGCGTATCAGGTTAACGTGGTGATGGAGGAGCAGGCGGATGAAGAGCCCATCATGTTCACTCCGGCTGACAGAGGCGATGTCGCCATGCCCCATGACGACCCCATGGTGATATCCACGGTGGTGGCCAAATACCCGGTGAGCAGGGTCCTGGTCGATAACGGGAGCTCAGTGAACCTGATCTATTGGAACTGCTTTGAAAAAATGAGCATATCCGAGGATAGGTTGAAACCCGTTATGGCACCACTATATGGATTCACAGGGGAGCGAGTGAAAGTTGCCGGATCCATAGAGTTGCCTGTAACTCTCGGTGAGCACCCGAAAGACGTGACCCGGCAAGTATTGTTCATGGTAGTCAGATCGACCTCCGCCGCCTACAACATGATCTTAGGCAGGCCGGTGCTGAACGACATGAGGGCGGTGATATCCTCTTGCTACCTATTGATGAAGTTCCCCACTCCCAACGGAGTCGGGCAAGTACGCGGAGACCAAAGGAGTGCCCGTACTTGTTATCTCTCTTCCACTGCCAACAAGGTAGTACAGAGGAAAGAAACCTTATGTATCGACGATCCGCCTAAACCCCAACCTGTAGAGGAAACAGAAGCCATTGCTCTAACTGAAGGGGATAGCGAAAAAAGGGCATTCATCGGGACTCAGTTGGGCGAGCAACAGAAAAAGGAGATAGTCGAGTGTTTGAGGAGAAACTCGGATATCTTCGTCTGGAGCCCGACGGACATGCCTGGAATCAGTCCCGAAGTCATATGCCATGAACTTAATATCATACCCGGACACAGACCAGTCAAACAGAAGAAGAGGAGTTTCGCCCCGGAACGACAGAAAGCAATCACTGAAGAAGTGAGTAAGCTCCTGGGCGCCGGATTCATTCGAGAGGTCTATTATCCTGAGTGGTCAGCCAATGTAGTGATGGTAAAGAAATCTAGCGGGAAGTGGCGAATGTGTGTTGATTTCACAGACCTGAACAAAGCCTGCCCCAAAGATTCATACCCCCTACCTCGGATAGACAGACTCGTAGATGATACATCCGGCTACGAATTCCTCAGTTTCTTGGATGCATTCTCCGGGTATCACCAAATCATGCTTCACCCAGAAGACGAAGAAAAGACTTCCTTTATAACCGATGACGGAACCTATTGCTATCGGGTAATGTCGTTCGGTTTAAAGAACGCGGGTGCCACCTACCAACGAATGGTGAGCAAAATGTTCAAGGATCTTCTGGGAAATACCATGGAAGCCTACGTGGACGACATGATAATCAAGAGCCGCGTAGGAGAATCTCATACTGATCAAATGTCCAAGGTATTCGAAGTATTGAGGAGATTCAACATGAAGCTAAACCCCGAAAAGTGCTCATTCGGGGTAAAATCAAGAAAATTCCTAGGCTTCATGATCACTAACAGGGGCATCGAGGCAAATCCTGAGAAGATACAGGCTGTCATTGACATGAAACCCCCAACCACCGTAAGAGAGGTCCAAAGATTGACAGGCAGAATAGCGGCTCTGAATCGCTTCTTGTCAAAATCAGCGGAAAGGAGCTTGCCTTTCTTCAAAACTCTACGGGGGGGGGGGGGGGGGGGAAGAATTTCGAATGGACGAAAGATTGTCAAAAAGCCTTTGAAGATCTCAAGGATTACTTGAAACAGCTGCCTTTGTTAACAAGGCCCCTGGAAGCAGAACAGCTCTATATGTATTTGGGAGTCGGTGATTTCACCGTCAGCGCGGTGCTACTGAAGAAAGATGAAATGGTACACCGTCCCATATACTACGTGAGCAAAGTGTTATTGGATCTAGAGACCCGCTATCCACTGGCCGAAAAGCTAGCATTAGCCCTCTTGATGGCCTCACAAAAGTTGCGTCCGTATTTCCAAGCACATCCCATCACTGTCTTAACAGATCAACCATTAAGATAGATCCTCCAGAAACCTGAACATTCAGGAAGGTTAGTGAAATGGGCGGTGGAGCTTGGGGGATACGACATCACATTCCAACCGAGGCAGGCTATCAAAGGTCAAGCTCTGGCTGACTTCATCGTGGAATGCACTATCCCGAACGACAGCAGTGAAGGGGAGGCTCACCCATGGTTACTGCATGTCGATGGGTCATCAAGTGCCAACGAAAGTGGAGCGGGTATAGTCCTGGTGTCGCCAGAAGGAAAATCCCTGGAATACTCCCTATGATTCGGATTCCCTAGTTCGAACAACATAGCGGAGTATGAAGCTCTGATAGCAGGGATGGCACTAGCGGAGAAACTGCAGGTTCACCACTTGGTAGCACACAGTGATTCTCAACTGGTGGTGAACCAATTCAGCGGAAAGTACGAGGTACGAGAACCGATGCTGGTTCCTTACTTAAAGAAAGTCCAACTCCTGGCCAAGACTTTCAAAAGCTTTCAGCTGATGCAAATCAACCGGTCCGAAAACACACATGCTGATTCACTGTCTAAGCTAGCCTCCTCCACAGAAACACAAGGAAGGACCGTAAAGGTGGAGAGGCTCGAACGACCGAGTATTGAAGGAGTCGAAGTGTGTGACATTCAAGTTGGAGACGATTGGAGATCCCCATTTAAACAGTATCTCACTGAGGGTACACTCCCCCAAGATAAAGACGAGGCTCGTCGCTTGAAAATACAAGGGGCGAAGTTCACACTCATCAACGGAGAACTGTACAAAAGGGGATACTCATCGCCACTGCTAAAATGTCTGGGACCGGAACAAGCAAGATATACCCTAGCAGAAGTGCATGAAGGAATCTGCGGCGAACACTTAGGAGCAAGAGTCCTCGCTGCTAAAGTACTGCGATCGGGATTCTACTGGCCAACGCTGAAAAAGGATGCAATGGACCAAACCCGCAGGTGTGACAAATGCCAGAGGTTTGCGCCTATCACCACAGTCCCAGTAACTCCCTCTCAAGGCACAGTACAACCAATTCCTTTTGCACAATGGGGGTTGGACATCCTTAGACCTTTCCCATTAGCCACGGGTCAAAGAAAGTTCCTGTTAGTGGCTACCGATTATTTTACAAAGTGGATTGAAGCAGAGCCTTTAGCCACAATCACGGAGAAGAAAGTGGAGGCAATGGTGTGGAAAGACATTATCTGTCGATTTGGAATTCCCCGCATCTTAAATGCCGACCATGGAAAGCAATTTGATTGCAACGCCTTCCGTGACTTTTGTAAGGACCTCAACATTCAGCTACGGATCTCTTCAGTGTCATATCCTCAAGCTAATGGACAAGCCGAGGTCAGTAATCGGACCATCCTCCATGGGCTGAAGACCAGGCTAGACAAAGCAAAAGGGGCCTGGGTGGACGAATTGCCTAGTGTTCTATGGGCATATCGTACCACCAGTCGTGTGTCGACTAAAGAAACGCCGTTCAGCCTTGTATACGGCGCAGAAGCATTGATCCCCGTAGAACTTGGAGCATTATCGCCAAGAGTGGTACCCTTAGTAGAGGAAGAAAACTCACAAGCTCTAAGGGAAGGCTTGGACCTACTCGATGAACACAGAGAAACCGCGGCTATTCGATTGGCATCCTATCATCAGAGGGTAGCCAACTACTATAATAGCCGGGTGAGAGATAGGCCAATGTCTGAGGGAGATCTAGTGCTCAGAAAGTCGCAGATCACGAATGCCCTGAAGGAGGATGGGAAGTTCAGAGCCAACTGGGAAGGTCCCTACAGAATCAGATGCAAGATCGGACCCAACACCTGCACTCTGGAAACTCTACAAGGGAAGAAGATAGGGAAAACGTGGAATTCAAATCACTTAAAGCTGTATTTGAATTAACCACTACATCTTCCTTCCCAAGCACTATTGTTTTACTTACACTGTCACCAGATGTCATTACCTAACCGATATATGAATTATCTTTTTGTTGTAAGTCAAAATCTCGTGACAGGATTCAAAACCGTAAGGGCTGTCCTTGGTTCGAGCCCTGCGAACGCAGGCTACCAACGGGCCAAACCCAAAGCGGACAATCGAGCCGTAAGAGCCTGAGGCGCTATGCGTCACTGTGGCCAGGCGTAGTTCAACCGAGCCATAAGAGCCTGAGGCGCTATGCGTCACTGTGGCCAGGCGTAGTTCAACCGAGCCATAAGAGCCTGAGGCGCTATGCGTCACTGTGGCCAGGCGTAGTTCAACCGAGCCGTAAGAGCCTGAGGCGCTATGCGTCACTGTGGCCAGGCGTAGTTCAACCGAGTCGTAAGAGCCTGAGGCGCTATGCGTCACTGTGACCAGGCGTAGTTCAACCGAGCCGTAAGAGCCTGAGGCGCTATACGTCACTGTGGCCAGGCGTAGTTCAACCGAGCCGTAAGAGCCTGAGGCGCTATGCGTCACTGTGGCCAGGCGTAGTTCAACCGAGCCGTAAGAGCCTGAGGCGCTATGCGTCACTGTGGCCAGGCGTAGTTCAACCGAGCCGTAAGAGCCTGAGGCGCTATGCGTCACTGTGACCCGGCATATACGCATCACTGTAAAACAAGTATATATACATCCACACAAGAGCCGTAAGAGCCTGAGACGCAACGCGTCACTGTGGCCAGGCGTATACTCAAAAGAGCCGTGAGAGCCGGAGACGCAATGAGTCATTAAGGCCAGGCACAAAACATTCAATTCACCATAAAGGCCTAAGACGCTACGCGTCACTGTGGCCAGGTAATCAAAATACTAAGGCTATAAAACTAAAGACGCTTTCATGTCACAGTACTCAAGCCTTAAACAACTACGCGTTTGCACAAAAAATTCTTCCTGAAAGCATACCTTTCTATCAAGAATTGGGGAGCATACATGAATATAAATGCAAAGCTATATACAAGCAAAGCAAAAGAAGCAATCAGACAAAGAATGATAAATGACAATTAGAGAAGTAGTGCGAGACAAAGCATGAACAAAAATCTCAATTTCATTTCATTCAAGTGTCGGTACAAGCAGATCTTTGACAGATCTTTACAATTACATTTCGACAAAAGTACAAAGTTAAAACAAAAAACAAAGTACTTGAAATGAAATACAAAAAATAAAAAAGCAAAAATCCCTATCTACTCTCCGGGAGGAAGCTGGGGATCAGCTGCAAAACCTTCACTTCCAAGGGACTGCTCGCCTTCCTCACCGTCTAAATCGATGAGGGCTTCTATAGGCTCAGGAGCACCGTCCAGATCCGCGGGCTCCCAAGGACCAGTAAGGTTGGCAAGATCGTCCTGAGCAGTCCTCTTGAACAGCTCGTCCGCAGGCTCAGCCTCGGGCTCGTACTTGGTCCAATCAGGGGCCTCAAAAAGCATCGCCTCATGGGTGTATTGGAGCTCAGGAAATTCCTCTCCTTCCCTGTGTGCTTCTAGCCAAGATCGGGCCAGGTAGAACCCGTACTTAACATAAGGGTTGGAGAAGTCTTCCTTTCGCCTCAAGCAGTCTTTGGAGAGACGATACTCCTTTACGGCCTCGGCCCGTATGCTGTCAATCTCGGCCTGGGACAGTACAGGAGCAGCTTGGCCTTCCAACTCAGCAACACGCTGCTCGAGCTCTTGATTCCGAGTGAGCATAGACTCGTAGTTGGATTGCATACGGTCTAACTCAGAATGAGCCTCTTGCAGGTCCTCTTGGAGTTTACAAGACCGGGCCGTCTCCACTGTGAGATCCCCCTTGGCAAGACCAAGGTCTTGATGAGCCTTAGCAAGCTGTTCCTCCAGGCTTCGAACTAAACCCGGAAGAGGGGACAAGTTGTTGACCGTGTTCTGTAACTCCATGATTTTGTCCCTCAACTCTCGGATTTCTCTGTCGGCTCGCTCCCGGTAAGCCCGATGTTGGGCATTATTTGCCACGGTTCGTTGAGCCAGCTGCGAAAAAAATGCAAAAATGTTAGATTCAAAGCATGCTGCAAAAAGCAATCAAAAAGAAAAGAAATCAGAAACTTACCCTCAACGCCTCGATATCGGCTAAGTCTTCCCCCTCAGGGTAGTTTCTGAATATCCTTGCCTCATCTCGAGGGAGGATAGTGGACCAGCTCAACCGGGAGGCCACCCCGGGAGTGTCCAGAACATCGTTATCACGAACCCCGGGGTAGACCCGAAACTCGTGGCCCCTCATAATATTCCCCCCATCCACGGAATAGGGCCTCTCATCGGCAGGACCAATCCTCGGCAATATCGGTCTGCTTCCCATCGAACCCTCGATGTACAGGCGCTTTCTATTCTTCCGCTGGGAAGGAATGATATTGCATTCCTCGCGCTCCTCGGAGCGTGATCGCCCAGATGACCCGGAAGCCCCCCGTGAAGATGAGGCAACTCTCCCCCTATCCCGAGAGAGATCTCTCTGCTCTGAAGGAGGGGGAGGCATAGCCTGCCTAGAAACAGGAGGGGTCCGAGCACGAGGTGGATGAGAGGGGACTGGTGCCTCACTTGGGACATCGTCAGCCAAACGATGTCTCTTCCTAGCAGGAGCGCTGGAAGGACCAGCCTCAGAAACCTGGCGACCTAATGATTGCCGAAAATGACTCATATCTGCAAAAAAAAAAAGAAGACAAATCAGTGGTCAAAAACTGATCAAAAACAGCAAGCCATAAAGAGAATTAAAAGTTACCGTTAGGAGAATCGAGATGCTCCTGAAGGGACTCTATATTTATGGTGTCGTCATCAGGGAGCACCATAAAAGTGGAGCCGAACCCTTCCCAACCAGTGAGATCGGCTAAGGGTTCGCTACCAGAGCTAGATTCCAGATTGGTGCCCCCTATATCCTCTTGTGGCCTAGGAGCTTCAGGATTCAACTCGGGAGAAGCCGAAGGCAGAGGATCTGACGAAGGAACAGAGGGTCCGACAACAGGGACCGGGCCCACACCCCAGCCTGCTAATATCAAATTTTCATTTGATACAAGGGTGTTGAGGCTAAGGGGATGAGGGACTAGCAGTTTGTCGATGTCAGAAGACAACTGCTCCCTAAGTGTGGCGATCCGGGGACCCTTGGGGATTTCGCGCCTATTCTCCCAACGAGTGGGGATATCCAGGCCCTCGGGCACTTCCACAACCAGCCATTCTGTCTCGAAACCATGAAGCTTGTTAGCAGGTTTCTCGAATAATCGGTTCTCAAAACCAGGCTGGTACACCGGCTGAAGCGAGTAAGGCACTAAGTCGAGACTCCCTCGAAGCCTAAAGAATACTTCTAAAAGAGGAAGAGACGGAGGGACGCCCCTTAAATGACAGTGCACAGTGAATGCTACCAATTGCATCCATGCATGAGGATGCAGTTGCCCCGGGGATACCCCGTGCGTCCTGAGGAAGGAAGCCCTAAAGTCGGACAATGGGAAGCGAAGTCCTAACTCCAAAGCTGCCCTAAAAACGACAGCCCCGTTAGACACACGACGTATGTCGCTCTCCTGAGGGGTTGGGAGTCTATAAGAGTATCCCTCGGATAAAGGAAATCGGGATTCTAGGTCTTGGACGTCGGCTTCCTTTAAAGTCGACTTAACGCCTAGATCGATTTGCTTTCCTAAGCCATGACTAGCCATCTTAGAAGCTCGTAGATCGAAGAAACAGGACTACGGGCTACGAAAAATTACCTAAGGTAATGGAAACAGAACTCGCGGCAGAGTGTGAAAATCCGCGGCAGACTAGCGACACAGTGAGCAGTCCCGCGGCAGAGTGGCGACAATGTGGCGAAGGAGTTGCGACAGAGTGTCCGGAGAGTCGCGACAGAGTGTCCTTGCGAGAGAATTCAGTAGCGACAAGGACGTCAGGGGCCCAGTATTTATAGCGGCTCACCTGAGTACACACACACGCGGAGGTCCGACCCGACCTGAGAAACGCCAGACCCTGATCCTCTTTCGCGGGAAAAATTCCCGCCAAAGAGTGGGGAGCAATTGATGGTGGTCGTGTCATCAGATCCACGTGTGCAACTATCCGCCTGCCACGTGTCGAACCAAGAACAGGCCACGTGGCAGATTGGCGACAGAACTGCCATGCGACACCGTTCCTAGAGCTGCGACAGAGTGTCTGATGCGAGAGTAGTCTGTCGCCTCACAGTCTGCCGCGCATCGTTAGCAGCAGACCTCCATCGCCCATGCACATCACAGGACTCCGTATTGCCCCCGACGCAGGTCTCCCGCGTGCCTGAGGTAGAGGTCTCCCGTACCTCACGCGGTAGAGGACTCCCGCACAGATCTCCCGCTGTAGAAGTCTCCCGCACAGCATGCGACGTAGTCTCCCACGCAGACCGCGGTAGAGGTCTCCCGCACAGCATGCGGCGTAGTCTCCCGCACAGACCGCGGTAGAGGTCTCCCGCACAGCATGCGGCGTAGTCTCCCGCACAGACCGCGGTAGAGGTCTCCCGCACTGCATGCGTCATAGTCTCCCGCACAGACCGCGGTAGAGGTCTCCCGCACAGCATGCGGCGTAGTCTCCCGCACAGACCGCGGTAGAGGCCTCCCGCACTGCATGCACCTCACGCGATAGAGGACTCCCGCGCAGACCGCGGTAGAGGTCTCCCTCACAGTGTGCGGCGTAGTCTCCCGCTCAGCCTGCGGCATAGTCTCCCGCACGGCATGCGGCATAGTCTCCCGCTCCGACCGCGGTAGAAGTCCCCCGCGCAGATCGCGGTAGAAGTCTCCCGCACAGATCGCGGTAGAGGTCTCCCGCTTAGACAGTGGTAGAGGTTCCTCGCCCAGCGTAGCAACAGAGGTCTCCCGCACCAATAGCGGTAGAGGTTCCATGCATACTCTGCCGCCATACTACTTCCCCGCAAGTTGCATGGCCCGAGGCGCGACAGAGTGCTCTATAACTCTGTCGCGGCCCAGACACGCGCCTGGGTCTCAGCCCGAACCGACTCAGAAGTCTATAAATATGAGGTGAGCCCTCTGAGATCCAGGATCCGATCCAAAAAAGAGGAAAAAAAAAAACAGGGAGAAACACTTAAACCCTTTGATTTAAGCAATACTTTCTCCTTTTCTTACATACACCAACTCCCGATCACTGACTTGATCGTCGGAGTGCGCGTGCAGGGACAAATCCCTGCCCCCTCTGATTCCTGTTGTTTTTGCAGGATATACGAAGAACACGTGGAGCAAACTGTGACGATTGACTTAACCGTCAACAGTACAATCCGATCACGTGGAAAGCAAAGCACTGTTGCTGTCAGGTAGGCAACATCAACTGTCGATAAAAATAACACTTGATATGTAAAATTTATCATAAAATTGATAAGAAAAAATATAAAATTATGATAATTAATCATAAAAATGATAAGAATTATCATAAAAATAATAAAAATTAGCATAAAATACTAAAATAAGTATTAGAATTAGTGTAAAACCATTACAATTATTGTAAAATTATCATAAATAAGCCTACAGTTATTATATGTAAGTGTAAAATTAATTAGATACATGTTTTAAAATTCATTAAAGGCATAGTAGTAGACTGCTTGCACTAAAAATATATTTTAAACATAATTATATTCATGGGCAATCGATTGCTGTTATTTTTTACACTATAAAATAAAAACAATAAATTTAATATTAATATGTCACATAATTTTTTAAATTTTTTATATTTATACTATTATTTTTTTAATAGAAAAAATGTAATTTATAATATATTGTTGTTTTTAATTAAATAAAACTGTACTTTACAATATGTTGTTGAATTTGGAATAAATAAAAATGTAATTTACATTATTTTTCATTTGATAAGAGTCATATTAAAGGTTATTGGACCTTGATATAGTCAGACTGAAGGTCATTGGGTCTAAAGATAGATTGAGCCCAGAGAAAAGAGGATTTAGGAGGACAATGGAAGATTTTTTAAGTGATCATTTAAGCAGTGAGTTTTAACAGTAATTACGCGTCAAACAATTCTTATAAATAAGTCTCATGTAATATTTTTACATTCTAAACTTTATTTTGCTTACTGAAACTCTGTCAAGTTCCTGTCTGACTTAAGTATAAAAGTACATGCCTAGGGGAAAGTTTCTACGCCTCTTTTATATATATATATAAATATATATATATATATATATTTACACAGTTTTTGGAATAGGGTAGCACGAAGATTGAAATTTCTACGTCATAAAAAAAATTATTTTTGTAAAGGGGTTATGTCATAAAAACTCATTGTTGTAAATGGACATGTAACGACCCCTACCCTCTTCTCGTAAATTTACCTTACTACTTACCACTTACAGTTGGGCTGTGAATCAAATCCAATCCACCTCTCATATAAATTCATTATAATAAATGAAAGAGAATAGAAACTGGACTGTTATAACTATGCGGAAGCGTTTACCTCAGTTTCTATTAATTTATACATCCTTTCGTACAAAATATTACTAGACTGTGCATTAATTTATAGGATACATTTTTTTTCACAAGTGTATACCTTTTTGTACAGCTGGATAACTAAAGAACACCGTAGCAGGGACGACTGCAGTACTCACTACTGCATAGTATCTGTGGAGGAGAAATAAGGGGGTGAGTATAACGCGCTCAGTAAGGAAAATATGTAAGCAGGTAGATAACCACACTATCTACATGCTAAAATACATACATGTTCATTTTCCTTATAAGACAATATGCATGTTCTTTAAAAACAATTTCCATCAATGCGAAACCATTAATTCGCTAGATGGGTTTATGCATATCCACACAGTTTATCATTTAAAACCACACAAGTTTAACTTCACACAGTAGCACACAGCTTTACATAAATCATCTTTCAAAACCACACAGGTTTACACAGCATAATCTATTTACACAAATCACATATAGAAAATGCTTGTACTTTGTAAATCAATTACATGTTGAGACAAATCATGGATTAACATATCCCCAGACACACAGCAAGGGAAGATATCTGTCACCTCACACAGTAGTGACAATCAAGACTTATGGCCATAGTCGGATTCCAGGCAATCACGGATCAGGTGTGCGGGAATCCTATGCTTAGGGAGGCGGATCAACCATCCCGTCAGCTCACTAAGATCACTAAGATATCACGGTACATCGTACTCCGTGGTTTACCTCACGGTACAGCGTACTCCGAGGATCCTTATATATATTGTGACATAGCTGAGGGACCGAGTAATCTCGAGGTCTACCACCTCAGTATCACTATCATCCATTTTCATGTCTCAAAATCACATGCAAGCAGGTCAGTGCAAGAACACTTAGCATCACACGACGGCTGCAGCACGGTTTATTCATCACACAGCAATATCATAAACCCTCGTGCAAGCTCTCGAATGGAACACACAGTATGATCGAGGCATCAAGCACGGTTTTGCTTATTACACAGAAGCTCAAGAGACTACGTGCGAGCAACTCAGAGTAGAATACAGTATATCTGAGGCATCGAGCACGAATGCAAGCTCTCGGATGGAATACACAGTATTACCGAGGCATCAAGCACTGCTGTCTCATCACTTTAAATCGAGAGGGTCACATGTGAGCGTAACCGGAGCAAGATCACTAAGAAGTGCTCTCTGGCTCAAACATGAGTCCCAAAACCTAGTGCAAGTAGCTCGAGTGGAATCAAACAACGTCACTCGAGGTATCGAGCACTCTTTTATTTTTCTAAAAATCCCTTTTTAAAATAATGTGCGAGCGAGGCTGGTCAATCTACCGTTACCTCTTTTGCTCTAGCACTATTTCACACAGAAAAGAAATAGAAAGGCTTCATGTATAGTCATGAGTGAGAAGGCAATTCTTCCTTCAGCCACTCTTTAAAACACATTACATGCACTTGGTTAAATCGGAAGCCCATCTATTATCATTCTTTCTCAAAACGTTTGCAAAAACCTCTTTTCACACAATCATAGAAGTCATGCAACATTTGACTTATTCTTATACGTAGTTTTCTACTTAGATATACCGATATCTATGTATTTATCGCATACATTGCACACAGCAGATAAGAAAACATACGTATAGCTATCTCTATAGCTTACATAAGTCCCTTACCTCGAATTGTGTCGACTGCGAATTCAATTTCCTCGATCTCCTCGGATTACGCAATCTAATTGGCTCCGGATGTATTCTCGAAAGCCGAATCTTTCTTTGGTGGCACATAAGTCGAGATCCGCTCGAACTTGTACACGTCGCCTACCATTTTTCCGCTACACAGCAATATATATTTAAACCAGTTTATTTCGGTCTAAAATAAATTCAAATTAATCATCCGAAAAATAATCCGACCGATTTTCGACCACTTACCAGTCTACTGCTGTGCCGGGATAACACTGAATTTTTTTCCAAATTTTTTTCTCTCTCCTCTTTCTCTCTCCTGCTGAACCGGTTCGGACCGGTTCAGCCCCTTTTCACACTGAACCGGTTCAAACCGGTTCAGGCTGATTTTGGCCGTTGCCGGCGCTGCCGGCCAGTTCCCGGCGTGGGTCGGCCACCGTTGGGTGCGCCTCGGCCTGGGGAAGCTTCGCCTGGCTTGGCTCGGCCCAGATAGCCGCCGTCGCCGGCGAATCCCCCTTTCTCCCCCGCGGGCTTCTCCTCCCCGATCTGCCTTTTCGGCAGCTCTCACGGCCCGTGCCGGCGTCCAATAGCCTCCTAGGTTGCCGGTCGTCACTCGCCGGTGGTCTCGCGCTCTCCTGAGCCGACCGTTGCTCGCCGGCGGAGAGGAAAGGCAGGGTCAGCTTCGGTCCCTCTCTTTCTCTCTCTTCGCGATTTTGCTTCCAATTTCCTTTCTTTTTTTTTTCACTTTCCCTTTTTTTTTCATCTTTCTTCAGATTCCTTCTTTCTCTCCTTTTTTTTTTATACAAATATATTTTATTATATTATATTATACTATCATATAATATAATATAATATCCAAATAAAAAAATATATTTTAATATAATATTATTACAATAATAATAAACAAATATTTTATATTATTATAATAATATTATATTACCATAATGTATTTTTATACATTAATATTCATACACGTGTACATACATTTTATTTAATTTTGCTTCGCAAAATAGATATATATGTACATCACATTCTATTTTTATTATTTCTCCGAAAATATAATTTATTTCTCTTTATTTCGGAGATAAATTTTCATTGTGGGAAAATTTTTGGGTTATCATTTTCGGACTAATTTTCCTTCTTGGACTCCCTATATTTTCGCATTCTGAGTCCATATTTTAAATCGGTTTAACCTAATTTCATTTGGTTTATTCCGATTTAACTCAATCTCTTATTTCGGTATTTTAAAATTTACCGACTTTTAATTTCATCAAATAAACTCGAAATTGTATTATTTCTTCCTTATTTATCGATATATCATAAACACTTATTAAAAATGATATATTCTTAAAGAAATAACATAAAAATTCGGATCTTACAGGACATTAATAATTGACATCGTTCGTGAGAATTTGATCTAAACATGGTCAAAGAAGCTTTCTCACAGAAGGATCTACCCCATAGTTGAAGAAGATAGCTAGGAACAACCAACCCTGGGAGAAATAGCCCCGAGGGGCAGAGTTTAGACATGCGGCAAACTTTTATTGAGAGTTAACATATTTAGAAGACTTAGAGTCAAAAGACTTCAGGGCAATTTCATGAGAGTTAGCTGACTTAGAGGTCTCAAAGGTAGAGTCATGAGAGTCAACTGACCCAACCACGCGCATCAGGTATGCCCTAAGCATTCATTCGTGCGCACTAGGGTCGCTCATGGCACCCAGTTGCGGACACCAAGCCAGCCCAAGGCACCTATTCGCACACCAAGTCTCCCATGTGCGCACCAGGTCTCCCGCACGCCAAGGCTCCCGCTTGCACCAAGTTTCCTACGTTAATTTCCCACAAGTACCATGACGCTCATCCCTGCAGAGCAGGTGCGCCCAGCCACGTGCATAAGCCACCCATTCGCAGGCACAAGCCACTTGTCTGCTCGCACCAGTCACCTATCAACACAACAAGTCTCCTGCGCGTGCACCAGGCTAGTCTCCTGCACTCATTCGCAAGGGTTAATCCAAACTTTCTCGCACATCTAGTTCTCCCACTCATTGGTCTCCTGCGGGCACTAGGCCAGCTTCAAGCTCGCGCACTAGGCTAAAGTCTCATGCATCCAGGCTTGCTCACCAAGACAGGCTCTGACGCATCAGTCTCCCATGCCCTCTCGTGCACCGGGCTCGCACGTGCACATTCTTCCAAACAAATCTTTCGTGCCCCTAGTGTACCACTCTCTCGTGCATCAAGGTCTAGTGCACCTTACCCAAGCTCGCACCAAGCCTCTCTCACACGCACATCAGGTCGGTCTCCTGTGCGCACCATGCCACCTCTCCTGTGCATAGGTCTCTCACATGCACAGGCTCCCGCACTAGTCAAGCTCTAGTGCACAGTCTCTCGCTCCCTCTCGTGTACCAGGCAAGTGCATGCATACTCTCTTGCACAAGTCTTTTGCGCACTAAAGTTTCATGAGCCCGCACCCAAGCTCGCACCAGACCTCTCCCGTACGTGCACAAGGCCGGTCTCTCACACCCACCAGGCCATCTCTCCAGCATAAATGACTCTCGCGCATTGGGCTCTCACTCACCAGGCTTCAGCATCGAGCCACTTGCTTGCTTCCAAAATTATTACAATTTTACAACAATTGGGATTCGAACTTAAGAATGCTCTACCACTAGACTCTGCGACCCTTTTATGTTACTAATTGATTTTAATTATACTTGAAGTATTATTAACAGGCATGTCAACACCATGAGCCCACACTGTCGGTAACTTCTATCGACGGGCCCATAATCCCAATGAGGGTTGCACTCCTTGCATTATTGGCCACCGCGAGCAACAGACTTACACTTATAGCCACCTCGAACAACTTGGGCAATGGAGCCCGCATTCTCGGTGACCTTAGAGATGGGCTACACTTATGGCCACCTCGAGTTACAAAGGCCACATTTTCAGCCACTTTTCGTGAAGAACATGCGCTACGGGGCCTACATTTTTGACCACCTCAAGCAACATATTACACACTTTCGGTCAGTTCGAGCTAAGGGCCCACAACTCCGGCCAACTTAGGCGGTGTAGCCTACAGCTCCGGCCACCTCGAGCGACAAGTCCCACACTTGGCAACCTTGGGCGATGTAGCCCACAACTCTGGCCACCCTGAGCGATGGGCCCACACTTGTGATTACCTTGAGAGACATGCCGACATTTACGGCCACCTCGAGCAATATGTCTGCACTTTCGACCACCTTTGGGCTAAGACCACGAGCTACAAGCCTACATTTTTTGTCACCTCAAGTGACATGCTGACACTTACGACCAACTAGGGTGATGGGCCCGCACTTTTGGCCTCCTCTAGGTGAAGACCATGAGCTACAGGCCTACATTTTCAACCACCTCGAGCGACATACCCAAACTTAGGGCCACACAGACGACGGGACCACACTTTCGGCCACCCCGGGCGATGGTGTTTATACTTTCGTCCACCTCAAGTGGCAACCTCCGGCGATAAGGTCCACGTTTTTTATAACCTTGGGCCATAGGGCCCACACCCACAGCAACCTCGAGTGATGGAACCCACACCTGCAACAACTCTACGGAGCAGAATTTGAATCAACTATAAAACCCAGACCAAAAGTTGTTGGATAAGTCCTAACTATAATGTTTTCATCCAATTCCACTTTAATATGTATGGTGATAATCAAATTTTCTACCTAACAACTCAATTGTAAAATGGAATAGTTTCAAAGCTGTAAATATCGTAAATTTTTTATATTCGGTTTTGAGTTGAATTATATGAAATTAAGTATGTTTAATTTAACGTAAATAATTTAAAATCATATGTTAAATTTTAGTATGAGAGATTGAGACTAAATTAATTTATCAAATTAATATAAATTGAAATTGTGATAATTATGAAGTGTAAAATATAATAATAATAATAATAATATATATAAACAAATAAATAAATAAGTATATGTATATACATACACATAAATATATACACATATAAATATATATATATAGAGAGAGAAGTGATGGAGACAAATTGATAGTGAATCACAGAGACTGAAGCATCGAACCCTTTGCATGTACTCATCCTGCACACGTCTTCTGTCAACCTACTCCATTCCACCTTCACGCAACTGCTGTGCCCATAACCTGGGCACGATTGAGAAAGGTGAAAAAGGAAATATGAGCTGGAAATGGCTAGGAACCGAGATGGCAATAGGAAAACTGAAATATCCATGCTTCCTGCTCACCCATCTCATGCACCCTAAGCCCCTAATTGAAACAACTCCCATTTCCTCCTCACTCTCACGCCATCAAACCTTTCACCATCACGTCCCACACCAAAACCCAGCTCTGCCCCGATCCTGTACATGTATAAAAGCAAGGAACGGAAGAAGACTGAAGCAGGAAAGAGGCATCACTGAGAGCTTTAATTTAGAAAGAAAAAATGCAACTGAAGCAGAGGCAATAACCGAGAAAATGGTAAGGGACCTCCGGTAGCAGGGAACGTGGACTGAAGAGTGACTGAAGGCTCTGGCGGGGCTTGGAAATGGGAAGAAACAATGGCGAACAAGGAGGGCAGACGTGAGGGAAAGACTGGAAAATAAGGGTAGACTGAAAGTGTGGGAGAGACAGTGGACGGGAACAAAAAGGATGATGGTGATGGTGAAAATGATGATGGTGATGATGGAAAAAGATGAGGATGATGGTGAAGATGATGATGGTGACGAAGGTGACGGCGGTGCCGAGAGAAGAGAGGAAGCTGGAAACGGGGGCACGAGATTATGGCTGTTAGAGACTAGAACTGAAGGCTGAAACAGGAAAAAAATGGGAAGAAATGGCTGGAACAGAGAGCTCCCCTTTCCTGGAAACCGAGAACAGTGACGCTTGGGAAGAGTTTCGAAAAAAAAGAGCAAAGGCAGAGGAGACCGAAGCTAGTAAACCAAGCTGAAGCTGGAGCAAAGACAGCAGCCGCAGGGGAAGGGCCATTCTTCTGTGGATGGGTGATTGGTGAACCGAGAGAGAGTGAAAGGAAGGGAAGAAGCTAAAATCGGCAGGCCGGAAGTGGGGGCGAGATCGGGGAAGCATATACATGTGAAACAGAGGCCGTCTTCCACCTCTGTTTCGCTGAGGAAGTGCTGGAGCTGGCGGTTCCGAGGGCTGAGCATGGTGGCAGCGACGGGAGACGAAAAGGAGGAAGGTGGTAGCCAGAAACAAAGGGCTGAAAGAAGAAAAAAATGAAAAAAAAAAATGAATGATGAATAGTGCTGAATAGAAGAGAAGAGATAGTGAACAAGGTTGCTAAGTGAGAAACGAAAGAGAAGAAGAAATGAAGAAAGAAATGAGGCGGGAAATTAAAAAAAAGAAGAAGAAGAAGGATGAACCGTAAAAAAAGAAAAAAAAAAGGAAAGGAGGTTATTTTATATATATATATATATATATATATATATATATATATATATATATATATATATATAGGACCACATGAAACAAAGAATAAGAGGCATCGAGGAAATTGAGAAACCCGAGGGAAAGGTGATCGAAAATATTTATTCGAAATTTTTGGTGAAAATAAGTCGGAAGGGTCGAGCTCGCCGATTCGCTAAGTCGAAGCAATCGAGGACTACAGACAAACATTGAGGTAAAGAATTTATGTAAGTTTTAGAGATAATTGTACGTATTTTATGATTTCAAGTGTATTTTTTTTAGGTAAGCAATGTTACGATTTTGATGCATCGTAGGAATTTCGATAAATAGGATACTAAGAATACAAATTTCGGTGTAGGAGAAACGTAAAAAGATTTAAAGGAGATACTTGGAGGCGTCACTACTCGAATTTGAAATTTTCGATAAATCAAGGTAAGGGGTGTAATTTAATATGGTAATGGTATCCTTACTCTTAGACTCCGATTTATTTATACGTTTTCGAGTTTTCTCGTGCAGCCCTTGATTGTAAAACAAAACCCTACACCTATTAAGCCCAAGTTTTATTTAGTCATATTTTTGAAATAAAAAAATGCCATATGAAATTAAATGCATAGGTTCGAGCATGATTTCTGAACAAATGTTATGGTTTCGACTTACGTATGAATTTATTTTATGTTTTTGAAAGAAATGAAATTTGGTATGTGAACACAGTTTTCTGTTTTATGAAAGAGTTTTCAGATTACAAGAAATTCAATCTTATTACTCGGTATAAGTTTATGGGCTATAAAATCCAAGAAAGATTTTGAAAACTCTGTTTTGAGACGAAAAGGCAATGTCTAGTGAAATTACGGGGGCCACCTATTGGGTTCTGTGGGAGCAAAGTGCCACACAGTCTGTGTGACTATGGGGGCCACTTCTTGGGTCCTACAGATGCAAAGTGACACACAGTCAATGCATTTTTTGTCATGCGCGCCTTCGTGGCATATACGAATTTCGCCTTCGGGTGTGATTGAATTGCTGTACGACCTTGATCACGTCTACAGCCTTGCCATGACCATGTTTATGATTTTCCTCTACGGAGAATGGCTATGTTATCATCGCATGACAATCCTATAAGTTAGCCTAGTCTCCATTCGATATGAACTATGTTATAAGATTTTGATCCTTCGATACATGCTTATGCATCAGTTATGCTTTTGAAGTTCTATGGGTTTTGAAAGATTCTGAAGTTTTGTATGTCTCGAAAGATTTTGATGTAACTGAATAGATTTGTTACCTAGAAATTATATTTTTATTGATTATGTTTTCCATTTACGGATTTTGGAAGCTATGTGATATTTGTAAAGAAATGCTATCTTTTAGTTTTATCATGCATTCAGTGTGATTCAGCCACCATGGTCATCTTAAATGCATTTCTTACTAGGCGTTTTCCCGAAAGCTCACCCCTTCACCTCTCAGATGTGTTGCAGTAAACTACAGTGATAATTGCTTCGTAGACGACGTAGGCTAACGGATACGAGTTTCTCCAGACTACCTTTTATACATGTGTGAGATATACATTTCTATCTCTTTACTATACCATTTGTATGCACATACATCTATTGAAAGTAATGTGTAGGGATGTAATCTGTATAAGGATAAATGAAATATTTTTAAGGATTGATTGTTGGGAGTAACTAGACGTATTTGAAATATGTAGAATGATTTGATGATATGACTTGGGAAGCATGTCTGATAGATGTGGATAGCTAGGGTTGATATTGTGAGTAAATTTCAGGTGGGTTGGCTTATAAATAAGCCGTTATGCTGTCAAAATTTCTATCGGCCATATAAATCCAAATGTGAAACTTAATTATAATTACGGATAAAGAAGTAAGAAAATGAATTGATACTGAGCATGAATACAACCAAAGTGAATAAAGGGATTAAGTTGTAAGTTGAAGTTAAAAAAAAAAAAATTCTCGAATTTTTATAGGTCATGGGTCGTTACAAAAACCTTTTTGAATCACCTTTTTCCTATGATCTTTGTGCTTAGTATTTCATCAAGCACTTACTTAAATTGCAATTGGATGGTCCATGTCTACTAAGGGCAAGGAAATCAATATGAATGATACCCTTCGTATCATGGAACAACCAGTGACCAAGCTTGTCACGACCTAAAACTGTAAACTTTTCAGTAATTTATTTACGGAAGTGTCAAAATGTGAGCAAATTTTTTTTGGCTGAACCGGTTCGGACAGGTTCAGCCCATCTTTTCACTGAACAAGTCCAAATTGGTTCAGTGGCAAACCTTGCCGTTTCCATCTCTGACGGTCGATTCTTCGCTAACTTCCACATTTAGCTACTCCGCATGACCGTCGGCGCTGCCTAAAGGAGCAGATCGACGAGACAAAAAATGAGGGACGAATCCGAAAGGGAGAATGGCCCAACCGGCCACATCTTGGACAACCCAGCCTTACCCCAACCTATTTATTGTGACAACTATGTGACACTTTATTCTCGCAGGATTCAAGAGGTGGTCTCCACAGTTTTCACTCAACGTATTGTGCTATTTGGCTGCGCAGCGGAAGCCTCAAGGTTTTGTTCCCCCAAGACGCGTCCCCATCGTGGTTCGAACTTAGGACCCTCAAGTACCCAAGTCTTACCACTTTTACCCAAGTGGTAAGACTTGGGTACTTGAGGGTCCTAAGTTCGAACCACGATGGGGACGCGTCTTGGGGGAACAAAACCTTGAGGCTTCCGCTGTGCAGCCAAAGAGGACAATACATTGAGTAAAAACTGTGGGGACCACCTCTTGAATCCTGAGGGAACAAAGTGTCACACAGTCATCACAGCAGTCCATTGATGATATGGAAAAGCTATATTGAGTTAGGAAAATAACAAGGAATGAGAAACTTAAATAACATGCAAAGGGCCTAAAACAAAAGTGCGTGAGATAGGCCATTCAAGTCCAAAGTGCGCGGACTTGAAGTGAAAATACGTGAGATAAGCCACGCACTCAAAGAAAAGAGCTTGAAACTAAAAATGCGTTGGGTAACTGTGACGCCCCGGAAGCGCGAAAAACAAGAAAAATTTAAAACTTTTTCACATCCATTCACAATTAAGGGTGCATTCCTGTGCAATGTCATACATCATCATATATATCATACTTCAAGATCTCATCATATCATAATTATATTTCATACAACATACATTACTAAATCCAAGGTTAATTAATCCTAATACATCCCATACATCATTGTACATCAAGTGTCTATAATTACAATATTAGTCTGAGTACATGAAATGATAAATTATACCTCAAGTACAATATATGGTCTGGAGCTCAAGTCCTCAATTAGCCACTACTCCGTACGTCGCAAGGGAACTCTCTTCACTTGAAAAAATCTGGGGGAAAGAGAAAACAGTGTGAGCTTCTAAATCTTTCAGTAAAGAGGTAAGAGACTCGTTAATAAGAAATGATTTGCACATCACAATCATTTTTATTTTGTGGGTGAAGACCCAATAAACTTAGTGAAAAACGTAGCATGATTAATTAAAACATCATCTCAACATCATTTCTCAAACTCATATAGAAACATGAAAATCAATGACTCAAATCATGGTCATAAGCAATTACAAGCATGTGAAACTAGCATGTATAAAACATGATGCGATAATGGCTTTTTCTCATAAAATGTGATGAAAATCACTGCAATAGTTATGCACGTGGAGCAGCCACAAAACACAATCTCATGTGTATAAAAGGAGACTAGGCAATAAAACTCATATAAAACTCATCATGGCACATCAAAATAATCTCCTCTGGGTGCACATCCTAGGCACCCTCAAAAGAGGGAACATCGACGATATGGTCGTGTACATGGTATATTGGACTTACGCGTTACTAAAATAAGACCTGACCTTACATGCTACCAAAGCAATGTCTCTCCTCATGTACACTATCGGTCTTACATGCTACCAAAGTAAGGCACGGACTTACATGCTACCAAAGCAATGCCTCCCAGCGCTACCAAAGCGGGAAAAATATCAGCTTTACATGCTACCAAAGTAATGTCTGATGTGTATTCAATGTGACACGCTTAAGTCTCAGTAATAGCCATTATCAAATAAAATGTTTTGTCTTCACGTAGCCCTCATATGGTTTTTCTCATAAAACTCATCTCAAAACGGTTTTGTACACAACACAAAACATGTCAAAATCGAGCTCAAATCGGCAAAACAACGCACACATTTCTCAAGTCTCAATACGCCTTAACGTAGAGCCCAAATCACATTTTCATTCTTTTTAAACTCAAAACGGTTGTAAAATAATTTCATAGTTATTTAACAACTCATAAGAATTGGACCCCAACCGGCTATAAAATCGTGTGCAACAACTCATCAAAACATGCTTGTTTTCTCAAATCACATTTCATGCTACAATATTATCACAAAACACATACACAAATGGGTTTTGAGTTTTCCCTTACCTCGTTGCATCTCGTATAGTGCAATTGTTTCCCCTAAACAACGGACTAGCCTTGCATTCCTCTCTGGAACTCCCGGGCTGTCCAAACGATGTTAAAATATCAATAATTTATCTCAATCACGTCATTGAGCACATATTTGCTCACATTCTCGTTAAATACTCAAATAACTCAATTCTCATAATTCTATCACAACCCACACTCCCATTCATTACATCTCAAATCTTACATTTTTTTCATGTACAATCTTCATGCCTAATTCACCTCATTTCTTCAGTTCCAACTTATAGTCATAAATCCCAAAATTACCACAATTGCATAATGTTATCCCTACTCCAACAAAATCATAGTTTCATCAATTTCTAACCATCTCCTAACTATTTCATCACAATGCCTACAACCATAATCACCAAAATCAATTTAAAAATCCATGTTCGAGGTTTAGAAATTTACCCAACTTGTGGAGTGCTCAACTCTTGCCTCGATTCAATCCATCTTTCGATTTTCAAGTATGTTGTTCTCATTTGAATGAGGAACAACTTTCCTTCTTGCTACAACCTTCGATTTGGACGAAAATGGGTGATTTGGAAGAGAGAGAAAACTAGGGCTTGACTGAAATAGAGGTTTGGAAGAAAGAGAAAAGATGAAATGTAGGAAAACACAAGGGTCCTTTTATAGATGGAAGGTAGGAGATCGATCTGGTCCTTGATGAGATCGATATGCTCCTTGAGGAGATTGATCTTCTGTTTACAGAATGCTTCATGAGATCGATCTTCTCCTTACAGAATGCTTCATGAGATCGATTTCTTCCTCATGAGATCGATCTCTTCATTACAGAATCATAAGGAGATCGATCCTCTTCCATTGGAGATCGATTTGCTCACTTAATTTCCTCATTCCTTGTCACTTTGGCCTACCAGATCAATCCTTTCTTCTTTAAGATCGATATGGCCTCATAGTTTCACACTTTGGCTGAACTCTTAACATAAAATCTCCATATATAATTTCCATAATTCACTACATTGATTATTTCTCATTCATCACTTAGGAATTTCATTCCATACCACCTCAATATATGAGTATATTACATTTAGCTTAATCAATTACACTTTATGTTCTCATTACATAATTTAAATATGTATAAAATTCTCAAATCTCACAGTAAGCCACGCACGCAAAGGAAAAAGGCTTAAAGCGAAAAATGCGAGAATGAGGCCAAGCATGAGCTTGAATCGAAAAATACACGAAGTAAGCAATGCATTCAAAGAAAAAAACCTAAAGCGAAAATTGTGTGAATTATGTTATACATGGATTTGAAGCGAAAAGTGCGCGAAATAAGTCATGTGTGAAGAAAAAAGTGCATGGGCTTGAAGTGAAAAATGCAAGAGGTAAGTCATGCACTTATAGAAAGGGCTTGAAGCAAAAAATGCGCGAGGTAAGCCACACACATAAAAGAAAAAGACTTGAAGTGGAAAATGCGTGAAGGAGGCCAAGCATGAGCTTGATGTGAAAAATACACGAGGTCAGTCACACATATAAAAAAAAGGCCTGAAGCAAAAGTGCATGAAATAGGTTACACATGGACTTGAAAAGAAAAGTGCGCGAAGTCATAAAGATAAAGTGCATAAGTTTAAAGCGAAAAAAGCGCGAGGTAAGCTACACACATCAAAGAAAAGGCTTAAGCAAAAAATGCGTGATATAAGCCGTAAAAATAAAGCGATAGAGTTTGAAGCGAAAAATACGCGACGTAGACCATGCATATAAAGACTAAAATAGTACAAAGTAATGAAGCAAGAAATGTGAGAGATAGGCCACGCATATGAAAAGAAATGACTTGAAACGAAAAAGGTATGTAAGTCATGTATAAATGAAAAGACCTTAAGCGAAAAATGCAGGAAACAATCATAATTATGAAAGACTTGAAACGAAAAATGTACGAAGTAAGTCAGATTATGAAATAAACATTAACTAGAAAAGCATGAAGACAAGCTCAAAGAAGTTCTTTACAAAAGATTTAGCTCTTTCACAAAGAACTGGGGAGCATTATAGCCTGGTTTGTTGTGCGTCCATGTCATCTCTGTCCAAACCGTTTAAAGTCGTGATCACTTTGGATCGACATGAGACTTCCAAGGGTCGGTGAGATTGGATAAATCATCATAAGTGCCATTGTTGAGAGAATTCTTTAAGCCCATCGAATCTGTTTTGTATTTAGCCCAATTAACCAGGAGTGTGCCAAGTAAAAGACACATTTATAAAGCCAGTGGAGAATACCAGCTTATTCTCGTAGCATTCTTCAAATGACAATATTTCATCACAGCTTCAATATGAATATGATCACGCTCCCTTTGGTTAAGAGAAGGCTGTGGTTGATTATGTAGCTTCAGAATCCTTCTCCAACTCTTGGTTTCATTGGTAAGAGCTTGGTGCCTTGGAAAAAAGTGTTTTAAGCTCGTTAAAAGTGGAAGAGAACGTTTCTCGATATTGTTTCAACGAGGCAATTTAGCCCCATCCATATCAAAATCAGCTTGGATACGAATCGACGCAAGATTTAGATTCTCCTTATCCTTTTTTAGATCCTTGACTTTTCTCGAAAGAAGGCTCAACTACATTTTTTTGCTTAGTCCTAGCTTTTTGAGAAGTTCTTCAGTAATCCAACTTCATCACGAGGAAAAATAATGTATTGGCTTGAAATAGAAAACAATCTTGGGATTTTCTATTGAGTTGTTTTACTCCTAAGTAGACCCGAAAATCCTACCTATAAATGACACTCTTTTCATCACCTACAAAGTGATGAATGATAAAGGGAGCGATTTTGGGAGCAAATGCACGTATCTCCTTAATAGGTCTATGAATAGTTGTCTCTTATCTTTCTAGAGGGCTCGGGTATATTGAACATGGTGCGATTATGCCCAAGCAACTCTTTTTGGATTTTCATGTTCCATGGAACCCATCACTGATGGTTCATGAGTGACATACTTGCCCCTTCCATGGCTAAGGGATCGAAAGAAACTGAATCCATCGTGAAAAACATAAAAAGGAGTACGAAATTGAGTGTGTTTTGGGGCTACCACTTTCAAACGGACTTGTTTTCTGGGACAACGAACTTCTGCCTAAGTTATGAAGTGCTCTCGACATTTTTCCTGTTGTGAATGGCTCGCCTAACGAAATTCATCTTTGCACATGAGAAACGAAATGTGTAAGAATGCCATCAAAAGGCTCAAAGAACCCCTAAAGAGTTTCAATGTCGGCAAAGGATTACTCTTAAGGAAAGGTCACGAAGAGACTTTCAAATCTTTCTCCTTGGCCCCAATCAAGACCTCTCTCAAATGTCTCACATTTATCTAAGGCTTCTTCTCCTTTATCTCCTAAAGAAGAACCCTTTGATAATGAGTTCTCATAGATGAGAACTATGAAAGCATGAAGGATTAACGAGAATGATTATAACACCCCAACCAACAACTAGGATGTCATCTTGAGTAAGGGAGGAGAATAAGTCGTTCAATAGGCTAATTTGCTACTCGTATAACATCCTTAAGACTGAAAAGGTTTGGTCCTTGAGGCTCTATGCCTATGCATATACCTTATCGGGTTGGAATACCTAAACTCTCTAAGGTTTCAATGATGAGCCAATCAGACTAGTACCTGTGAGGTTTGCTTGGAAGTTCCTTGAAAAAGTTTATTTCAAAATCCTTTTTCGAAGACCTATTGGACAGAAAATGGTATTGACCCATAGAATCAATAAATTCTAAAAATGACACTTAACAAAGGAAGTGATAGTACGACGTCACTAAAATAATGAACTAGGGTGAAGCCCTCTAATTAAGTCCATAGTTGAAGATGAAAAGTCTTTCACATAATTCCAGAAAAGGGGTTCATGAGAGAATCTGAAAAGTTTATGGACTTAAAATGATTTTAAAAGTAAAAAAAAAAAAACTCTTTATATACTCTTCCACAGGGTATGCCATGTGAAGGAGTGTGAAGCAATTGATGAGTCATACTAAAAGTCAATGGACATTGATATATAGTCAGACCAAATGTCATTAGGCCTAAAGATAGATTGAGCCCCAAAGAAAAAAGGACATAGGAGGACAATGAAAGATCTATTAAGTGATCATTTAAGTTGTGAGTCATAATAGTAATTATGCACCAAATAACTACTATAAATAGGTCTCAGGTATTATTTTTGCATTCTAAGCTCTATTTTTTTTTATTGAAATTCTGTCAAAATCTCATTTGACTTGAGCAGTGCGTGTGTAAGGGAAAACACCCACACCCCTTTTATTATTTTCTTTTTTGCAAAGTTTTTGGGAATAAATTAATGCGGAGATCGAGATTTCTACTTCATCAAAAATCATTGTTGTAAATGAGTTACGTCATAAAAAATTATTTTGTAAATGGGCCACAACATCATTAAAGTAAAGGTTACTTATTGACTTGTTAAATCATTATTTATATATATATATATATTTAAAATTTATTATTTATTCAATTTTTTATGAGATATTGAATATCTCTTGATCTTATAATAAAGTCGATATTTTACAACTTTACTATAATCAACCCATGTATGGGTGTATAATATTATCGATAGAACAAATATTTGTATTATTCATGTGTCGGCAAAGGAAGACAATGTCAATTGCTTGAATGAATTGGTAAAACAACAATGTTCGCCTTGTGTCAATAATTTGTGGACCAGAATTATCTTTGAGTAAAGAAAATTTCAGGTTTTCCCCTTTTCATTTCAGTTTGACTAAGGTTTTTGAAAATTAAGAGCCCTAAAACATTGTTATTGGTAAAAAAGAAAAAAAAAATCTACTGAGGTCTTTTAGTTTTAATTTTAATTTTAGATTAATTCATTAATTTAAAAAATAAATATTTTGATGTAAAATTATTAATTTGATAATATAACAAAAAATCGTTCGATTAAATTATTATTAAAAAATCTATTAACCTAAATATTTATTATTCATGAAATATTTATAATACTTTTTCAGTATTAAAAAAATAAAAAATTTTGCATAAAATAATTTTTTTTAAAAAATTTAATAATAATAAATAGTAATAAAATTAATGGTTGATATTTGGGATTTGTGAATGTAATATAACTAATGGAAGAATAATTAAATGATATATGTAGACATATTTGTGATTTTAGATCTAATTATCCATTTTTAGAATTAATTAACTATAATTGAATTATGATAAAAATTTAAAAAATTCAATAAAGTTTGTCCAAAAGAAAAAGAAAAGTTGTCAAATTTGACCGCATCAAATTTATAACGGCAATACTCAATTGAAAAATGTATACTAGAGACTAATCTTGATTTTTTTAGACACGATAAAAAGAAATAAAATATCAATTAAAATTTTGATACAAATTATATATAAATTTAACAAAAAATATTTCATATTTAATGTTATGACAGAATTATAATACGGTAATTGACACAGAACCAACCAGATACAAATATATAATTTGTCAAAAATCTATTAGCACTATCTAAAATGTTCTCAACTTGAGAGAATCTTAACTTTATGAAGCCTTTTCTTTTTCATTTATTTCTTTTTTGAGGTAAAAAGAAATGCGAATAGAATTTGAAACAATGGCCACTTAAAATAATTCTAGTGGCTGGGGAATCTCTTTAATGGATGAATATTGTCCATTTACACGAGGAAAGTGCGTTGTACTCAGCACAGAGAAGTTGAAAACCTCTGACTAATTGATAACACTATACGTTTTTTTTTTTTAATATTAAAAAATAAAAAAATCAAATATATATTATCAGTTTTTTTTTTTTGGTTAAAGTTTAAAACTTCACTGCCATGCCATTCTATTGAAACTATTCTCTCTTCATAAAGCTAGCTGTTTTTATATTGAAAAATGTTACAATTGTCCCAAATGAAATTGAAATGGGAGAGAGAACAAAGAAAAAATTGCAAAAATGAAAGACTATCATATAAGCGAGTTTAGGTAATTAAAATATTTATCCATTAAATTACAAATAGAATTATTAAACATACATAATATCATCTAAAATGAAATACCATCAATTATTTAAATGGGGATTTTATGTTTTGTATAGGATAATAGTGTTTATTAGGGAATTAAGGTCACTTTGCAAGCTGCAACTGCATTTATTAAAGTTTTTATTGTCTTTTAATTTTATTTTATTCTAAGATAAAATAATAAAATTGATGATAAAATTTAAAGTATGGTAAGAAATTCGATTAAATTGAAGTACAATGATAAAATTCAATTTTAACTCTGAATATAGTATGACGAAATAACATTAATCTCTTTATTATTAATGACAATGTGTTATTTACTTTTGAGAGAAAGCAAAGATAGATTGTTAACATTGGCCTTTTGGGATATTTGCAAACTGCCTCCCATCCCTTGCGTGTATTTTTGGCTAAGGAGCCAATTGGAACGGTATGTTCCAATACCCATAAGATGACCAGGAATCAGATAAAGCAGAAGCGTTTATCTCTTTTTTTGCTTTAGCCACAGGTTTGAAAGGAAAACGTATCCGATTCTTAGTCTTTATATATTCTACTAATAGAAGAATAAATTGCATGTCGTGGCCGAAAGGTTAAATAAATCCATCAGTAAAGCTTTTCTTGTTTGGATCACAATTGCTTTTGGTTTTGGTTTTAGATTTACAATTTTAATTAAACAATTCAAATTAGTAAATTACATAATAAGATATTATCATGGGAATAAGAGAAGATGCTACAAATATTGAGATTCAAATTATAAATTTATTAAAAAATTACATTTTAAAATGATTGCAAGAATCAATTAATTTAAATGTTGATTTTGAAATACTTAAGATTTTCATATGATTTCATGAATAATTTAAGCATAATTTAATTTTAATAAGCATGAAAGCATTAAATTGTATAAGACTCCATTTGGTTCATTGAAAATAACTCATAAAAAATGATTTCTGAAAAATATTTTCATTTTTTTGGAAAATTAAAATTTTTTGTTATTTGGATGAGTTAATGAAAATTATTTTCTATTGTTTGGTTGTTTTTTGAAAAAAATTGTTTTCTTTTTTTCCAAATGACATTAACTAACTAATAAATATTAAAAATTAATTATTGTTTATTAATTAATTTGTTAATATTAAAAATAATTATAATATTAACATATTATATTACTAATCAGTTAAAAGAAAACTATTTATTATTACTTATATTAATATTTTTAAAAATTTGAAGTAATATTAATATTTTATTATATAAATATAAATATTAATAATATATTAATATTTATTTTAGAAATATTAAATTTATAATATTAAAATAATTATATTTTATACTGATATTATTTATTATTAATATCATAACAAAAGTATTATTTATTTATATTTATTATTAAAATATTAATATAAAATTTGTAAATAAAATATTAAAACGTTATATCTTAAATTAAAATATTAATAAATTACTAAATAATAAATATATTATTTATTAAATTATTTTTAATTATTACTAAAATAATATTATATTATTGTTTATTATTGAAATGTTAAAAATATTTAAGATTAATAATATGCAAAATAAAATATTTAAATTTAAAATATAAAAAGATTTTTAGTGTTAATATTTTAATTTTTAAAATTTTTAATCCAATTAAATGAAAAAATTTATTAATATAATAATATTTTTTGTAGGTTAAATTAAAGTTCAAAAAATTATATTCAAGGTATAACTTAAGTAGAATTATATTACGAGCTTGGTAAAATTATTAATCTTCCCCTTTTTTAAAGGGCAAGACAATTTGCCAAAAAAAGGTATATTTTTTTGTTGACCAAGAAATTATTTTTTATTAACTAATTAATTTTTTACCAATCAAACACCTAAAAATACAAAAACCATTTTCTGGAAATCATTTTTTGTAAACAAAAAACGGAACATAAATCTTGTGTATTCATGCGTGATAAATCATAAGTCAGATATGCAAGTTCTCAAAGTAATAAATTATCTTTGCATGTTTGATTAAAAATACTATCCTGCAATAAAATGTCAATATCATGTGTTTAACTAATGTAAGTATCTATACACTTTGAACATGTAGGATTTATTGTGTCTCGATACCTTATCCTAACCATAAAACAAAAACTTTATACTCTATTCTTGCATCGATATGGTTAAGATAAGTATATCAATACATGTGTTCCATTATGCAGGATTTATCCATGAAGTATCATACACAAAAAGAATGTATCGATAATCTTTATCCTGCAATAAAATGTCAATATCATGTGTTTAACTAATGTAAGTATCTATACACTTTGAACATGTAGGATTTATTGTGTCTCGATACCTTATCCTAACCATAAAACAAAAACTTTATACTCTATTCTTGCATCGATATGGTTAAGATAAGTATATCAATACATGTGTTCCATTATGCAGGATTTATCCATGAAGTATCATACACAAAAAGAATGTATCGATAATCTTTAAATTCGACAAATCCTAATGGTCAGATTTTTGTGTCTGCTAATGAGAAGGATCTTGAGAATGCAACTTCAAGAGTCATACTTGAAGAACCTATATAAGGAAGAAGCTTAGACTTGAATGAGCAAGAGCAAAATTCCAAATCAAGAGTTATAGTTATATCGAAAGCTTTATTTCGAAAAGGAAAAGTAAAAAAAAAAAGAGACAAAGTTTATTTCTACCATCACTTGTCTCAAGAAAAATTCCTTCAAAGATCTAAATTGTATTATTCCGCCTTCATAGAGGTATTTTGTAAATCATTTGTTAACCTACCACAATTGTAAAAAGGTAGAGTACCTTTGAGTGCTATAATTGTAAGTTAGGTTAGGGTAGATTCAAGGTTTATTCTTAAGCTAGAAAATGAAGTAGTTGATACATGTCGAAGGTATCGGATATAAATTACTTTTTAAATCCACTAACTAGTAGTTAAGGAAGTGGAAGTCGATCTCATAGAGATTGAAGTAATTGAATTAAGCAATTAAAGTTTTACGAAAATATTAAAAGAAATGGCAAGGGAGGTTTTTATATTATAACTACAGCAATTAAAATAAAAGTAAAAAACAAATTAAAAGCAAAATTAAAGAATTGGTTTTCAACAACTTAAAAGACCATGGTTAACATGTTTCTTCATTTTCTTGGTTTTATGATATGATCATTGAATTCTAAAGATAATTATTAAATTAAGCAATCTACCGTAGTGCAACAATAAGTTTTGTCACACCATCTTCCCTTATTTCTTAGTTAATCACAAGAAGCTCTGTAATTAATTTTTAACTACTTAAACTACCTAAAATAAGCTCTCTCGATATATTCATGAAACATCATTAGAATTTGTGGAAGATACGAGTTGAAATTAACGACAAACACCTAAGCTTGGTTTATTTAGTCTAAACTTAGATTTTCCTTCATCTCTAAGTGATTTGAAAGATTAAGCAAATACGGACTTAAATTCTTAATCTAAGATTGGATTATTAAATTTAACTTAATAGTGTGCATCTTATTGAATTAAACTAACAATCATGGTAAGACATTACGGAAAATCTTAGATATTTAACCAATAATATATTATTTTGATCATGCTTCTTACAACAAATAATCATCCAAGATTAATTAAAAATACATACTAACTGACTTGAAAAACTACTTACTAGACATCATAAAAGAAAACAAAAAAATCACGCAATATAAAAAAAACTATATTAAAGAATTGAAATATTAAAAAGTACAATGAAGAAATTAAAAATATAAAAGAAAAGAAACAATTGGCTCAAATAATTTGTAAAAGAAAACTTTTTATAGAAATAAAACAAGAGTTTAATAATTTTATAAAATTAAAACAAGGCCAACTGATGAGAATAATGGCCAGCCGATGATCCTTTTATATAGTGGGGGAACAATCTTAATCCTATTTGGAATAAAATATCTAATTACAAAAGGAATAAAATTCTTAATTACTAATATTTATCTAATAATACTTCTTCATATTTATCTTGAGTAGTTGACTTGGTTGCCAACTCATCTTGCCAATTTATCATGGATTCTCTCTCTAGCAATTATCCTCCAAAAGGGTTTTAATTACTTTCTTCAATTACCCTTAAAATAATCTTACTTTAACTATTGACTTTCCTAATTTTAGTGGTGACTTTGCAAGGACTTATGATCTATCAAACGAATTTCGATTTGGATGATCTTGGATTTCCAAAAAGCTTGAGAAATCTTTCACAACTAATCATTTTTTAAAACCTAGGCAAGGAAAAATGAAAAAAATATTTGAATTTTTTTTTAAAAAATCGGTAAGTGACATCTAATCTTTTCATTGCTTACAAAATTCGGTTGACTCAAAACATATTCAATTAGTTCTTCCATACTAGTAAAATATTCTTACCTAATATATCTATCTCATCTAGAAAACAATACATCAAAGATTGATCCCTATCCATTTTACGCTAAACCAATCATCCCGAACATTGAACATAACTACAACAGATTCTATATATATATATATATATATATATATATATATATATATATATATATATATATATATATATATATATATATATATATATATATATATATATATATATATATATACACACGAGTTAATTCAATATGCACATGACAACATATAACAACAATAGATTCAAATTTCTTACTCAATTTCACATTTTAATTTCACATAAACGTTGCAAACTCAATTCACATTTCAATTTCACATAAACATTTCAAACTCAATTTCAAATTTCAAATTTCAATTACACATACACATTTCAAAATTGCATTGATTAATAACAACACTAAATATCAAAACTAAATAATTTAACAATAAAATTTTATCCATAATTATATTACTAACTTTTAAATTAATTAATAACAACATTAAATATCGATGCTAATTAATTTAACAATAAAATTTTCTCCAAAATTATATTGACACATTCTATACTAATTAATAACAACACTAAGAACCCTACATAAACTCCTAATACCCTAAACCCCAAATAATACTAAACCCTAAAAAAATCATAAATATCCTAAATTTAAAACCAAATCACACATCAACTAAAACACAATCAAATCCATCAAAAATTAACCTCAATCCATCAATAACTACACTAAAAATCAACTAATTTTAACTCAAATTAATATATATATATATATATTTATATATATAACATAAATTTAACTTTAATGCATTTTAGGGAATAAAAACACTACCCCAGAAAATATAGATTAGTGGAGAGGAGAGGAACCAGAGGGATCTTCGACTGGCGGTGGAGAGGCATTAGAGAGGCAGTATTGTAAATCCTCGAAACTTCTCAGTAAATTTATTCGTAAAATGCACAAGTGAAAATAAAAATGTACGTTGAGATAAAATAAGATAAATAGAAATATAATAATAATAATAATAATAATAATAAAATAAAATAAAATAAAATAATAGTGATAAAAAAATATAAATTTACAGATAAACTAATAAAATGAATAAATATATAATAAAAAGATTTTATTATTATTATTATTTCCTTCTTCTGGAAACACCCGCGTTTTCCCCTTGCACCACCGACTTCCCTGCAAATGCCCACGCCTCTCTGAGGCATCTGCACACCAACTTCCTGCGCCCCTAAACCGTTTTACGCCATTAGAACTTTGATCATCCAAACCATATTGTCCTGCCCGATTTTGTTGTATATAGTTAGAAGCAAGGAAATGGAGGAAAAGGGAAACAGAGAGGAGAAACCGAGAAAGATTAGAGAGAGGTCTGGAGAGAGCCCGAGAACAGAAACAAAGCTGGGCGAACCAAGAGGTAAGGTGAGAAGGGCTTACGGTGGAGGCAAGAGTCGTGGCAAAAGAATGGTGGAGCAGGGTCGGTGCTAGTTTTGAGGGACGAAACAGTGTTTCCTCCCTGTTTTGTCAAGCCCGAGAGCCAGTTCGGCTGGGTGTGAGGGAAGCAACATGATCATGATCCATTAAGGACCGCTCTGGGCAGAGGGTGGGGGAAGCGTGCAACAAATGAATTCTGTCTTCATTCTCTTTCTCGGTGCTGAAATGGAATAGGAGAAGCTTGAAGCCGGGAACAGAGGAGTGCAGTAGAAAGGAAACTCGTGAAACCGAGAGGGAGAGTTGGCTTGGCTGAAGGATAGTGGTGATGGTGAATGCTGACTAGAGGATCGCAAGGGCTGGGGAAAAAAAAGGAATAGCCTGCGAGATAGGGAACAGAGTGTTCCCTTCTCTGTTTTTTTTTTTTGTGGCAACCGAGGGGAGTCTCAGCCAGTACAGGTGGCTCGTGACCACCGACTGCTAGGAGGAAGAACGAGAACAGTGACAGCCAGAGGAAGAAGGAGGATGATGGGAAGCACCGAAGCGAAAAACAACGACGTCGGGAGGAAGGAGACGTTCGAGTGAACAATGACAACGCAGGAGAAGAAGAAGAAGAAAGATAGTTGGCGGGAAAAGTTTAAAAGGAGTAAAAAAAAGAATAAAAGAGTAAAAGTATATATATTTTTATATATTTATATATAAAAAGTTATTTATATAAATATATAAAAATATTCGGAGATAGGAGAGGAGGTACAGAGAAATTCGAAAAACTCGAGGAAGGAACTCCGGAGAAATTAACCAAGCAGACCGGACCCATGAATTTCAGTCACTAAAGATGTCACGACCCAAATTACCTAAAAATCAGAGTAAATTTTCACTTTTTCATTTCCTTACCCGTCGTGAACAGTTACACTACTAAACAGTTGGGTTATGATTCGATGTTAGTCACCTCTCACCTATTTACCATTTCATTTTGATATTTTATTTACATATCAATTTATTTAAACAAAATACATCCCCAACATTACATCCATATACAGTACTGTGCCTCTATATGTTCAGATACAAAAATTGTACAATGTGTATACCTGGTCTTGATAAGAAGCAGCGGATAACCGAAATGCATGACTACTGTCGCTTTCTTCTACTAAATGTACCCTGTAGGGTGAAAAATGAAAGGATGAGCATAAACAGCTCTGTAAGGCAATAATGTAAGCAGGTAGATAACTATACTATCTACATGCTGATAATGTCATGATATAAAATCGTTTATATTTGGAGCATGAGGTAAGACTAAAACGATGCCACATGTATGTATATATATCATATAAGAGAAATCATGAAATCGACATATAAATCAAACATGGAAAAATCATCATGCATGACATCTCATGCTCGTCACATTCAAACTTATTTGTTTCATCATAAATTCATCACGTTAAAACTCATTTATTTCATCATAAAACAACCACATCAAGGCTAAACCCATCTCTCGGGAATACCTTGATTCATTAAATCACATCTCTTTTAAAAACATAAATCGGGACATTACCCCTCCCTCGGGTTCGTCCTGGTCTATTCAGACCGTATGATATCATGTGAGGCATGTAGGTTACTGTATGAAAATCGAGGACTATGGCCATACTTTGTCCCTATGATCCCAAGCTACACGGATCCCGGTGTGCGGGGTATCACAACTACAACGGGAGGTGGGGTCAATTCCTCCCGCCAGAATATCAAGTAACATCATAGAGTCATCATGACTGCACGGTACAGCGTACTCCGTGTGATATATGCGGTACATCGTACTTCGTGGACCCATATCATAGTCTGGGGGTGCCTGCCGTAGGTCTTATCCACCCCAATACTATGTCGATAACCAACCAATGTCTCAAAGTATACGTGTGAGCATTTCAACTCTCTGCGACACACAGTCTACAGGAGGCTTCGGCACGACTATATGCATGTCAACTCACGTCTAGTGCGAGCGAAGCTCCAGCACCACGCTATGCATATCATGATATCTAAAATCTCGTGCGAACGAAGCTTCAGCACGGTTTTGTGCACACACAAATTCCTCGTACGAGCAATACTCCAGTACGACTTTTCATGGGTAATAAATCAGTAAACTTGAGTGCGAGAAAGACTCTAGCACTCTTTTTATTCATATAAATATGATAGGTGGCTCAATCTTGATAAAATATCTTTTAAAATAGTAACCGGTACAAACCGGTACCCTTTCGTATAATTCATGAAATCAATAGCCAACCTATGTGTATATTTGCTTAAATCAAAGCAATACATTTATATAAAACATTAAAACAGGATAATCATGCAATTTATCTGCCTTACTACCCTTTTTATAAATTTTACTCCCAAGGGTAAAATCGTCTTTTTCCTTTATTCACCTATGCCCCGGTTTTCGTAAAAATTATTATTTCGTTTTCTAGATATTTAAAGAAATTCTAGGCCCTTTAAATCCCCTCAATAAATACGTATAGAAATCTCTATGCACCTACAAAATTCCCTTACCTCGATTCTCATCGAGCGCGTATCTAAATTCCACTGTCGAAGGCTCGTCCAATCCGATTTGTTGCTAATCCAGTCTCTGGGGCCAATATGATGCGGGGTACGAAGATCGGAGCTCAATCGACTCTCGTTCGGGCTCTGTCGTAAAATCGAAGTCCAGTGTATCCCCAAAAATTCTTTCCCTTTTTCTTTTTTCTCTTTTTCTCCTTTTTTTCCCTTCTTTCTTGGCTGAACCGGTTCAGTCCGATTCAAACCCGGTTCAGGTCGGTTCGATTCAGCTGGTTTAGTCCGGTTCACCCCTTTGCTGAACCGGTTCGTACCGGTTCAGACCTTCCCGTCGCAGTTCACGACGTTTTCGACCGATTCTCGGCTCGTTTCTGGCGTCATTCAACTCGTCTTTGGCCTGGCAACCTTCGACTGGCCTCGATCGGGACCGAATCACCGTCGGTGGCCGTCGTTCCTCTCTTCTCCATCTCGACCTTCTCTCCCTCGATCCGTCGAATTTCGACGGTTTCGCCGGCCAATACCGTCTCAAAAGAACCGGCTCATCCTTCCGATCACACTGGTGGCCTCCGTTCACGCCCAACAGCCGTGGATCGTCGGAATCGACCATGTTTTCCCCGCGGGCTTCTCTTCCTCCGTTCGGCGATTTTCGGCCTCCTAACGGCGCGACTCCGATGCCAATAGCTTCGTCGGCCTCTCCTCTTTCTCCTCGGCTGCTCGTCGGCGGTCAAGGATCGCCGGTGTGTCCTCGGGCTCGTTGGTTCTCGCGGGTCATTTTCGGGCTTCGCTTTCGGTTTCCAAATTTTGGGTTTTTCCCGATTTCTTTCTTTTTTTTTTTTACAATTATTATTATTTTTATTATTTATAAATTATTTTATTATTAAAATAATCATTAAAATATTCTAAAGTATTCTAAAATATCTACTAATATATTATTTTATTTCAAATTAATTAATTTTATTTTATTTAATTTATTTATTATATTTTTAACCCTTTTTCGGGTATAATTTCTCGGTATTTTTGAGATATTGTCCCGAGTGACTTTTCGGTATTTCTGAAAATTCTGGATCTTGATCAATTGGACTCGAAATTTAATTATTTCTTCGTTATTGATCAAGATTCTCAAATCCATTATTTTTTTATTAAATTTTCTTATCGAATTTATATCGGTTTTCGATCTTTTGACCGTTTTGCCCTTGACGTGTTTGAAAATTTCATTTCAATCCTTTTTCATTTTTAATTTTGCGTTTTAAATCCTTATCTCCAGTCCGAATCCCGTTCGTTTAATTTGGGACCATTTCAATCATTCCTTTCACGAACATACTCATTTCGTATTTTTAACTAAATTCAGGTCTTACATAATCTCCCCCACTTAAAAAATTTGGTCCTCCAAATTAGAACCAAGTTAGTCTGTAAATCACTCCAGATATTTCACACATATCATACTCTTTAATTCCCTTGTGATTTTTCCGGAGTGTACTACTACCGAAGGACTTTAATTAGGGAGATCATCTTAAACCTCAACACTACACTTTCTCCTTCCATCTAATACCCGAATTGATTTTTCCAATCATACGTTATACTTTCATTAAGCTTCAATAGCTCATATCCGTTCACATATGTTGGATCCAGACAGTATTTTCGAAGCATCATAAGATAGGACACATTATGGATGCCTATTTATTTAGGTAGTAATGCCAACCTACAGGTCTTATCTCCCACTTTGTCCAATTTCTTAAAGGATTCAATATTACAAAATTCAATTTGCCTTCTTTTGAATCTTGTTATGTCCTTATGCTATGTCATAAGAGCATGTAACTTTCAATAACACTAATTCACCATCGGTGAATTCCGATGGTTTCTATCTTTTGTCAACATAGCTTTTCTATATGCTCTGAGGTGTTCTTAATCCTTCACAATTAACTGAACATCCTCAAAGATTTATCTTACCAATTCGGGAATAATTCTCTATCTATCACCCACTTCTTCTTATCCAAATCAAGGAAACAACCCTTACGGCCATACAATGCCTCATCTGAAGTCATCCCGATACTCAAGTGACAAATGTCATTATTGGCGAATTCAATTAGTAACAACTGACCATCCCAGGAGCTTATCAGATAAATGTCATATGCTCTCATCATATCCTCCAGAACTTGTACAGTCCTCTTTGACTGACCATCTGTCTGAGGACGAAAAGTCGTGCTAACACTCAGTCGGGTTCCCATAACTTCCTAAAAAATATTCTCAAAAGTGAGAAATAAAGTGGGAATCCCTATATGATACAATGCTCACTGAAAAAATACTTGGCGTTCCACAATTTTCCATACACAAATCCGCCTACACACTTAGAGTATCAGGGGATTTTCTAACCAGAAGGTGGATAGACTTAATCAATCTATTGACTATCACCCAGATAGCCTTATGATTCATCGGGGTCCTCTGTAACCCATCACGAAATTCATGGTAACTTATTCCCATTTTCGTGTCAATATAGGTAGAAACTGCAATAACCTTGCAACTTCTTTTGCTCTACCTTATTCTACTGACATACGAGACACTTTTTCACAATCTCTACCATGTCTCTTTTCATATCTAACCACCAATACTTTTTTTCTAAGATTTCGATATATTTATTACTTCTCGGATGCACTGTATATCCCGAAGAGTGAGCTTCTGATAATAACTCTATCTCATAACTGTGGTTTTGTGAAGCACTTATACTATCTCTGAACCTCAGTAAGCCATCATCACTCTCTGTGAACTCTGTCACTATACCTATCTAAATCTGAACCACACTATCGATACCCTGCTGATCATCACGCTAAGTCTGTCAAATTCGGTCACTCAAACCCGGTTCTAATCTCAGGCTAGCTGTCACACAATCACTGTCATCATCAGAGGGAATCACATCTCTACTAAGGCTTACAATTGCTCTAGTAGCTCACGCTCCTTGACCATCATATGTAATACTATCCCAAGGCTCTTTTTGCTCAAGGCATTAGCCATCACATTAGCCTTTTCTGGGTGGTACAATTTCCACAATCATAATCTCTCAGAAGCTCTAACCCTCTTTGTTCTCATATCCGACTCTTTCTGTGAAAACAGATACTTGAGGCTTTTATGATTAGTGCATACCTGAAATTTCTCACCGTATAAATAGTAGTGTCATATACTCAATACAACCACTATCGTTGTCAACTTTAAATCATGGGCCGAATAGTCCTTTCATGATCCTTGAGTTGTGTGGATTCGTAATCGACTATCTTCTCATTTTGCTTCAACACACAGTCCATTCATTATTTTGAGGTATCCATAGACTCATGAGAAACCTCTTAATCTGTTGGATATGGTGAGAATAAATGCGGTGGTCAGTTTATTACTTCAGTACATCAAAACTCCTGTCACGTCTATCATCCCATTCAAATACGACTTTTTTTAAGTTAAACGTGTCAATAAAGTAGTCCATTCCGAGAACTCTCAACAAATCATTTGTAAAAACAATCTCCAATTGTTGCTTATAATTTTTTTTGGACTTTAAATACACCCAAAATATCATCAATATGGATGATAACAAATCGGTCCAGTTAAAGTTTAAATAACTCATCGTAGTTATGTTCCACTAAATATTTTAATCACCTATATCTTTGACCTATGTACGCATAAACGTAAAATGTCCTTTCAAAATCGCTTCCGTTGAAGCTACTAACCCATATCATTTCTTTTTCTTATATTAACGGCTTTTATAAAATTTTAAATTTTAATTAATTTTTAAACTTTCACGATTAATCGAATTCTATATTTCTTATCGTACCAGTAAAGGTACCCTAATTTTAAATGTATATATTACGACTGTCGCTTTCAATTAATAGGTTGTGTATATTTTTAGACGCTGTCAAGTCTTCAGACGGAGAGGTATTTTGAAATATCTTTATTAACCCTCAGACTTGACCACAATTACTTTATATATCGGTCCATGTGGTCACAATTCATATTCGTTACTAATTGCTTTAATCCAAATTACTTCACGTATCATAGATATTCTTACCTTGCATACGCCTCTTTTTCCAGTCTATCTCGTAATTAGGAATAATCATATCACCTTTCGTATTCACTTATAATAAAAACTGTGTCATTACTCATTCCATGAGTACAATCATTTGCTCCTTTAATTTCAATCGCTACTCCCCTTTTATTACTTGTCAAAACTTACAGTATACTTTTCCAGGGGTAAAACAACACTATCTTAGAATAGAACTCTAAACATCATATTTGCAGCTGACCAATTGAGATTTATTCTCAATATTACTTCAATTATTCATAGTCCATTAAATAAAATCGGCTGACTTATACTTCTTCCCCCGTTTTCAACTTATAATTTCTTCATAATTATTTCGTTAGTTAACCCTCCTTCATTGGGGTACTAACTATCAGTATTGTGCCTAAGGGTGTAGGCATTCACGTCTTTTACTAACTTATATACAAATGAAGGCGGTATGACTAAATACGTGGCACTAGGATTAATTAAAATAATTACTTCTCTATTCATAACTAGTGTGGTATCTTTCACCACATCATATGAAACATCAATAATGTCTTGGTCCAAGGCATACACTCGCCCTCATCCAACAGCCTACTTTCCCTTTCTCTTCGGCTGTGACCTCCCTTTTCGGTGCAGAGATACCAATAGGGTTTTCTCTATCTCTTTGCTCTTTTGTAGGGTAGTCTCACCCAACTCTGAGCAATCATTAATTAATTGACCCGTCTTACCACACTTAACGTCCATTTTAGTCAGTAAAGTGTAGGTGTAGGCCCTACTTCCTTGGTATCTACCACACATCCTACACTGCTTACACTGTTACACTGCTCTCATTGCTTACAGAGTAGTCGAGGTTCTCACATCACAATACCCCTCAAAAGTGCTGAAATTGGATACTCTGGGGTCTTACCAATCATCTGAACCCGTAACTCATCAACTCTAATCTCTTACCAACTGGTCTCTTTCCCGCTCTGACATCTCTGTCATTCTCTATTCTTTTCTGTCTCTATTTCGGCCCTTACTACCTTTCCCAATCTCAGAGGCGTGCAACACATGATCTTCTTCACGCAACTGTATTCTGCGCACTGCCTCGACATAGGTAATGAGCCAATCGGACTCTAATCGACAATTTGAGTCATTCCATGAACTTTTGGGCTTTTTGACTCTCACTGCCCATAGTGTCGGGTTCACACCTGCCCAAAGATATAATCTGAGATTCATACTCATCAATCAACCAATGACTATGGGCAGTGTAAGAAATTTTACCTGTAATTTCCCCTTAAGTAGTGTCTGAAATATTCCGTCATCAGAATACATCCAGAAATATTTCTCATGTTGGCTCTGGACGTTTAACACTTTAGATTGGTCGAGCGGACTTTCACCAATGCTTCGCCTCGACTCCAACATAAACGTATTTAAAAGTAACTTTCTCGGTCGACATACATCGAAAGAATCCATACAACTTTGCTATCTCATATACCCAGTCCTCAGTAACTATTGGTTTCTTTTCTTCACTAAATACCGGAGGGGTGTGAGAATCTCTATAGTCTGAGGCATCTGTTTAGGCTTTACCCTGCCTATCCTCAACTACCTGCATAGACTGAGTAAACAACTCTGAAATATTTTCTACACTTCACTCCATCCTCTCGGAGCGTGTCTCAATACTGTTTGGTCTCTTTATAGGACCCTGTGGAGTATGCTCAATATCAGCCTCCACCTCACTCTCATCTTGAGTCTCATGTGACAACTCATTCGACTCTCAGGCCGATCTCTATGGTCTCGAGCATATGTACTTGTCTCTCTACCATAGCGATTATCAGTTATAAAAACTATATTCTTGCATTCGAAACTAAATTCTTAGCTGCTGTTCCATCTTGATATACATAATTGTATCTAAATACTGCATAGTACATAGGGACGTAAATTTTCTTAACCACTAACACCGACTCATATCAGACCAACTCTGCTCTGATACCATCTTTTCTGTCACGACCCAAATTACCTAAAAATCAGAGTAAATTTTTCATTTTTTCATTTCCTTACCCGTCGTGAACAGTCACACTACTAAACAGTTGGGCTATGATTCGGTGTTAGTCACCTCTCACCTATTTACCACTTCATTTTCATATTTTATTTACATATCAATTTATTTAAACAAAATACATCCCCAACATTACATCCATATACAGTACTGTGCCTCTATATGTTCAGATACAAAAATTATACAATGTGTATACCTGATCTTGATAAGAAGCAGCGGATAACCGAAATGCATGACTACTGTCGCTCTCTTCTACTAAATGTATCCTGTAGGGTGAAAAATGAAAGGGTAAGCATAAACAGCTCAGTGAGGCAATAATGTAAGCAGGTAGATAACTATACTATCTACGTGCTGATAATGTCATGATATAAAATCGTTTATATTTGGAGCATGAGGTAAGACTAAAACGATGCCACATGTATGTATATATCATATAAGAGAAATCATGAAATCGACATATAAATCAAACATGGAAAAATCATCATGTATGACATCTCATGCTCGTCACATTCAAACTTATTTGTTTCATCATAAATTCATCACGTTAAAACTCATTTATTTCATCATAAACTCTTCACGTTAAAACTCATTTGTTTTATCATAAAACAACCACATCAAGGCTAAACCCATCTCTCGGGAATACCTTGATTCATTAAATCACATCTCTTTTAAAAACATAAATCGGGACATGACCCCTCCATCGGGTTCGTCCTGGTCTATTCAGACCGTATGATATCATGTGAGGCATATAGGTTACTGTATGAAAATCGAGGACTATGGCCATACTTTGTCCCTGTGATCCCAGGCTACACGGATCCCAGTGTGTGGGGTATCACAATTGCAACGGGAGGTGGGGTCAATTCCTACCCGCCAGAATATCAAGTAACATCATAGAGTCATCATGACTGCACGGTACAGCGTACTCCGTGTGACATACGCGGTACATCATACTCTGTGGACCCATATCATAGTCTGGGGGTGCCTGCCGTAGGTCTTATCCACCCCAATGCTATGTCGATAGCCAACCCATGTCTCAAAGTATACGTGCGAGCATCTTAACTCTCTGCGACACACAGTCTACAGGAGGCTTCCGCACGACTATATGCATGTCAACTCACGTCTAGTGCGAGCGAAGCTCCAGCACCACGCTATGCATATCATGATATCTAAAATCTCGTGCGAGCGAAGCTCTAGCACGGTTTTGTGCATACACAAATTTCTCGTACGAGTAATGCTTCAGTACGACTTTTCATGGGAAATAAATCAGTAAACTTGAGTGCTAGAAAGACTCTAGTACTCTTTTTATTCATGTAAATGCGATAGGTGGCTCAATCTTGATAAAACATCTTTTAAAATAGTAACCGGTACAAACCGGTACCATTTCGTATAATTCATGAAATCAATAGCCAACCTATGTGTATATTTGCTTAAATCAAAGCAATACATTTATATAAAACATTAAAACAGGATAATCATGCAATTTATCTGCCTTACTACCCTTTTTATAAATTTTACTCCGAGGTAAAATCATCTTTTTCCTTTATTCACCTATGCCCCGATTTTGGTCAAAATTATTATTTCGTTTTCTAGATATTTAAAGAAATTCTAGGTCCTTTAAATCCCCTCAATAAATACGTATAGAAATCTCTATGCACCTACAAAATTTTCTTACCTCGATTCTCGTCGAGCGCGTATCTAAATTCCACTGTCGAAGGCTCGTCTAATCCGATTTGTTGCTAATCCAGTCTCTGGGGCCAATATGATGCGGGGTACGAAGATCGGAGCTCAATCGGCTCTCATTCAGGCTTTGTCGTAAAATCGAAGTCCGGTGTATCCCCGAAAATTCTTTCCCTTTTTTCTTTTTCTCTTTTTCTCATTTTTTTCCTCCTTTCTTGGCTGAACCGGTTCAGTCCGGTTCAGACCGGTCTGGTTCAGCTGGTTCAGTCCAGTTCACCCCTTTGCTGAATCGGTCCGTACCGGTTCAGACCTTCTCGTCGTCGTTCACGGCGTTTTCGATCGGTTCTCGGCTCGTTTCTGGCGCCATTCGACTCATCTTTGGCTGGGCAACCTTCGACTGGCCTCGATCGGGACCGAATTACCGTCGGTGGCCGCCGTTCCTCTCTTCTCCCTCTCGACCTTCTCTCCCTAGATCCGTCGAATTTCGACGGTTTCGCCGGCCAATACCGGTCTCAAAAGAACCGGCTCATCCTCCCGATCACACCGGTGGCCTCCGTTCACACCCAGCAGCCGTAGATCACCAGAATCGACCATGTTTTCCCCGCGGGCTTCTCTTCCTCCGTTCGGCGATTTTTGGCCTCCTGACAGCGCGTCTCCGGTGCCAATAGCTTTGTCGGCCTCTCCTCTTTCTCCTCGGCTGCTCGTCGACGGTCAAGGATCGCCGGTGTGTCCTCGGGCTCGTTGGTTCTCGCGGTTCATTTTCGGGCTTCGCTTTCAGTTTTCAAATTTTGGGTTTTTCCCGATTTCTTTCTTTCTTTTTTTTACAATTATTATTATTTTTATTATTTATAAATTATTTTATTATTAAAATAATCATTAAAATATTCTAAAGTATTCTAAAATATCTACTAATATATTATTTTATTTCAAATTAATTAATTTAATTTAATTTATTTATTATATTTTTAACCCTTTTTCGGGTATAATTTCTTCGTATTTTCGAGATATTATCCCGAGTGACTTTTCGGTATTTCTAAAAATTTCGGATCTTGATCAATTGGACTCGAAATTTAATTATTTTTTCGTTATTGATCAAGATTCTCAAATCCATTATTTTTTTATTAAATTTTCTTATCGAATTTATATCGATTTTTGATCTTTTGACCGTTTTGCCCTTGACGTGTTTGAAAATTTCATTTCAGTCCTTTTTCATTTTTAATTTCGAGTTTTAAATCCTTATCTCCAGTCTGAATCCCGTTCGTTTAATTTGGGACCATTTCAATCAGTCTTTTCACGAACATACTCATTTCGTATTTTTAACTAAATTTGGGTCTTACAAAAGACATTTCAGATTTCGAACTGACACTGAGGTAAGGAAAAATTCTCATCGCTGCTAGAGATAAATATGCGTAATTTTCGTATATATGTAGATATGAAATTTAGGTTGAATTTCGCAGTACCGAAATTACCGAAAAGACTAAGTCGAATTTTATGATTCTGAAAATTAGAGATTTTAGCTTAGTTGAACAATCAAATTTTACGGATTAAATTTAAATGATTTGCATAAATTATGGTATGACTTGAATTCTGTTTTAATTATTGAAAATCTCGAATTTTGAATTTTCATAAACTATTTTCTAGGATTTTTCGAAAAATGGCTAATCAGTCTGTTTTTGAACGGTTTCATGAAACAATCGAATTCATATATGATTTGAGGAAAATGATTTGATTATAAAGTTATTCTGATAATATGTGCTTGAGCGCGTACTGACTGTGTGTTGTACGGTCCGTCTCGCACTGATTTTGAGACAAAGGCATTGGTGAGATCATGCAGCATTTCTATCTGTTCTGTATTTGTGGTCCATGAGTACGATGTACCGTGTTTCTGATTCTGTTTCTGGTCTTCAGACATTCTGATTTGTGAGCTGTTTGGGTAGCGACCACTCTCACGATGATTGACATCTCGGTACACCTGACCCGTGAATTGCCCGGAGTCACCGACATTGGTCAATAGTCATTTCTGATATCTGATATAGCATGCATGTCTTATCTCATCTATTTGAAATATTTATTCTGAATTTGTCTGCTTGAACTGAAATATCTGAGAATTTGTTTGTTTTGCTACTAAAAAACTCTGAACATTCTGGATTTATAACAGTAGTTAAATGTATTACCGATACATATTCTGTTTCTAAAAAATCTGTTCATGGTATTTGTACTTTTGCCGATACTAAATCTGTTTTCCGAATTCTGAATCTGGTATCTGAGAAATTATCAAATCATCTGTATATTTTGTGAAACTTTTCTGGATTTGGCAAATATAAATATAAATATAAATATATATATATATATTTTGTAGGTAGTGTATTTATCTACCTGATGTGAGATTTTTCTTACTGAGCATGTTGAGCTCACCCCTTTACTTTCCTCCATAGATTTGCATAAGTAGTGGAATTCGACTCTCTAAGTCCAGGTATTTTGCACAGTTGCGCTTCAGAAAGAAATCACCTGAGTTAGGGGTATACCCAGTAAGGATAATTATTTTGTATCTAAATTTTTTTTAAGTACAGTAATGTATGTAAGCATATGTTTGGGGAAATGTGATTGATACTATTTTGTATGAGAACAAAATGTCGATTTGACAAAATAGTAATATTACTGTTTTGTGTTTTAAACTATTACCAAGAGGATTGAAATTAAATAGGTGAATTTATAGATTATCGATTTGTAACCCAACCGAAATATCAATAAATTTCGTCGTTACAAGTATAATGACGAGGAAGGGTTAAGAGAGAGAAAGTGCTGCTAGAGAGAGAAGAAGAGAGTGTAGAAATGGGGGAAGGGACGAGGTTTTGCTCGATTTAGGCTCGATATTTATCGATGAAACTATTCTGTAGATAATCCGTGAAAAATCTTAATGAAGCACGCCTTTCATTAAACCATAATTTCCATTGATATTGAGTCGGTATTCCGTCGGTATTACAATATCCAGCTACTTACCGAAGGGAAAATTTGTCAATAAATAGGCACGACATTCTTTTTTATTTTTTTTTAAAATTTTATCGTCTTTAACCTACAAGTTATTGATGGATACACCATCAATAAATTTGGCGCATAATTTTCACCATCTCTCCATCATAAGTACCGACAAATTACTAATAGGAACCATTTTCGCGGTAAAATTCGTCAGTGATTAGATAATATTTCATTGGTAAATTATTTAGGTTTTGGTGTTTTATTGAAATGAATAAAACGTCACTTCGTCATAAATTTTCGTTCAAAAAGCCTTATTTTTGGGTAATGTTAGTAGAATTAATGATTAACAATGTGTACTTATTTGTAGTATATTGTACAAAACTAGCAATTAAATTGTTAATTTTATTTATATTTCTAGAATAATATGGTGGAGTGAGTATTTGAATATGAAATCTCAAACATAGGTGATGTAGCTCTTGTGCCGGCTACTATCTCAATTGTTTTTGACAGTAAAAAATGAATTTAATATTGTAGTTTCCTTTACCATCAAGCTTATAATACGGATTACAATAGACAAATATTAAAAGGCTCAAATTTCCTTTCCATTATACCGAAAAAAAAAAAAGTGATTCAGAGCGTCAAATCTTCTTAATGATCAGGGCATCACCATTTTAAACAAATCTTCTTAGTGGTCAGAGCATCATTATTTTAAATATATATTTTTTGATCATGATTGGGTTCCAATTTAAAACCTTCAATTTTAAAATCGATTAATAATACAATATTCAATAAAAATAAAATACAATAAAATAAATGAAGAATCATTCAGAGTATGACTAGATTAGATATCTAAATTTTGAATTTAAAGTTGTTAAGAAAAAGGTAATATTCTCATCTATATATCCGCGCATAACAATAAGACACGGTTGGAAGCAAGGAATGACCCCCAGGCCTGCCCAGGCCCTTTTCTCTCTGTTGAATGTTTCATTAAACATCAAATAATAAGTTTCCTTCAGCCTAAAAAAAGTTTCCCCCCGATGAGGCAGAATTTTGCTATGCCTAATCCAGGCTCGTAAAAGCTAAAGGGTGATATGGAAATTAGAATATTTTGCCGGTGTTGCAGGCAAAGATTTTCAGTGCTCACCAATTCTGAGACTGTAATTTGTCCACAATGCAATAGGGGAAATCCAAATCCAATATTCTGGAAACGATCGTCTTCCCCAGAGCATGGCAGGATAACTTCTCCACAGATAGGTTATAACCCTGTGAGGGAAAAGCTGAAGAAAATTCTGCTTCGTGGCAGTGGCACCCAGAAATCTGCTGCTTCATGTTCATCATCATCGATAAACTACTCTAAGCTTCGTGCTTTGGATTGTACCTCTGGCCTACGGGGGAAAAAACGTGCGGTGCTTTGCGGTGTTAGCTACAAGAAGTGGAAGTATAAGCTAAAGGGGACCATAAACCATGTGTTAAAAGTGAAACAATTTTTGATCGATATTTATGAATTTCGAGAGGACGATATTCGAGTGCTCACAGGTATTCATTATCAGCCTCCTAGTGGTTTTACTAAGAGTAGTCTTTTCATATGCTTTTAACTTGTTCTTGCGTTGGTTCAAGAAGAAGCTGCGCTGCTTAAATTAAAAAAAAAATTGCAGTCTTAAATAGTATTATTTATCTACGAAAAGTAAATGTTTAAAAAAAAAAATTAGATATTGCTTAACACTTTTATTTATTGAATCTTTATTTTTATTTTCTAATTTGCATTTAATTAATTTACATAACATCTAACTAATTCAATTATATATAAATAAAAATCAATCATAGAAAATATAAATTAAGTTCCATTTAATACTGAATTCAAAAGATTTGGATATTAGCTCTAATTAATATTTTATTTAGTGAATCCTTATTTTTAATTCTAATTTCTATTTTATTTACTTTATATTGCAACATCTAATTAGTTTAATTTTATAATATGTAAAATAAAATCATAATAAATATATATTAACTTCTAATTAATACTAACTCTAAAAAACTTGGATATGCTAGATACTTTTTTTAGTGAATCCTTATTTTTATTTCATAATTTGCATTTTATTTACTTTGCAATGCACATCTAATTAATTCAACTATATGTAATGTAAAATCAATAATAGAAAATATAAAATTCTAATTTTTTTAATTTTTTGGTTCATAGGAGGTATGAGGGGGGAATGAGGTGAATCAAACCTTAAACCTAATATTTTCTAAAGAGAGATAACAACTCTTAGGTTAAATCTTGATTATTAAATATAAACTTCTAATCAATACTAAATCTAAAATACTTAGATATTGATTAATACTTTATGTAGTAAATCCTTATTTTTATATCATAATTTGTATTTTATTTACTTTACATTGCAACATCTAATTAATTCAATTATATATGATATAAAATAAATCATAAAATTATAGATTAACTTCTAATTAATACTAAATCTAAAAGATATGGATATTACTTAATACTTTATTATGTGAATTTTTATAATTTTCATTTTATTTACTTGGCATTGGAACATCTGATTAATTCAATTATACATGATGTAAAATCAATAATAGAATATATAAATTAACTTCTAATTAATACTAAATCTAAAAGGGTTGGATATTGTTTAATACTTATTTACTAAATGCTTATTTTTATTTTCTAATTTGCATTTTATTTACTTCGCATTTCAATATCTAATTAATTCAATTATATATGATGTAAAATCAATCATAGAATATATAAGTTAACTTCTAATTAATACTAAATCTAAAAGACTTGGACATTGCTTTTAACTTATTTACTGAATCCTTATTTTTATTTCTAATTTGCATTTTATTTACTTTGCATTGCAACATCTAATTAATTCAATAACATATGATGTGAAATCAATCATAGAAAATATAAACTAATTTCTAAGTAATACTAGATCTAAAAAACATGGATATTACTTAATATTTTATTCAGTGAATCCTTATTTTTATTTCTTAATTTGCATTTTTATTTACTCTACATTGAACATCTAATTCATTCAATTATATATGATGTAAAATCAATTATAGAAAATATAAATTAACTTCTAATTAATATCAAACCTAAAAGACTTGGATATTGCATCATATACTTTAGTGAATCTTTATTTTTACTTCCTATTTTGCATTCTATTTACTTTGCGTTGCAGCATCTAATTAATTCAATTATATATGATATAAAATCAATTAGAGAAAATATAAATTAACTTCTAATTAGGAACTAAATCTAAATGACTTGGACATTGCTTTTTTTCCCTAAGCCGAATAGATTTCACTTAAAAAAAAAAAAAGGGATAAAGCTACCTACAAAGCTAATAACATTAAATCGAAAGCATAGTCATATAAAGACAAGCAGAACTTTAGGGGTGTAAAACGGGTTCAAGCTCGTGAGTCAAACTGTTATACCCCCTCTAGCTTTCGATAATCTGATTCTATAATACTAGGCCCATTTAAAAACAGGTTTAAACGGACTTGACCCGGAGGGCAAGCAATCTGTCCGAGTTGACCCGTAAGGATACAGGTTGGCTTGAAGGTTAGCCAAATAATAAATACAAATGGGCTATTGACCTACTTTGCCTCTACAACAATCAAACCAAGCCAATAATTTTGGGCCAAATTTGGCCTATTTCTACAACTGGCTTATTTTCGAATTCCAATCTGAATTGGAAGATTTTTTTGGCCCAAATTCAAGGGTGGTTAGACATTATTAACCATGAAAAGAATTGAGAATCTCAAATAAAGAAGAAATAGTTCTTCAACCATCTGTTAAGAGCTGAGAAAATGGGTAAATTAGTCCCCCTAATCAAGTGAAAATTGTAGTTTGATTGTTTCGTGATGCAACAGAAATGGATGGAGAAAATCATATCATCAAGATTGCCTATTGCAAGCAAAGTGAAGGGCAAAACCCAATCATCATATGACAAAGTAACCAACTTTTACATATTGGAGTTGTAGTTGCAACAAATACTACTACCATTTTTGTATTCTTCCCAACACGAAACTCCAAACTCATGAACATAACGGAAGCCAATAGACGGGAGGCCGAAGCACAGGCCCACTTGATGCAGTAAAGTGTTTTATGCTTTTTGCTCAGCTTAGCCCATAACCCTTACTGTCAAATCCCAACTTGTTCATAGGCGGGCTGGCATCCCCTTGGGGCTTAAATCCCCTCAGGTTTGCTTTGACTCAAACATACTGTCTGCTTTGAGTCTATTGACCCGTACGATTTTATCGAGGTAAATACATCAATTCGCGTCCCCATGGGTTCAAACTTAGGATCTTAAGTCCTTGGTTCTTACACACATTAAATGGTACCATGTGTGTAAGAACAAAGGACTTAAGGTCCTGAGTACAAACCCATAGGAACGCGAGTTGGGGTATTTACCTCGATAAAAAATCGTGTGGGTCAGTTGACTCAAAGCGGACAGTACGTATGAGTCAAAACAAACCTGGGGGGCATCTAAGCCCCAAGGGGATTCCAGCCGACGACCTATGAACGGGCTAGGCTTTGACAACAAAACACGTGTTTTGTTGTCAAAGCTCAACCTATTCATAAGCCGTCGACAGGTATCTCCTTAGGGCTTAAACCCCCCAGGTTTGCTTTGAATCATACGTATTATCCGCTTTGGGTCTATTGACCCGCACGATTTTATCGAGGTAAATACCCCAATTCGCTCCCCATGGGTTTGTACTCAGGACCTTAAGTCTTTTGTTCTTACACACGTTTTATTGTCAAAGTTCAGCCCGTTCATAGGCTGTCGGCTGGCATCCCCTTGGGGCTTAGATCCCCTATATTTGCTTTGACTCATATGTATTGTCTGCTTTGGGTCAACTAACCCGTACAGTTTTATTGAAGTAAATACCCAATTCATGTCCCCATGAGTTTAAACTCAGGACCTTAAGTCCTTTGTTCTTACACACATTAAATGGTACCATGTGTGTAAGAACAAAGGACTTAAGGTCCCGAGTACGAACCCATATGAACGTGAGTTGGGGTATTTATCTCGATAAAATCGTGTGGGTCAGTGGACTCAAAGAGGACAGTACGTATGAGTCAAAGCAAACCTTGGGGGCATCTAAGCCCCAAGGGGATTCCAGTCGACGGCCTATGAACGGGCTAGGCTTTGACAACAAAACACGCGTTTTGTTCTCAAAGCTCAACCTATTCTTAGGCCGTCGACAGGTATCTCCTTGGGGCTTAAACCCCTCAGGTTTGCTTTGAATCATACGTATTGTACGCTTTGGGTCTACTGACCTGCACGATTTTATCGAGGTAAATACCCCAATTCGGGTCCCTATGAGTTTGTACTCAGGACCTTAAGTCTTTTTTTCTTACACACGTTTTATTGTCAAAGCTCGGCCCGTTCATAGGCTGTCAGCTGGCATCCCCTTGGGGCTTAGATCCCCCAGGTTTGCTTTGACTCATACGTATTATCTGCTTTGGGTCAACTGACCCGTACAGTTTTATCGAGGTAAATACCCCAATTCATGTCCCCATGGGTTTAAATTCAGGACCTTAAGTCCTTTGTTCTTACACACTTGGTACCATTTGTTCCATTTGTGTGTAAGAACAAAGTATTTAAGGTCCTGAGTTCGAAACCATGGGGCCGCGAATTGAGGTATTTACTTCGATAAAATCGTGGGATCAATAGACCTAAAGCAGATAGTACGTATGAGTCAATACAAACCTGGAGGGATGTAAGCCCGAAGGGAATGCCAGCTGATGGCCTATGAACGAGTTGGGCTTTGAAACTTATTACCTTAGCACTAGTAGTAGAATAAAGCCAACAATGCAGAAGCTAAAGGACAGATGCACTAGAGTCTTGAAGCCTTAAAGCACTTTACAATGTTGTTGGCAATAGCAGTCGTCAGTCGACTTCAATAAAGTAGCCTCTAATTCTTTCTCTGTTTTTCATCTTGTCTCGTATCGCATCGCGCCAATTAGACTCATTACCGACATTTACTTTGACTTCACCATTTGCTTTGATTCTCTCATCTTCTCATTGCTATTGTCACCACCTTTCTCATTTTAATCCTTTATTGTTTGAAGTTGTCTATGATATATTGAATTTTAATGAGCCAATATTTCTTTCGTAAAAAAAAAAAAAAAATCCAAATTATACTTAGTATAGTAATCACAAGTTTATATAATTTCTTGATTTTGTATGATTTTGAACAATTCCTAAATCTCCTCTTACAAATTGAAGTTCGGCTTAATTAAGTGAAAAAAGCCCAATTTAGTTGATGAAGTGTAGGCTTTCATTTATAAGTTAAATTCATTGTATTAATAAACTTCATATATATATATATATATATATAATGTCAATTTGCCTATAGCTCATGGGCTAGTTCGGCCTGCATTGGGGTCTAATCGAGCTGAATTATTTTAGCTCGTTTGAATGCTTGCTAAACGGGATTAATCCGTTTAGGCCAGTACCTGTATTGGTTCACACTGGCCCATATCGGTCTGCCTGTTTTACACCTATATGGAACTTTAATGGAAAATGATTCTAACCAAATAAAAACCACGTTAAACCCCACCTTACAACCCAAACCCATTAAAACTAGATAAAACAAATGAATAATAGCCGAGTGTACCAAGCTCCCCTAAATGATAAAAAAAAAAATCAAGACATTAATCAATAGAGCATTTCTTTAAGGATAGAATAATAAATAAATACAATCATTTTTCCCTTTTGATATGTGAGTCTAAGATAACATCATTCAAATTGTAAACAAATTCCAAATTCAAGCAACAAAACTTGATTTGCATCTTAACAAACATTTAAACTTCCGAGCAACAGCAAAATATGAGAGCAACTATTATAGTTTATCAAGACAAAATATAATATTGCTCCTATTTCACTTCAACCATCAGCAAGTCATAATATGTTTCATACATAACAAAACTTACAAATGCCCAACCTTCAAAACATCACAAAATTACATTGCAGAAACAAAAACTATAAGGATCAAATCTCATGCCAATCAATGCCTCCAAGTTCTTTCGATCTGCCAATCATTATCTCACTTATCCCCACAATATGCAGCAATGCCTAACAACGCCTCACTTCCTAGGTAACATTTTCCTCTGTGCACAATCCCCCAGATAAACACTAGAATTGAAGCAAAATCCCCAAAAATCAAAGGATAGTATAACTCAAAACACATAATAAAACTACATAATGGCTGCTTAAGAACCACCAGGCTAAAGAAGCTTCAGCCATCGCCAAGAGTTTAATCCGAATCAACATAAAAAACATCTTCCATAAAAGCCTCAATCCAAATAAGCATTACAATAAAAAACCAACCAAATTCACGCACATTCAAATTCATTGTTAAAAGCCACCTCATTTATCATAAAAAACCAACCAACCCCAGTGATAAAAAACATAACCACCTAAATAAAGCAATGAGGAAAATAAACATGTCAACATCCAAAATAGAGCCTTCCTCCGCCACACATAAATATACCACCGGGCTTTAAAATTTTATACATTATCCACCCCATCCATGGGATCTTCCAAATTTCTTTAATTTGTTTCCAATATCAGACATTTTCAAATCCCATTGAAAACTAGATCATTATATACTTCAAATACTTATCTCCAGATAAATGAAATTACATAAAAATTTTCCAACACATCATCATTCAAATCCTTAAAAAATTAGCCTCTTTAATTTCTATTCCCAACCCTAAGAATTATTATCCAATAGTGGGATAAAAATCAAATCACCCTTGCATATGAACTCACAATACTCATGCATTCCAACCTACCATAAATCATTCCTTAAAATAATCATCTTTCTAGCATTACAAATCATATTCATAACAAATAATATTATTGGCAACAACCAACCTTAATGAACCTTATGTTTTCTCAACACAAACTAGTTTTTAACTCAAGCCATACAAGGCTTACCTAACAATCCAGAAAAGATTACAAAACACCATACGAAAACTTCTATACCCCAAAATTTTCAACTAGTATATCCTTCATAATTTCTAGCTTAGATTCTCAAATTAAAGCTATAACTACCAATAATCAATTAACTTTTTTTGAAAGATCAAACTTTCACCTAAATAGTCCAAACTCAGCCATTCTAGCTCTAAAACTTCCTCACTCATTTCCTTTTTTTCCCACCTAGCAATTGCTTTTGAATCCAAAACAAAATACAAAACTAGACAGCCCAAAGCCCTTTTGGCCTAAGCGTCCACTTTAGTCTTTTACTATCAATTCCTTCAATTTTTCCACCACTAGATCTTTTTTGTTGTTGGTTGATAAACTCAACATTTTTACCAACTTTCCACATCTCCTCAATTTTTTTTGGTGATTAACATATTCTTTTTCTGAAAGTCATCTTCTAGTAGGGATTCATTTGTGAAATTTCTCCCCAAATTCTTCCCCTTCTTGAATTAATTTTTCTTTTACTTTTTAATCATTCTGATCCATTTCAGTTTTAATTCTACTAAGAAAATCTTCCTCTATATCTACCAAAGCTTTCACTTTCCCGGATTTTCTTTATGTGACATGGATAATTTGTTTTGAGTTTCTCCCTTTGAATTGGACTTGATAAAAAAATTCAAATTTTCTTCTACTATTTCTTACCCATTTTCAAAGGCCTCACCATTCATACCACTGAACTAAATATTGTTGAGAGAATCTAGATTTTTAACCAACCTATAACCTTCATTAAACGAAGTTTAAATCCATAGTTATTGTTTTCTCTAGCATATCCCAATTATCTAATCCCAACCTATAATAACCATGACTTGGTTCAATGTTTTCATTTGCATTCATGGCATGTTCTGCATTTCTTTCACCTCTATTATTAGAAGAATGCGACCATCTCTGGATTTCTTACTCTTGGGACTAGCTATTATTTCTTCTACGAGATTCTCTCATTCAGCTAAATCCAACCAAACACTGCCCACGCTTAAATCAGCATTCTCTATATTTGAATTCTTTCCTTTCCCCAAAAGCATACGACCTTTCTTTTTTTCTTTTTCAAACGTAGTTGCCACTGCATTAGAATCATTATTGTATGTCCCCTGCTTTAATGGTTGTCTTTTGCTCTAACATGACTTTTGGTCTTTTAAGTCTTCTTCAATCTCCATGGACATACCATCTTCATTAGAATCTTCAATGTTGTTTAATCCAACACCTTCTCCTAACCCTTGAATGAATTGCAACTACATTGTGAAAATGATACTAAGTGAGACCCAATTTTAGTTACCCTAATAGGATAGAGCTTTTAGCCATACTCCAATTAGATAACTTCATCAATCATATCGATTTGATTCGTTATAATCATTAAAGCTCCGTCCTAAAATCAATAGTTTTTCCATCCAAGGAGATAAACTTTCACCAAATCTCAACTATACTCTTGAATGTACGAAACCTCTAGGTATGTAATAGAACTCCAAAATATGTAAACCAAATTATCCTTAATTTATATTCCATTGACTCGGACCACATTTCCACCTCTACAAACCACTCTTTTTAACCATGACCACCCATTATTCTTCATAACTTCCATTGTTTCTTCATAAAATTCTATAAGGAACTGTATCCCTGATATTTTCTTCACACGGGTGTAAAAAATCCTTTGTATTCGGAAGTTCTCTTGTAATCCAAAGGTTTCATAATAACACCTAGCTACTCTGGTAACACATTTCACTAATTTCCCCTAGCATTGACATCCATTTTTGCTCTACATAACTTGTGTTTATGTTTGAGTTTGATTTGTTGGAGTTGAATGAGCGAAAAAACAATTCTTCTATCTATATTATTAACAAACTCACAAGAATTTAACACACTTTCACTCACTTTATGCTTACACTTGCACATCACTCACACACATACCTCTAACCTATATTTATAGCCTACAAATTCGGTTAACAAGCCAACATAAAAATTTCTAGTATGTCTGTTTACAAACTGAACCAATTTCATAATTTCTAGAGATAACTAAATGACACACCTAGAAACTAGAGATAGAACATGAAGAATTATCTAGAAAATGTTAGAGGGGAGAGTATGTTAGTGATCTTTTAACATTCCTTCTCAACGACTACCCTCTCTTGATGTTGATCTAGTAGTCATGAAAAGTTGTCTCTTGAACTCGTCGAACTTTGCACCACTAAGCCCCTTGGTAAACACGCTGACTACTTGATCTTCGATCCAGATGTATTTCAATTCTACTTCTCCTTGATGCACTTTTTTGCATACAAAGTGGCAATGTATTCCACATGTTTTTGTTTTGGAATGAAAGACTGGATTCTCGGTTCAGCGTACTGTTAATTGATTATCGCAATGGAGTTGTGCTGGAGAGTCAATAGATTAATGTAGATCCTTTAAGAGTTTACTAACAAAGTGTTTTCTTGTGCTGCTATAGCATTACTCTGTATTCTATTTCTATGGTCGGAAGTGATACCGTAGGTTGTCTTTTGCTACATCAAGAGATTATGCCAGACTCAAGATTGAACATATACCTAGTTGTTGATTATCTTGTGTCATGGTCTCCATCATGGTCCGCATCATATTGTCCAAGAACTTGGTATGGAACTTTCTTCTTGTATAAAAGTTCAAAGTCAATGGTTCATTTTACATATCTTAAGATTCGTCAAACTACATCTAATTGAGGTTTCTTTGGTTTCTCTATAAATCAGCTGACCACTCCAACTGCAAATGTAAAGTCAGGTCTCATTGATGTAAGGTAGATCAAACTACCCACAAGCTGCTTGTAACTTGTTGAGTCTTTTAACACTTTCCCTTCTTTACTACAAAGTCTTGTGTTGGCTTCCATAGGCGTAACGATCAACTTGCTATCAGTCATCTTAAATTTTTATAGAAGATCTTTTGCATACTTGTGTTGACATAATAAAATTCCTTCTTCATTGTTGATTACTTTTAGTCTGAGAAAGTGATTTAGCTCTCCAAGTTCTTTCATTTGAAAGCATATCGAGAGACTATCTTTTGTTTGTCTAATCTTTTCTTCATAATCTCCCAATATAATTAGATCATCTATGTAGACCAAGACGATTGCCAACTCACCATTTTTGACTTTAACAAACAAGTTGGACTCTACTGTTGCAATTAGTAGCCACTATGTGTTAAGAATTCTGCAATTTTACCATACCATGCACTTGGTGCTTGCTTCAATTTGTAAAGTGCCTTTTTTAACGTGCATACATAATCCGAATGATTCTTACTTTCAAATCTTTTTGGCTGCTCCATATAAAAAAGGCATTCTTTACATCCATTTGCCATAGCTTCTAAGATTTTCATGCTACTATGGCAAGTAATACTTGCACTGTCGTAATCTTTGCAACTAGGCTCGAGATCTCATCATAATCGAGGTCGTAATTTTGAAAGAATTCGCAAGCCACCAGTCAAGCCTTATACCTTTCTATCAATCCTTCAGGTCGAGTCTTTAATTTGTAAATCCATTTGCATGAGATGGGTTCAACCTTCTTCGGCTTTGAACTAGCTCCCACGTCTCATTTTGTTTCAAGGCTTGAACTTTTTCTTCCATGGCTTTTCTTCACTCCAACTTCATAGATGCCTCTTCATATGTTGTTGGTTCCACATCTTCAATTAGAGCAACATTAACATATTTAGGTTTTGGCTTGCGTTGTCGTGATTACCTTCGTCGAGATGGCTAAGGATCACTTTTTTTCTATATCTTCCTCCTAAAATGTCTTTCTACCTCGAGAGATATATCTAAAGACTTGTTTCTTGAATCTTGCCTGGATTGAATCTTCTCGGCCTCATCTTGTTCATCAGTCTTTTCTTGAATCTTTTCTTTAATTTCTTTTGAATTTAGCAACAGAACTGCTTGCAATGACCACCATGAAGATGCCTTTCGAATACAACGTTTCTGGATACATAGTAGCATCTCCCAATTGTTGGATCACATTCTTTAATCATCATAGCCCATAAATATGTAATGGATTTCCTTTTTATCGAACTTGCTGCGCAGATGGTCAAGCACAAATACATAGTAGATACAATTAAATACTCAAAAGTGACGCATCACAGGCTTCATGTTTCATGTTTCTCGAATGGTGAGATAAAACGAAGCCTTGCTTGTGGAAGCCTATTTGCCACGTGCACTGCAATCTTCGTGCATTCAACCCAGAATCGAGGTAGCACATTCTTTGCACGTACCATGCTTCTACATATCTCAGCCAAATGTCTATTCTTTCTCTCTGTTACTTCGTTTTATTATGTGTGTTCGGAATATCAATTGTCGATGTATGTGAAACTCCCATAGATAATCTGAAAACTCCTTCAATGTATATTCTCCCCTATTGTCTGTATTTAGGCATCATATCTCTCTGTCAAATTCTTTTTCTACCTTTTGTTTGAACTCTTTGAATTTAGTAAGTGCTTCTGATTTCTCTTTCATGAAATCAACCCAGACGTACCTCGAAAAGTCATCAATAAAAGTTATCATGTATGGTAGCTGCTGATAGAAGGTTCCTTAACCTTAACAAAACACGTCTAAGTGAACCAACTGAAGAGGCTCTTTAGCTCTAAACTTTGACTCCTTATACGGCACCAGATGAGCTTTTCGTATTGGCACATAGCACATACTCTGTCCTCAGTGGATGTCTAGTTGGGGAAGACCTTTGAGAATAGATTTCTTCATCACTACCTTTAACTTGTTATAGCTCACATACCCAATCTTTGCTTGCCAGAAACCAATTGTTTCATTCTTTCGTGTCTTGTCCATGTATGTGGTTTGAGCAGAGATGGCATATACGAACTCAACCACATTCTTTACATTATTGGTGTACTTGTCGGTTTTAAGGTTGGATATACTTTTATGTCATTTAAGCCAAACACCATATAGTTTCCTGAGGCTGTCATTTGTGAAACCGGGACATGAAGAATGATCTAAAAAATGTTGGAGGGGAGACTATGTCGGTGATCTTTTAACATTATTACATCTAACCGAACTACCACCTACGTTACCTCCAGTATCCCTAGATGTATTACCCTTCACATTCATCAATGCTTGTTTATATGATTGCCTCTAAACCCCATTTTCATCTTTATTACAATCTTCTAAACCTTTATCACTTTTGTCATTCTTATGACCTTTGATCCCACTTTCTTCAATTTTCATCTTTTTTTTCCCATAAACTTGCTTAAACACAAGATTAACTTTTTTCTACCTTGAAGATCGATCATAGTATCTAGCGAAGTTCACACCGATCCTGTAATAAATTAACCACAATCCATTAAGTTTCTCCACAACTCTCCTAGCACTTACATAATCACTAAATCTGACAAATCCAAATTTCCTCCTTTTTGTACTTGGATTTTGTGAATGAAAACATCAAGAATTCTTCCTTGCCACAAGAAAATTTCCTAAAGCCAACTCCATTGAACCTTAGGTGGAATGTTGTTAACCAACATAAAGAAAACCTCTTGCATCTTCCTCAATTGGCAATAAGTTACAATATGAATTCTTCCTCACTTGGATATTGCTTAGTGCTTTAATTATTGAATCATTAATTTTATTTCCTAATTTGCATTTTATTTACATTACATTGTAATATCTAATTAATTTAATTATATATATGTTAAATCAATCATAGAAATACAAATAATTTCTAATTAATAATTACAACAAAATGTACATTAAGTTATAAGATATTTCCTAAGTATACTACAAAAGAAAGCTGCTTCACAGTCCTAAAAGCATGAGTCAGAACAAGGTTGGATCCAGAGGTTATCAGCTTTGCTGCTCCCTTCACAAGCTTTATTGGCATTGGCATAATGTCATGAGCATTATTACAAAATTCTTTTAGCTCATACAAGGATACATACACCAACATACTGCTCAGGAACTTCTCTTCATTTGTACGACATTTAGCAATGTCGAAACTTCTTTTGTTAGAATTTATCATATTCAAAGAAGACAAAACTCGGAGCCCTTATTTCTTTTCCTCTCCCTCTTGGCAAATCAATATAATATTATACACTTGTATGGCTTTGAGTGCAGAGCCTTTTTCAACTGCTAATTTTAGATAATGCACTCCAAACTTTGCTTTCCTTTGACTAAAATAATTGACAATTCTTTTCCTATTCTCGACATATTTGCATCTCTTAAAAAAAATTTTCTCACTTCCAATCCATGTTGGTGAGAAGCAGAAGTTATTCAATGAAACATTCTCAAAGATATCATTGTCTTTTAATGCTTCACTTAATATCATTCATGAAATTAGCAATTGAAATAGAAGCCACATGTCTAAGAATCAAAGATAAGATCATCGATGGAAGAGATTCAATAATACAGTCGCATAGCATGATAATTTTGTTCTTCATAGTTTATTTTGAAAGTAAAAAGGAAGAGAACCAATATTATTGGAGAAAAGGATATAGAGAAAGAGAAAGTGTAAAGCAAAAGTGATAGATCATGGATGTCTCTTTAAACTTTAAATATTGCAACATACTTATCCCGAAACGCTACAATAGTAAATTGACCTTTTCAATACTCCAAGTACATGAATTTAGCTTAGATGATGAAGCATCAAACAGAAAAAGATTACATTTAAAAACCTAAACCATAGTTTATGAATAAATAAAAACTATAATTTAATTCATTGGATATTTGTTTATAAATGACGTTGCAGCTGCCTTTACTTGAAATTAATGATTTTCGATATACATGAATATTTAATTTGAGGAGATGAAACATCGAGTCATAAAAAACTACGTTTGAATACAAAAAACCATAATCTATTCATATATAATAGGACAATGTTTAATAGCGAAAACAAATCTTAATTGTACAATTAATAATATTAATTACGGTTAACAATAAAACCGCATAGTTTTTTCTACAATAACTTTTTATAAAAATATAAATTATATACTTTTAATATTTAAAGTATAAAGATTTTTGAAAATAGTAGTTTATATTTAATCACTTTTAAGTTAGATATGATCTTTTATTATCTTAAGCTACTCTTTTTAGATAAACGTAATTAGAGTCATGATATCTAAAAGTTAAAAATATGGTTAAGATTTAAAACCGTAGTAAAATATATTAGACTGCACACACTTTTGAAAATCGTAATTAATATTTTTACATAACCGTAATCTCTACACTTTATTTAATAGTGTAAAACTCTAATTTTAAATCGATAAATATATCTCCGGAATGATATTGACTTTATTAATAAGAAGAAAAGTATTTTTCTTATCATTAACCGTCACATGATTTGTTAATAAATTATTGAATTCTTAGTTATAGTAATCAGGTTTTAATTTCTGTCAAGATTCTTTCTGTATTCTCATAATTTCCAGTGTACAAAGTTGTTTGTATTTATACAGGTAAAGCTTGAGTCTCAGAAGCTCAGCTGACAAACTAACAGAACTAACAGAAAAACTAACTGTACAACTAACTGTAACTAATTGCAGCAGAGCTAACTAGCTTATGAACTGAGATGCTAAGTTAGCAAGGTAACTAGGTACTAAGTAACATCACAGCTCATGACAAATACAAATAAGAAAAGAAAAGTTCCTTTCTTAAGTCGAGTGTAGTTCCTTGTTAATATGTTGAAATTTAATATGCTGTTAGACACTTGGACTTAGCAATTTCTTACAGTATCAAACAAAGCCTGATTGATTCTCGAACAACAAACTGCAGAGGAGCAGCCAGACAACCAACTTATTCCAACAAAGGCAAACATCGAGAATTGCTTGAAATGGCTGGTGGCGGGCTGCCGGTCTGGGGATTCACTGGTGTTCTTCTACTCTGGACATGGCATACGACCAACTGATTTTTACAACGATGAGGCTGATGGGTTCGACAAAACCATCTGTCCTGTTGATTTTCAGGAATCAGGCATGATCCTCAATAATGATCTTAATTCCCTCATCGTTCGTCCGCTCAACCCTGGCGTCACGCTTCATGCCATTATTAATGCTTCTCATTGTGGAAACATTTTGGATCTTCCGCACCTTTACTTCAGCTTGGAGTAAGCCTATTTTTTCTTGCAAACTTTATCTTCATATTTTAAGGGGAAAAAAAAAAAGAAAGTTATGTCGAAATTGATGAATAGTATTAAAGGGTTAAAAGAAAAATATCCAGGTAATATTTTTTTTTTGGAAAGGTAAGAATGCTTATATATTAATACGAGAGAAACACAGTTCAATATAGAACGTATAACCAATATTGAAGATGTTGAACACAATTCAAAAGTAAGTAGTAAGGTAATTTACTTACAATTAGTGTTGTTAATTAGTACTTATTAATATTATTTATTTATTGAAGAAGTTTACTGCTACCCGAATTTTGTCTTCGTGGAGAACATATTGATTGATTGAAATCAAACAGGAAAAAATGGAAAAACAACAGTCCACCATCGGGTGTCAACAAAAGTACAAATGGCGGATTGGCTATATCTATCAGTGCTTGTTTGGATAACCAATACGCTGCTGATACCTCTGTAAGTGAAGATATTGGTGACTGAATTTTTAAGTTCCCATGCTATGATTTACATGGCTTATTCTTCTGACACTTGAATCCAGGCCTTCACTGGGCAGATGAACAATGCTCTGATCGATCTTTTGGCAGAGGTTTCGAAGAAATTACCTAGCCCAACATACGGAGACCTATTTGATCTATTCCATGGGACCTTTGATAATGTTAATGGAGGATGTCTTGTTAATACAAGAATGTTAAGGAGGATCTTCGATTACGGATTATCACCGCTCCTTTCGTCTTCTAGTGAGTTTGATGTTTACAAAAAGCATTTGTTCTTGTAATCAAAGCACCATCCATGTAAAGATGCCAGTAATACATTCAGAGCTGTAAGTATATATGCTGTAGGAAGTATGGTTTGGAAGCAATAAGAGATTAGATTTGAAGTGTCGCCACCTAATTCAGGCTATGAAATCTTTACACAATAAAGATTCGAATGCCAGAAAAATAAAACATTGGAGAAGAGAGTATAAAAGCTCATCTCATTCAGTTGTGTACCTAAAACATCTAATTTTAACTGTGTTTTTTGTATGATGTCAATGGTTTGAAAATAATGAATGTTTTATCGTTGTTCGGTTGAGATATTCATCTTTGTATAATTTTACACACGGTCGATCATTTCTTTTTGTACTTGAAAGGAAGAAGGGAAAAAAAAAATTGTACATCATGCATTTGGAGGAATACAAAGACCAAATAAAGCCTTGGCAAAAGGAATTTTCTATAAATCATAACAAGCACCAACTTCCCATTTCTCCGAAATTGATTTTTTTTTCTTTTTCTTTTTTTGTCATGTCTTTGTTTGGATTAATTCAGATTTTTACTAATTTGTCTATTATAATAGTGACATAGTTTGTTTTTCTTTTGTCCTGGTTTGCATTCTCTCTCCCTCCTTTCCTATCTTCTTCACTCTTCTCACGATGGATTCGCATATTGAAAGATTATGGTCAACGATGAAGTCAATTGATGAAGAAAAGAATACTGTGAGTGACTGATATAGCGAGTTCTTCTGATCACATTGATGGCAGTTGCTGGTTGCTAGCAAAACTACTTACAAGGCAATCTTTTAATAAGGATGCTTTTCTCGGTACTATGAAGGTTATCTGGAAAATTTCTTATGAGGACCCTCCAATTAAATTATTAAAAAAAAAAAGCAATTTACGAAAAAGGAAAGACTACATATAAGCGAGTTTAGATAATTAAAATATTTATCCGTACAACCATAATATTATCTAAATGAAATAACATCAATTATTTAAATGGGGAGTTTCTGCTTTGTATGGGATAATAATATTTGTTAGGGAATTAAGGTTAATTTTGTAATTTTCTTATTTTTAGAGAAGTATAAATTTAAAAAAAAAATCAAATTTTAAATTTAATCAACATCTACTTCAAACTTGGTTGCTGGTGTATTTTGTAAGTTGCAACCGCATTTAATGAGCTTTTTTATTATACTATTAATTTTATTGTTTTTGTAAGATAAAATAATAAAATTGATGAAAATTTAATTATCATTTACATTAATTGAATATTTTGTATTATTTGTAAAAAAAAAATCAGCCGAATTTAATCTTTACTTAACAAAATATTTCTTAAAATATTTTATTTCAGTTAATTTTAGCTCAAAGTTCGATAAACAACTCGGAACCCTGAAGCAGAAATGGTAAATTTGTCACCTCCGACTAATCAGAAGCGAACTCATAACCTACGAGGTAAGGGAAAAGATGTTGTTGACTGTGATCGAACTGATTCAAGTAACACCGAAAGGATACAAAATCGACCTACACCCGTGGCACAAGATGCTACAGATATGAAGAAAATGGTGGAACAAATCTTGGAGGAAAAAATGTTAGTTTCGGTTGAAGAAAACCAGAGTAGAAGAGTCTCATTCAATATAGTGATCATGGGAAAACCATTGCCCCTAAAATTCAAGATGCCGCAGATAACGTCATATACTGAAAAGACTGACCCTTATGACCACATTCAGAATTATGAATCGTTAATTCGACTGCATGGATGGGAAGACGAGATCAGGTGTAGGGCATTGTCCCTAACTTTGACCGGTCACGCGCTGAAGTGGTTCAATAGCCTACCAGAAGGGTCCATTTCATCTTTTGATCAATTGAGGAGCGAATTTCTAAAGGCCTTCGTGATAAATAACCAAAAAATGAAAGAGGCCACTTATTTGCTTACTCTAAGACAAGGAAATAATGAATCACTGAAAAGCTATGTAGATCGATTTCATAATACTACTCTTGAAGTGCAGGATCTACAAGCCAGAATAGTTGTGACAGCTATGCTACAAAGGATAAGGTCTGAAAAATTGCAAGAATCGCTATCTTTGGATCAGCCAACGACGATTTTGGACTTGTTCTCTAAAGCAAATAAGTATGTCGATCAAGAAGAAGTGATGAAAATGATACTGATGCGCGACCTCAAGGAATGAAGGAAGTGAGAAAGAGAGCTTGATGATAAAAACACATGAAGATCAGATAAAACCCCAAAATTGAAGTATGTCAATTACATGTAGTTTATCGAACCACGTGTTTCAATTTTAGTAGCGATAGAAAGAACTGAGATGCTTTAATTCCCCATGAGAGATGAGAAAAATTTAGGATGAGACCTTGGGTCCTATTGTAATTTTCACTTTGCTTTCGGCCATGCAACTGAAGAATGCCAAGATCTAATGAATCAACTTAAGAACTTAGCCAGAGAAGGAAAGTTAGACCGCTATGTGTGGAGAAGTAAGAGAAATTAATATCTGGTGCATGATCGAGGAGACAATAGATCGCGTGATAGGCGCTAGAATAACAGAGGAGATATTAAGAGAAATGAAGAAAGAGGAAATGAGGCTAGAAGGGGAGAAGGGGAGAACGTAGAAATCAACAGATAGACAATGAACCTACAGGAGCTGCTATTAATGTCATTTCTGGTGGAGAATACATAGCTAGTAACTCATCTGCTTCACGAAAAGCTTATGCTAGACAAACGTACCAGGCTCACTCTGTGATGAAAGTGACCGAAGAAGAAGAAGAGGCGATTATGTTTATACCTACTGATAGAGGAGACGTGATTGTCCCGAATGACAATCTAATTGTCATATCGACAGTTGTGGCCAAACATCCAATAAGTCGAATCCTAGTAGATAATGAAAGTTCGGTGAACCTTATCTATTGGAACTGTTTTGAAAAAATAAATTTAAGTGAAGACAGATTGAAGCCTGTGATTATCCCCTGTTCGGCTTCGCAGGAGAGAAAGTAAAGGTGGCAAGGTTCATTGTGCTACCTGTTACTCTAGGGGAGAATCCTAAGAGTATTACAAGACAAGTTCTGTTTATGGTAGTCAGATCGACATCTGTAACATACAACGTTATTCTAGGTCGGCCATTATTGAGCGGCATTAGGACTGTACTTTTTGTAAGACTCGAATTGTTATCATATTTCCTTATGATTCACGTGAAGTAAACATGTTTATATGTAAATTGAATCATAAGAAGAGTTTTACATGAATGAAAAATACAAACGGAATGAATAAAAATTTTTGAATACATTTAAAGGTCAAATGAAGGATTGAAATGGTCACAAATTAAACGAATGAGATTCGAACTGGGGATAAGGATTTAAAACATGAAATGAGTGAGTGTTCGTGAAGGGAAGTTGGATTGGTTTGATCCCGAACGTGTGAAGGGTAAAACGGTCAAAAGATAAAAATCTGGTATAAATTTGATAAGAAAATTTCATTAAAAATATGAAATTGAGAAATCTTGATCAATAACGAGGAAAATATTGAATTTCGAGTCTAATTGATCAAGATATGAATTTATTGGAATTAACTAGAATTTTTATCTCAGAAAATTAACCCGAAATTATTAGAAAAATATACCGAAAAGACAAAATAAAACTGATAAATTCATTTATTGATTAAATGAATAAAATAAGATTTTTGGAGATATTTTGAGATTTTTATATTATTTTAATGATTAAAATAATAATAAAATAATTTAAATATATAAATAAAAAAAGAAAGAAAAGAGAGAAATCGCAAATGGCGATTTCTGAAGAAGACGAAACTGAGGGAATGGCTTCCCTCTGCTCCAACTAAACCGTTGGCGGACGATGTGAAGAGGCAGACGGTGAAGGGCGATCAGCACCCCAGGAAGCCGACCCGCACACCCACGCGCTGTGAGATCGCCGGATCGAGAGGGAGAGACCGCGGGAGAAAAGACGGGATTGGGTGCCACCGACGCCGATTCGACCCACCCCAAGACCAGTCGAAGGTTCCCCTCGCGATGGCGCGTCGATTGGTGTCGAAAACTACCGAAGAAACGGCCGCCAGCGTCGACAATGGCAAGAAAGGAGAATCGGTAGCGAAACCTATGAGAGAAGAGGCCGAACTGGCCACTTTTCAGCCACTCTTGGTGAAACCGACGGCAGATCCATGCACCAGACAACCTCGTGGATCTACTGGAGACGAAAGTCGGCGAAGAACTAACCGACGATGCTCTGAACGGCGAGGGAGAAAACTGAACCAGGCTGAACCGACTGAACCGAATAGGTCTGAACCGGTTCAGCCAGAAAAGAAGAAAAAGAAAGAAAAAGAAAAAGAAAAAAGAAGAAAATGGGAGAAAAATTTCAGTGATGCAATTGAGCTACAGGTAAACCGGTAAGCGGTCGAAATTGGCCGAGTTAAATTTTGAAATATTTAAGTTGATTCATATTCGACTGAAAATTGACCAGAAAAATATGTAATTGTGTAGCTCGATAATTGACGTCAAACGAGAGCTCGAGTCAGCCTCGATTTACGTAATATTTGACCTTGTGTTTGTTGGAAATAAGAAGCAAATACCCATTGATGAAGACACTACAGAGGAAGGAATTTTAGGTGATAATCGAGAATTATTTTCCCAGCACCAAGTGGCTAACCATGCAGAAGAACATTTAGTTGTGGAGGATTTTCATCAATGCGTCCAACATGATTTTACGATATAATCTCCTAGTAGTAGTAGGTATAGGAATCAACTCTCTATAGGGTGGTATGACAGCTGTTCTTCAGACTGAGAATGTGTGTTGAAGGAAGAGCTTTCAGAATAGTTGATTCTAAATTTGGTCCAGGCTTCTTGATCGACTATACTGTTGCCCATTACCTTTGTTGCAGGTGTGATACCACTGCATCTATTTAGCTACTAGGTGATTCCACCTTTGCTCACCATCATCTCTGTATCGTGCTATCGGTCTCAAGCTCCAGGCCACTACGTCTTCTACACAAGGTAGCTGCGATGTCGGTGCTCACAAGCCTCACACTCCCACACAAGTTCATGGCACGAGGCCATCTGGTTTAAGGCATGAACACGGATGTCACATCCAGCACAGAGGTGAGGTTTATCTGCTCTACAGTACACCGTAGGGAAGCAACAATAGGGTGGAGCACAACGGTATTCCACGCGATAGCAGAAAATAGAGGAAGAGGCAGCAGGGCTCAAGTGATACAGAATAGAAGTTGTAGTTACTGAATGCTGTAGTGAAGCCATTATTGGTGGCCAAAAAAAATCTGGCAATGCTATTGTGGCTTCAATGATAGTTAATTCAATAGCAGGCAATGATCAAGTTTTCCAGGAGGATCTCTCAAATGTGGATGCTCCATCTAGTGAATATGAGGGACTCAACATCTGACCCTATTAGCTGAGTTGCTTGTGAATCTACTAATAGAGAACTTATGCCAATAATGAGTTGCAAAGGACACAGGTAGCCAATATTATGATGATGATAATGACCTTCTTGGTATTAGATGAAGATATAGATAAAGCTAAGACAAGCTGAGAGTGACGAATAATTAGAGGCAAGGGCAGCAACTAGCAGGGACTTGTGATGAAGCGAGGTGTTGCATAGACTCGGGGACGATAGTGGCAGCGGTTACTGCATCAAAAAACGGCTACAATAGCAGCCTGACTCGCGGAGTAGGTCTGCTGTGATAGAGATAATGAGACAGAGAGCTACAGGGCTGTTGTTAGACCCTAATTACTTGACCTGGCGCCCAGCTCACAAGGGATCGACTGGAGGCGCTGTGACGAGTGCGGAGCATGAGGAAAACTTTGCACGGGACGCGCACCAAAACAGACAAGACAAGCATTTGGCTTGGGCCACTTACCAGGCATGAAACAGAGACGCTAACAGACGATGATTGTGGTTTGTAGGTCACGAGAGAACCTGCTTATTTTCAAGAAACGTGAACCAAGTTATTTGACAATGGCCATAGGGAGAATTGTGCAATCGTGGGAGACTCGCGCTAAAGCTAAGGCAGATCATTGAAAGTCGGGATAAAGATAAATGTAGACCATAAGCCGGGATAAGCGGATAAGTCTTGGCAAACTGAATTACTGGAAATTATCACGAACCTTGACTCTGAAGAGCATTTAGGTGACAATCATCCGAAGAGTCCTTAGTTTAGTGGGAATTAATCCTAGAAAGTTTCTGTTGTAATCAAACTCTAATGCCTACGTGAGTGAGATGTCATCACTTGCCTATATAAACCCCAGTGGAGGGGGTAGAATGTATTCTTGAGAGAGAATTCAAGAGAGTGAGAGCAAAAGTAGAGAACGGTCTTCTCTGCTAGATTGTATTTCTTTTTATTGCAGATTAATAGAAATGTTATTCTCTTGAAAGCTTGAGTGTTCTTCATTATTTCAATATACTTTGTCTAGTCGTTTTCTTGCTCAAGTGTTATATCGTTGCGTATTTACCCGGATTTAGGTTAGTGTGAAGATTGGCTGTACTAAGTTGCGGAGAACTTAGGCCATCACTTAGAATTGTTCAATAGGAGAGAACGCCCATGTGACAGCTGCTATGACAGAGGTGATGAGACAGAGAGCTGCAAAGGTTGCTGGTAATGCTGGGTAAAACCAACTTGTAAATATAGATTTGGGTGTTTTGAAGAAAAATTCAGCCTTCTACAAAAGGAGGTAGAAAATAATTCTTGTGTTGTTCCATTGGTTAACTGCTTGAAATCTGCAGTAACGTGGAAACCAAATGATCACGGTTTGCCATCCGAATAACAGTGCACTCATAAACAAGGCAACTTGGTTTGTGATATTATAACATCTTTTAAATTCTCACAGTCAGCGCCAATTGTTGTTACTCAGTTACAACGATTACAAATTGTTTACGTCAACGCCTTGATTTTTGTGTCACGTGCTACCGAAAGTTATGCAAAAAAAAAGAATGATCAGCGGGACGTAAGGGTTGTTCTCTGTGTAATCACTCCGATACTTAAGTCAGTCAGAACATTTGACAGAGTTTTTCTAAACAAAATAGATTCTTAATTTCAGGAATCATACATGTCCCTCCTTGACTTGTTGATAGTAATTGTACTTTTAAAGACATAAATTTATGCCTAATTAAAATCATCTTTCTTTATTTATATATTCTGATTTTTATCTTAATTATATTATAATCATGTAAATAAAATTTCGTTTGTATTTAACGTCAATTATTTATTTATTTATTATTATTATTATTATTATTATTATTATTATTCACAACCCTTGCAAAAATATAGTGGTGTATAATATTATTGATATGATAAAAACTTGTACAATTCCTGTGTCGGCAATGGAAGATGATGTCAATTGCTTGACTGAATTGGTGGAACAACAATATTCGGCTCGCAATAACTTGTGGACCAGAATTTTCTTTGAATAAAGAAAAATTCTGGTTTTTTCCTTTTTCGTTTCAGTTTGGCTAAGGTTCTTTGAATAAAGGAAAATGGAAGTCGTAAATTTTGTCGGCATCAAATTTATAACAGGCAAGTCTCGATTGTAACTGCATACTGACATCCAAAATTGATAATTTTAGATATAATAAAAAAATAATTAATTAAAATTTTAATAAAAATTTATATATAAATTTAAAAAATTATTGTAAATTTAATATTATTAAATAAATTGAAACATAATAATTTTTAATTTTACACATATTTAACATGGACAAACATTGTTCAAATACACAGTTTGCCATAAGTCTACTAGCACCATCTAAAGTGTTCTAAAGCTGAGAGAACCTTAAATTTATGAAACCTTTTCTTTTTATTATTTGTATCTTATTTGTGGTAAAAAGATGCACTACTTTACTGAAAAAACAAACTCGAATAGAATTTGAAGTAGTGACTATATTTTAAAATAATTCCTAGTGGCTGGGGAATCTCTTAAATGGATGAATATTGTCCATTTACTGGGCGTAAAGTGCGTTGCACTTAGCACAGAGAAGTTGAAAACTTCTGCATATTAATGTAATGAAAGTCATAACATGACCCTCCAATCAAAGTATTCTCTCTTTATAAAGCTAGCGGTTTGTATGTTGAAAAAAATAATAAAATTTTGTCTAAATGAAATTGAAATGGGAGAGAGAACGAACAAACAAAAAAAAAATTACGAAAAGGAAAGACTATGATATAAGTGAGTTTAGATAATTAAAATATTTATGCATTAAATTACAAATAAAGAATTATTAAACAAACATAATATTATATAAATGAAATGCCATCAATTATTTAAATGGGGAGTTTCTGCTTTGTATAAGATAATAATATTTATTGGGAATGAAGGTCAATTTTGTAAGTTTCTTTATTTAAAGAGAAGTTAAAAAAAAAATCAAAATTTGAATTTAATCAAACGTTACGTCAAGTCAATTGCATTTATTGAGTTTTGTAAAAAAATATTTCATAAAATTTTTTATTTCGGTTACTTTTTACTCAAAATTCGATAAAATTTAAAGTACAGTAGAAAATGGATAAAATCGAAGCACAATGTAAAATTCAATTTTAACTCTTAATATAATGACGAAATAATGTTATTTATTTTTGAATGAAAGCGAAGACAGATTATTAACATTGCATTTTGGGATATTTGCAAACTGCAGCCCATGTGTGTACTTTTGGCTAAGGAACCAATTAGAACTGTGTTCCAATATCTGTAAGATGAAGCGAGAATCAAGTAAAGCAGGAGTAAAGCAGAAGTGTTAATCTCTTTTCTGCCTTAGCCACAGGGTTTGAAAGGAACACGTATCTAATTCTTGCACTTTATATATTCTACTAATAGAAGAATAAAGAAATGCATATTGTGGCTGAAAGGTTAACTAAATCTATCACTAAAGCTTTGGTTTTGGATCACAATTTCTTTTGCTTTTGCTTTTAGATTTACATCTTTAATTAAACAAATTTAAGTTAGTAAATTACATAACAAGAGCGTATCATGAAAATAAGAGAAGATAATGCAAATATTAAGATTTAAATTATAATTTTATTAAAAATCACACTGTAAAAAACTTGCATGAATCAATTAATTTAAATATTCCAAATTCAACCAAAAGTTTTGTTTTTACTCTTTCATAATTATATAATGTTTTGGTCTTCCCATTTGGTCATAAAATGTAATTCAGAATTAAAATTAATTCATGGAGATTGGATTAGAGAAATATATTTGAGATCAACTAAAGTTATCCTTTTATCGAAGAGAAATAGAGAGAAAAGTCTAGATATCTAATTTTTAAATCAAAATATTAAATAATGTCTTGGGTAAATTAAGATGAATGGTAAGCTAAAATTCTTGATATATTATCTATTAAGCTAATACTATTATAATTATGTGAGGAGCATGTAACTAGAATTTATGATTAGCAATCTATAATTCAAAGGGTTAGCTTAGTTTTATAGGAATTCATTGAATTTTTGAATGAGAACAATTTATAGCGGGAAGTCTTGTGATCAAATTCTCACTGGATTAAATTCCTTTAGATTAGTGTTATTCATGCAACGCGAGTAGAGATCAATCTCATACCCAATATGGTATAGAGATATATCGTGATTTAAAAAATATATATATTAACAACCTATATCTTTTTGTGTATATATATATTGTACAAAACTAACAATTTAACTGTTAATATATATTTCTAAAAATACATGATGGAAAAGTGAGTATTTGAACATGAAATCTCCAATATAGGAGATGTAGCTCTTGTGCAGGCAGCAGGCTACCATCTCAACTATTTTTTACTGTTAAAAATGAATTTAATTTTGGAATTTCCTTTACCATAAAGGTTAGAATAAAATAAAGATTAAAATAAAAAAAATATTTAAAGGTCATCATTTGCCAATTCTGTTTAATGTACGAGCATCACCATTTTAAATATGTATCTTTTAGATCATGAATGGGATCGAATTCGAAACTTTCAATCTTGATATCCATTTATAATAATATATTCAATCAAAATAAAATAAAAGAAAATCATTCAGAATAGGACTAGATTAGATATCTAAATTTCGAACTCTAAAGTTGTGAAGAAAAAGGTAATATTCTTATATACATTCTCGTAGCATGATAAGACAGGGTTGGAAGCAAGGAATGACCCCTTGGCCTTGCCCAGACCCCTGTCTCTCTGTTAAATGTTCCTTTAAACTTCACATAATTCAGGCTCGTAACTGCTAAACGCTGATATGGAAACTAGAGTACCATGCCGGCGTTGCAAGGAAAGATTAAATCCAGCGTCAACCAAAATTGAGAAAATAACTTGTCCAAAATGCAATACGGACAATCCAAATCGAACAATAAGGAAACGTTCGTCTTCCCGAGAGCATGGCAGGATAACTTCTCCACTGATAGGTTATAACTCTATTAGGGAAAAGGTGAGGAAATTTCTGCCCGGTGGCCGTGGCGGTGGCGGTGGCGGTAACAGTGGCAGTAGCAGTAGCAGTGGCAGTGGCAGTGGCACTCAGAAATCTGCTGCTTCAGGGTCATCATTACCGACAAATTACTCCAACTCTCGTACCTTGGATCATAACCCTGACCCATCGGGGAAGAAACGTGCGGTGCTTTGCGGTGTTAGCTACAAGAAGTGGAAGTATAGGCTAAAGGGGACCATAAACGATGTGTTAAACATGAAAAAACTTTTGATGGAAACTTATGAATTTCCAGAGGAAAATATTCGAGTGCTCACAGGTATTCATTATCAGCCTCTTAGTGGTTTTAGTATTAGCAATCTTTTGTGTTTTGAACTGGTTCTTGCATTGGTCCAAGAAAAAGCTGCCTTTTAACACAATCTTTGTTGTAGAATTGCATGAAGTTTTCTCGCAACATTTATTTTGATTACGTCCAACAGTTGGATTTAATTCTATAGCCACCATGCTACAAACGAACTAATAAAATAGAGATTAAACAACTAATATATGCTTTATGGCACAAAGTTGTTCCTACTTTATTTGATTCTATGCATCATATATGTGACATATTGGCAGGAGACAATGACACTTGTGCACCCTATTCCTTTTGGCCATTTTAAAGTAAATTTGAATTAGGGGAAATTCCATGGAAGTAATTAAAAGTACTAAGATTTCTACTCATTTCACCATGAAGCTCATTGAAAATTTGGGAAAACATTTGCTTCGGAATGGTAGTAAAATGAACCATCTCACAAACTCTATTTTTCAGTAGAAATACATTCACAGAATGAAATTGACTTTATTCTAAAGGGGAAAAGTTTTTTTTTCATAGAAAGTCACGCGATTTGTTAATAAAACGCTGAACTCTTAGTTATAATGATCGGGATTCAATTTTTGTTAATTACTGAAAAAGAGTTTTTTTCTTGTCACTAGTTGAAATTTAATGTTGTTAGACTTTGCAGTATTTTCTTATATTATCAAACAAAGCCTGATTGATTCCCGAACAATATGTATTCAAACTGCAGAGGAAGAGTCAGACGCCGGACTCATTCCAACAAAGGCAAACATCGAGCATAGCTTGAAATGGCTGGTGACGGGCTGCCACTCTGGAGATTCGCTAGTGTTCTATTACTCCGGACATGGCTTACGCCAACCCGATTTTAATAATGATGAGCGTGACGGGTTCGACGAAACCATATGTCCGGTTGATTTTCTGAAAGAAGGCATGATCCTCGATAATGACATTTACGCCACCATTGTTAAGCCGCTGCCAGAGGGTGTCACGCTTCATGCCATTGTTGATGCTTGCCATAGTGGAACTATTCTTGATCTGGAGCATGTCTATGATAAAGACAAGTGAGTTTCACATTAATTCAATACTCTCTCAATATAACTTAAACAATCACATTTTTTCCTTATCCCTAGTGAAAATTTATCTAATTGCTTTATATAAACTTGCGGTGATAATTATATTTGACGTTGTTTCTTTACGGGGTTAACAGGGGAGAGTGGATTGATAATAAACCTCCATCAGGTGTTAGGAAACAGACAAGCGGTGGCAAAGCATATTCTATCAGCGCTTGCGAGGATGACCAGGTTGCTGCGGACACATCTGTAGGAAACTCCATCCTAATTAGCTTTATCTTTATTAAGACATTTTCTTTTGATCTAGTGATGAAATAGAACTTAGAGTTTTGCCAACTTCCAACTTAAAAGAAGAAGTCACAATATTCTTTTCACTTATTTTTCTTTTAACTTAAAGAATTAATTACATAATTGGTACTGGACCGAGGTTTTTTTTTTTTTTTTTTTAAACACATGATATGCTTTTATTGGTTAATTTTAGACGTAATAAAAATTCATTTTGTTAACAATATTGATCTCATATGCAAATTAATTGATAGAAGTGATTTCAGAGTATTTAATTGTAAATTTTTAAATTTTAGGTATTAAATAAAATTTTGACTATAATTCAAATATTTAATCTATAATTATTCTTAAAATAATTATTTTGTATATCATCAATAGAGTTTTTTGACTCTACAAATGTGATTAGAATAATTACACATGTCATCTTTTATTTATTTTTTATTTTTTTAATATTTTCTAAAGGATATGTATAACCATGTTAAATCTGTTTGTACAGTTAAAAAATTTTACTGATAGTATATAAAATAATTACATTTAATCTTAAATTAAATTAAGAATTTTATTTTTAAGTTAGTTCAATATATACTTGAAACCCATAGATCATCCGCTGCAACTTGCATTGTTGAAAACCAAATAAAGAAAATCTAAAACTTAATTAATTACAATTACATGCATATTTAATTTCTCTGTGCATGTTTGCTTTTAGGTAACTAAAAGAAAGGCTATTTTGTCTGTTTAGAATATAAATATTTTTAGATTACAGTTTTTTACTAATAATTTGCTTTTATTAAGCATACAATTCCTGGATGCAGGCCTTTAGTTCCAAGTCCATGAATGGTGCAATGACATTCATTTTAATAAAAGTTGTGAAAACAAGTCCAATTATAACATACGGGGAGTTGCTTGACAAGATGCACGAGGAAATCGAACGAGCTAACCAACAAGGATGCCTCGGTGGTTCAAGAATATTAAGCAGAATTGTTGGCCCCAATTTCACTCAGGTAAATCTCTTTCATAAACGTTCGATAATTGGCCCTCAAATCTCTCTCTTGGAAAAATTTCACCTCGATTCTTGACCTTTTATTTCGATTTCACTGTAGTTTCTAACATTTGAATCATTCTACTTGGGTCCTCAACTTTTGAAATTGGTTCCATTTATGTTTATTAAAATTATTTAAGGACTAAACTACTCACTCAAGCTTGAAAATCTGTTAATTTTTAGGTAAATTTAAACAAAAATTTTTAAGCTTATTAAACAAATTTGAACTTAAAAATAAAGGCCAAATGAAAATGAATCATCCTTGGATTCACTATTTCAAGTCTCAACCCAACCTGACTCGATCTTTATATAATTTCTTATTATTTTTTTACTAATGCATTTTTAATTACTTTTGATTTTTTTTATTTAATTAGAACTTATATTATCTTTTTAAACTTTAATTTAAAATTTTCACCTTTTTTGTATTTTTTATAAGAATTAATTTGAACTTTTTGTATTTTACTTATTAAATATTATGTATTTTAATATTTTTGATATTTTATATTTAAATAATTACTAGTATTTGGATTGATTTGAACGGATTTTGATTTATTCATATATTTTAAAATAAATTTAGGTAAAGAAGTTTGGCCTGAAATTTGGGTCGATTGTGGCTCACTTTTAAACTTTTAATACTTTACTTGAATTTGAGTTGAACTCGACCTAAGCAAACTCACAAATAGGTCTAATCATGTATGTTTATGTTGACATTCTTTTGATGTTTCACATTGGACTTTTTTTCAATACGAACAAAATTATGTGACAAACGATCAAATGAAACCATTTCAAAATGTTAAGGATCTAAATGAAATAATTCAAAGGTAATAAACTATATTGAAACCAAAATAATATAAAAATAATTAGGGATCATGAATGAAATTTATCGTTTTCTCAATATAAATGTCTCAATGCGTACATGTGCTGAGCATAAAAAAAAAGTACACATGTTATGTGTGTGTCTATATATATAAATATATATATATATATATTATTGCTTGGATATAATTCCTTTTTCATCAATAAATTTTAACTTTCAAATATATAAAACTATTGTTATCCTGTATATGCAAATATGTGTTATGCATAATTATTGTTATTTTTTATGTTAATGACACATTTAAGAATACCTGAATCTTTAGAATGTATAAACTATTAGTATTTGAAGAAATTAAAAATATATAATTTGCACCATAAAATTTCAAATTATGGACATGTTAATCCAACTTCTAGCATAAATAAACCTAACCATCACACAAAAGCGCGCGTACACACACTATATATATATATATATATATATATATATATATATATATATATATATATATATATATATATATATATATATATATATATATATAGACACGTATGCATCGTATGCATATAGAGAGAAGAGATACTTGACCATTTATTATCAATTTATATATGTATATATATTCCAAGTTTAGACATTTCTTGTGAATATTTTATTATTAAATAATTATTTTATTTAATATTAATTTTAAATATATTTTAGATTTTTTAAATATTAAATTTAAATTAAATAAGTTTAAACAAGTTTTAGTTGATGAGTCGGATTGAACCATAGGAAAGCCAATAAAATTGTCAATTCATACCTTTATTCATATAAAACTATTAACGTCATTTTCAACACTAGTTAAAAAAATCATTATTTTTCACCTGGACAGTAGAAACCTTGTCCAAGATCATAAAATTGTTGGATGTCACATGGCATTCGTGTAGAATATTTTTCGTATATATTTAGCATTTATACACAACAGGTCATACATATGATACAATAATATTAATTAAATGCTTAAATAGATAAATTAGGTTGACACTTTCATACCTTAGGTTAACATGGTCATTTTTTTTGGAAAGTTCATGGTGTAAATTGTATTTTTCCCAAGGTAAAAATTTGCAGATATTACCAAAGTTGAGCATAAAAAAAGTAATTAACTATTTTTTTTTTTTCATATACAAGAGACAGAACATTATGATCAATTGAATCTAATAGCATCCTTAATCCTCCATGCCTCACTTTATCCTTGGGTCAAATTAAAGTGTTGCCATATCATAGTTAATTACTATGATCCTAATTAGTTCCTAACATTTAGCTTCTTTAGGTATCGCTGTATTATACACAAAAAGTAACCAAAAGTTGTACTAGCAAGTACTTTTTCTTAACATACCTTGGCACTTGGTTGTCTTTTGAATGTATACAGAAGCCTCTACTCTCAGCTTCTGAAGAGTTTCCAGTTTACGGGAGGCTATTTAAACTATAACGTACATAGTGGATCCTCCATTGAAGCTACGAGTGCAATGGATTTTTCTAGGAGTGTTTGAGAGCTGAAGCTTTCGTTCGTTGTGGATCTTCAAGCAATACTCCCTGATCAAGCTCACATGGTTGAAGGAAACCTTTGTGTATAGCCGACATCTTGGTACGGATAGACTTGTGAATTCTGATAAACAAGAGTTTTTATTACTTAAAAAATATTTACAATGAAATAAACAGTTTAAATCAGATTTTTCAATAAAAGAGATGATCAAAAACTACGAAATTAAAAAAAAAAAAAAAAAGGGTTGAAGATTATATGAACCTGCTGCTATCGATTTGGTTTTTCATTTGTGTGATTGTTGGGTTGGTGCCAAGATCTTGTCTCATACAGTTTTGATGTAAGAAAAAAAAAATTGAGAGAGTTGATTTGTATCTGCCTTGTGGAAATTTGTAACATTGAGTAGAATTATCTGATCCTGTAAAATGTGCATGCAAATGTGTAGCAACTGTAATGATAAAAGTGTTATGCACAAGCGGAAGTATAAAATACAATTATAACTACTAATTATTGAAGCAGGTAAAAACAAATGCTAAACAAATGATCAAATGCAAAGCGTAAAAGAAGAAAAGAGAAAAACACAAGATTTTACGTGGTTCGGTATAATTACCTACGTCCACGGGCGCTGCTGAAAACCTTCACTAATTCCAAAATGGAATTATTACAAAATCTGGATACAATTGCAAAATCCAAAAACTAATAGGGAAAAACCAAAATACAAATATATGGGCTATTTATATTTCTCTCAGGGATATCTAACCTATTAGCCCATGCCTCAATTTATAAGCCAAAACTCTTTCTCTCCCTTTGTGATTTTCCAATGTGAGATTTCTCACTAGGCTAATAAGCCATTAATTTCAACAAATCTCCACCTTGGCGAATTAGCCTTCAGCAATGCCTTCAAATGTATCTCTCAAACTTTCAAAATATTAATCAAGTTCAAATAATGATTGAACTTGATTACTGTCACCACTTTGGTCATCATATCTGCAGGATTGTCAGCAGTCCTAATTTTTTGTAAGAGAATCTTCCCTTCAGTCAGAATTTTCCGCACGAAATGATATCGAACATCAATATGCTTAGTGCGAACATGGAATACTGGATTCTTTGCTAAATAAATGGCACTCTGACTATCCGAATGAATAGTGATATTCTTTTGTCCCATTCCCAATTCTTTCAGTAATCCTTGTAACCAAATTGCTTCCTTTACAGCCTCTGCTAACGCCATGTACTCTGCTTCTGTTGTAGACAAAGCAACTGTTGACTGTAAGGTAGACTTCCAACTTACTGGAGCTTTTGTAAGAGTGAACACATATCCAGTAGTTGACCGACGCTTATCCAAATCACCAGCATAATCTGAATCAACGTATCCGATTGCCACCTGACCAAGTGAGTCCTCCTTCTGAAAGACCAAACCAATATCTATAATTTTCAACAAATATCGTAGTATCCATTTCACGGCTTGCCAATGTCCTTTACCAGGATCATGCATATACCTGCTCACAACTCCAACTGCCTGTGAAATGTCGGGTCTCGTACACACCATAGCATACATCAGGCTACCACCTGCATTAGCATATGGAACTCGAGACATATATTCTCATTCATCATCTGTACTAGGAGATAAAGATGCACTAAGCTTCATATGAGGGGCAAGTGGTGTACTTACAGGTTTTGACTGCTCTGAAATGCCAAAACGCTGTAATACCTTCTTCAAATATTGCTTCTGATTCAAACAAACCTTGCATCTTCCTCTATCTCTGCTAATCTCCATACCTAGTATCTTCTTTACTTCACCCAAATCATTCATCTCAAACTCTTGATTCAACTGAGTCTTCAACCTTTCAAGTTCTTCGACATTCTTCGAAGCTATCAACATATCATCAACATACAAGAGCAGATAAATGAAAGAACCATCATGTAGCCTCTGAAAATACACACAACTGTCAAATTTGCTTCTTGTGTACCTCATACCCATCAAAAACTGATCAAATCGCTTGTACCACTGCCTCGAAGATTGTTTCAAACCATAAAGCGATTTTTTCAGTTTGCAAACCCAATTCTCTTTTCCAACAACCTTGAATCCATCTGGCTGAGTCATATAGATTTCCTCCTCCAAGTCTCCATGTAAAAATGCAGTTTTTACATCAAGTTAAACTAGTTCCAAATTCATCTGAGCTACCAAGGCCAACAAAATTCTAATTGAAGAATGTTTCACAACTGGAGAAAATACCTCATTGTAATCAATTCCTTCCCTTTGAGCGTAGCCTTTAGCCACCAACCTTGCCTTGTAGCGGACATGCTCCTTGTTAGGAAATCCATCTTTCTTCGTGAATACCCATTTGCACCCAATTGCCTTCTTATCTGTAGGTAGTTGAGCTAGCTCCCAGGTTTCATTCTTTCGAAAAGACTGCATCTCTTCATCCATAGCATTCTTCAACTTATCTATTTCAGAACATTTGACTGTTTCTCTATAAGTGGAAGGAACTTCATCGTCTACAATTGGAAGTGCATAGGCCACCATATCAACAAAACGAGCAGGTTTGCAAATCTCCCGTCTTGGCCTATTCATTGCAATTGATTCTTGTTGCAGTAGAGGTTCTTGGGCGGAAACCTCTTCATCATCTTCAATAGTCTCCTTTTCAACAATTTTAACTGGACTAATTGTTGACTCAAACTCCACCTGTTTCCGTGTAGACTCCACCTGTTGCAGAATATCTTCAGCATTCTCATCTGTTTTCTTCATCAACATAGGAGATTCATCAAAAGTAACATCCCTACTAAATATTATCTTCTTCGAATTTGGATATAACAGACGATATCCTTTTACCCCTGATGAAATCCCCACAAAAATAGCTTTCTTAGCTCTCGGATCCAACTTAGATTCTTTACATGATAATACGCAGTACACCCAAATACATGTAAAGAATCATAATCATTAACAGGTTTTTCAGACCAAACCTCCAATGGAGTTCTACCATCAATTGTTGTTGATGGTAACCGATTAATGAGATGACATGCATAAGTCACTGCCTCAGCCCAAAACTCCTTGCCCAACCCAGCATTGGACAACATACACCGAACTTTCTCCAGTAACGTTCGATTCATGCGTTCTGCCACCCCATTCTGTTGCGGTGTGTTTTTGACTATGAAATGACGTACAATGCCAGCATCTTGACAAATTCTCAGAAAAGGATCACTTCTATATTCACCTCCATTGTCTGTTCTGAGGTACTTAATCTTTCTTCCAGTCTGAGTTTCCACCATTTTTTTTCAATTAATGAAAATCTCAATTACGCCATCCTTCGTCTTCATCATATACACCCAAACTCTTCTGAAAAAGTCATCAACAAATATGACAAAATAATGTTTACCCCCCATAGATGCTGTCCTGGTAGGTCCCCAAACATCAGAATGGACATAATCCAAAATGCCTTTCGTATTATGAATTGCAGTCCCAAATTTCACTCTTGTCTGCTTTCCCAAAACACAATACTCACAAAAATCTAACTTGTAGGTCATTGCTGCTTTCAACAAGCCTTGATTCACCAAACTGCTTAAGGCTTTCTCACCTGCATGTCCCAAGCGCATATGCCATAGCCTGATCGAATCTGAATCAACATCCTTCTCTAAAGCTGCTGTTGTTGATCCAGTAACTGTACAACCATTGTAGTAGTACAAGTTATTCTTCCTTGTGCCTTTCATAGTCACCAAAGCACCAGACACAACTTTCAAAACTCCATCTCGAATAATTACCCCATAGCCTTTAGATTCTAAGACTCCCAATGAGATGAGATTCTTCTTCAACTCTGGTACATATCGAACTTCAGTCAAAACTCTGGTTGATCCATCATCATTCTTTAACTGGATTGAACATATCCCCAAAGTTTTACATGAGTTATCATTACCCATGAAAACAACTCCACCTTCTAGTGCTTCAAAGTTGAAGAACCACTCCTTATGTGGACACATATGATAAGTACAACCCGTATCCAAAATCCACTCATTACTTCCAGATGTGGATGGTTGACTGACCAACGCGAAATCATCATTAACATGTTCGACTACATATGCATCAGAAGTAGCTTTGCCCTTACCCTTATCTTTTTTCTGCAGCTTCGGACAATCTTTCTTCCAATGCCCTTTCTCATGACAAAAGACACATTCATCTTTTTCAGGTCTTTTCTTCGAACGTGATCCCCTATTTTTTTTGTCTTCTGCTTTGGCTTCTTCCCCTAACTACGAGCGCCTCTGCTGATTCATCCCTATTCTCTTTCTGATCTTTCTTTCGAATTTCATAATTAAGCAAAGCTGCACACACTTGTTCAAAGGATAATTTTTCCTTTCCATGAATAAGTGTAATGCACAAATGATCCAACTCATCAGGAAGAGATCCTATTAGCAGCATAGCTTTTTGCTCATCTTTGAAGGTTTCATCCAAATTCAACAAATCAGCTAACAAACGGTTGAATTCATCGATGTGATTACTGATATTCATACCCGATTTCAACTGAAGGCGATTTAGTCTCTTCAATAAATAAAACCGATTCTCGTTGCTTTTCTTCATATATTTATTCTCTAGCGCCTCCCACAATATTTTGGCAGAAGTTTCCTTCATGAATGGATACTTCTGTTCTCTGTAGAGACATGAACGAATCAACCCACATGCTTTCGCATTCAGTCTCTCACAATCTTTTTCTTTGACCTCATCGGGTTTCTTTTCTTCCAGAGTGATGTCTAAATCTTGTTGACACGGGACATCCTTAACTTCACTTTGCCACAAGCCGAAATTATTTCGACCATCAAATTTCTCCACTTCAATTTTTGTTGATGCTGTCATTTCTGCTTCAAACTATTCTCCAAATATATACTAACCGTATACCAAAACAATGTGACACTCTAAATAGTACCGTATACTAGAATAGAGAACACAACTTACGTGAACAGTACACCAGGTCAGCTCCTAGGAAAGAGAGGTGGGTCACCAGGACACACTTAAATACCAAGTCTTTCCTTAGCCAGAGCCTTCCTAGACATGCACTACCACTTTATCTCAGTTCTGGCGTACACGGTATAAATATAGTATAACAGAGTGCTCTTAATCAAACAGCACAGGAATAATTTTTCTTTTCTGATGTAGAGGATCAAACAACGCTGCAACCACAGAGCATACTACGACAACCAAGAGCTCTGATACCAATTGTTGTGCACAAGCGAAAGTATAAAACACAACTATAACTACTAATTATTGAAGCAGGTAAAAATAAATGCTAAACAAATGATCAAATGCAAAGCGTAAAGGAAGAAAAGAGAAAAACACAAGATTTTATGTGGTTCGGTATAATTACCTACGTCCACGGGCGCTGCTGAAAACCTTCACTAATTTCAAAATGGAATTATTACAAAATCTGGACAGAATTGCAAAATCCAGAAACTAATAGGGAAAAGCCAAAATACAAATATATGGGCTATTTATATTTCTCTCAGGGATATCTAACCTATTAGCCCAGACCTCAATTTATAAGTCAAAACTCTTTCTCCCTTTGTGATTTTTCAATGTGGGATTTCTCACTAGGCTAATAAGCCATTAATTTCAACAAAAAGAACCTTTTGTCACCACCTGCGCTTACTCTGTGTCCATAAAACAATATTTCGGACGTTTTTCTCACCATAATTATTCTCTCCCCGAAAATCTTTGCACTCTTAGGATTCCTTCACCGGCTAATCATGCAGGCTAATACATGTGTACACAAATACACACGCATATATATAGATAATAATTCATTAAAGATATTCCTAGCATACTTATTCAAAGGTTAAACTACTCGTTCAAATTTGATTGTTTATCAATTTTTTTACGGATTTAAACAAAATATTAAATCCATTAAATAAACTTAGATTTTAAAATAAAGAACTATTGAAAAATAGTCCGAACTTAAATTCATTAATTTAAGTCTAAATTCATCTTAATAATTATAATTTTTTTTACTATTTTTTATACGGTTGCATTTTTAATTACTTATAATTCTTTCGTACAATTTAATTTGAGTTTGTATTATCTTTTTAGAATTTTAATTTAAATTTTTTTATGTTTCCTGTGATTTTTTTAATAATTAATCTATTATAACTTATGGTGTTATACTTACAAACATTATATGTTTTAATATTTTTTATATTTTATTATATATTTTTAAAAAGATTAATAATATTTGACCAATTTTGGATGAGTTTGGGTTTATTATATAAAAAGGAATTTAGACAAAAAAATTTATTTGTAAAATCAAATTTGATCGAACTTAAATTCACTATTAATCTATTAATTTTTTACCTAAATTTAATCCTGTAACTACCTAAATTTTCACACAATACGGTTGAACTACGAGTAGATAACAGGTCAAATCCATATTTTCACTTATTTAATTTAATTTCCTTGATAACAATTTAAAACAAAAGTAATGGTAACATACTTATTCAATTAATCAGCACCATAGTCCTTTTACAAAAATATTCATGTTCATATTTCTCAGGCACATTTCGTATACATTAGTGCACTTTCAAAATGTAGATACAAAAATAAATGTCTATATTTGATATACTTTTAGCCGTGAAAAACGTTTTTCTGACGAATGGCTGTACAAAATAAACAACTTATAACGACTATCTTCGCTACTGACGAGACTCTGTGGAGGAAAATAAGGGGGTGAACTCAACATGCTCAGTAAGAAAAACATGTGGCAGGTAGATAAATACATTACCTATATACTTATGTTACAAATGAGTTCCTCGTAAAATCTGCTGAAAAATTTTAGCTCAATAAAATCAGAAATGAAAATCAACAAATAGTATCTTCACAGTTTACTACAACGATTTCACAATTTTGAAACTTCAAGCAGTGAAATACACAATTTCAAATAACAACACAATTCACGTTTTCATTTAAAAAATTTCAGATAGACGAGGCAAGACATTTCATGCTATAACAGTAATCAGTAGGACAATTGGCCAATGTCAGTGACTCCAGGCAATCAGGGGCCAAGTGTGTCGAGATGTCAGGTGCCGTGAGAGTTGTCAGCTACCCAAACGGCTCAACACAGTACACTATTTTTCAATAACATAGTACATCGTACACACATGTACACAACATGGTACATCGTACTCTGTAGACCTCGACATTATATACAATTCAGTATATTTTCATCATTTACAATTCCATATAATTTTACCGTCGCCTTTTTGCCTCAAATCACGTGCAAACAGGTAGTCTAAGATCACACAACAATACACGCCTGACATGCACAGTTTTAACATCAAAATGTTTTAAATCACGTGCAAACAGGTAGTGCAAGATCACACAGCAATATACGTCTGACTAACACAGTTTCAACAGGGCATGGAGTCCATAGTGACAATGATGAGTGAGCTGAACCGAAAGATAGATGAAGGTTTTGCAACCCTTCATGCCACCCAGCAAACGATAATCATGGAGCTGAACCGCAAAATAGATGAAGGCTTTGCAAATCTTCATGCTACTCAGCAGGCGATGTATGATGAGCTTCAAGTTACTCATACTCACGTTGAAGACCTTGTGGATCGGTTTCCTCCTCCACCGTAGGACGTATTTGATAGGTCTAGTTTCGCTATGTTTTGTAATTACTAGTTGTTGTTTAAACTGCATTTGCTTGAATGAGATGTCATCTGAGTTATTGTTGCAATAAGCTCTAATGAAATGCTATTTTGAAATGAACAGAGTATTGCTTAACTTTCAATGTCATTGATATGACAAAAAGGGTGAGAAGAATAAGAATAAGTAAACATGTTAAACATGCTATGATTTAAAGGAATGATTAAACTGAGGGGGAGTCAAGAGGCCAAAAGCCAATAGTGAGGGGGAGATTTAAAGGAATGATTAAATTGAGGGGGAGTCAAGAGGCCAAAAGCCAATAGTGAGGGGGAGCTTACAAAAAGGGGGAGTTTTTGCACACATACAAGTATGAAACTAAACATGTTTATTAAATAGGTTTTGTCATATCAAAATGGAGAGATTGTTGAGTTAATATATTTTGAAATGACAAAACAAGTAAATTCAATAATATAAAGATGATACAAAAACATGTTTAGAGGTTATCAGTACCAGAAATTGAGTTCCTGAAGATGAGAGATCGATCTGGTGGTATGAGAGATCGATCTCCTGGGTTTTCTTGGATAAGAGATCGATCTCATAAAGACTTGAGATCGATCTGCTAAGGTTTGAACCTGTACAAAGATATTGAGGAAGGTTGAGATCGATCTGTAAGGGTTATAAGATCGATCTGCCTAATACAGGATGTTGATGAGATCGATCTGGTATAGGAAGAGATCGATCCCCCCTGAAACAAAAGTTAAAGGCAGTAGATCGATCTGTAAGATCGATCTGTACGCAAACAGAGAACTCATGAGATCGATCTGGTATAAAAAGAGATCGATCTCCTCAAAGTCAGAGAGCTAAGGAGATCGATCTGGGTTAATAAGAGATCGATCTCCTCACTACGAGAATACATGGCAGATCGATCTATAGATCGATCATGCCTCAAACAGAGAGATTGGAAGATCGATCTGCCTATTCGACATATCGATCTTCTCTAATATTTTCAAATTATGAGATCGATCTGCTCATATATGAGATCGATCTCCTTGCTTCATTTTGCCTTGATCTTGCAGGAATTATAACTAAGTGATCGATCTGGTCAAGATGGCAGATCGATCTGGCACTCTACTGGAGGTACCCAATGGCTATTTCTGCAAAAAATCTCAACGGAAAAAACAGCATTAAATGCTCCAACTACCAATCCTTCAGTATATAAACAAGCATTGAAGACTATGAGAAATAGACACCATTGTTGCACATTTCTGTACATTCTTAAGAGTTTATTTCTTTCATTCCATTTGTCTTCAATCTTCATTTATTGAGTTTGTTGTATAAGCTTGTGTGAAAAAGCTGTATTTGTCCTACCCACATTAAAAGCCTGATATTGTATTCATCCTATCTTTAAGAGAGAAGAGGATTGTTCCTCAGTGAGATAAATTCTGTAAAAGGGTGAATACACCATTGTTGAAAATGGTAGAGAGGTTATTCCTTAACCTGAAAAAGGGAGTGTGTAACTTTCGTTGAAAGTGAGAAAGAAAGCACTTGACAAGAAGGTCAAGGAGAGAGGACGTAGGCAAGAGATTGGTCGAACCTCTATAAACGACTGTGTTTGATACTCCCTTCCTTATCTTGCTTTAATTTGATTCAACTTTAATTTGATTCATTTCATTATATTGTTTATTTATTATTTGTTAATCAAGTTCGAATTAATTTAAATTTGCCATTAACATTAGAAAACCGATTCACCCCCCTCTCGGTAGAGCCAATAGGGTGTCTGAACGCTGTACGACCTTGATCACGTCTACAACCCTACCATGGCCATAGGTTTTGAATTCCCTCTATGGAGGATGATTTTGTTATTGCCGCATGATAATCATATGGGTCAGCGTAGTCTCTATCTGATGAGTTTGGGTTTATTAAATCTTGTTTCAGCGCATAAAATAGAGTAAAAGGGGCTGATCTTGCTATTTTTCAATTAAAATTCACAATACACGATTTTTCAGTATAATTTTAAAATTTTAGATTTTTCACAAATAGTTTTAAAACTATTCAAATTACAATTTAAATAGGCTAAATAATATTATTCCGTAAATCAGGCCATTTTACGGAGTTTTAAAACTCTTTATTAAATTCTAAAACTTAAAATCAACTTAAGGTTTTCTATTAAAACTCTTTCTTAAATTCTAAAACTTAAAATCAACTTAAGGTTTTCTATAATTCAAATAACTAAAAATTTCTATCTTAAAGTTCACAGTCTCAAATACCTAAAAAATATATATAAATATTTTTATAAAAAAATATAACCTAAATTTAAATCTATAAAATATCAAACAAACGTGTAATTTATATCTAAAAACACACAATTTTTCTTACTTAAATATTTTATCGGTAGTCCTCGAAATCTTCACTGGATCTAATCTACTCAATAAATTTCCCGAAAACTCTTTCCTTCGAGTTTTTTTTCGCAATTTCCAACCCTCAATAACTCCTCTTCTGTTTCCAAATATATTATATATATATATATATATATATATATATATATATATATATACTTTTTCGTTTTTTATGGTCCTGTTTGAATTTCGTGCCTTAATTTCCTTCTTCTTCTCCGTTCTTCTTTTTCACTGTCTCATGCCTTTGCTCCGTCCACCGTCACCATCCACCTCTCAGGCTGCCACCTCCTTCCTCTCCGAATGCTCTCATTCGACGTTGGTGATTGGGTTCCACGGGCTGCTTCGTTTTTCGGCTACCTCTTTGCCAGCCTTTCGGGTGCTCTGTTTTCTTTCTCCGTCCTGTCTCAACTCACACCGCGGACTGCCTTGGAAACAGGAACCAGCTCCGACAGCTACCCAGATCAAGGATTAACTTCTGCAGCTCCATCTCCTTTCATCCTGTCGGTTCTGTCAAGTGCAGTTTCGGTTCCTACTCCTGCTGTTTTCTTACCTCTGCACACGTTAGCTCTCCAGTTCTATTTCCTGTGACACTCCCCCTTACCGAGATTTAAACTACTCCCACCTCTGTATTTCACACTGCATTCACCTCATTTAACATGATGTTTTCCAGGCTTGAAGAAGTAAGTTTTCTGCCATTAACAGTCCCTCACGTTTCCTATTGTTTTCGGTCCCATCATAACCATTCACTCCCTCTTCTTTTTCTTTTCATTCACCGAAGTTACTACATCAATCCTGTCATTTCCTATATTAAATCTTTTATATATATATATATATATATATATATTATTTTTATGTACTTAACTAAATTTTTTTTAGTATAAAAATAATTAAATATAATATTTTTAATTTTACATTTTATATTTGATTGTATAATAAAAATGATGTTAACATAATATTTATATTTAAATTAATTCATTCATAATTATATATTAAATTTTTAATTATTTAAATTATTATTATTATTATTATTATATTTTTTTATAGACAACATTGAATATATTAAAAATTTTACGATATCTATAAATTTAAACTCGATCAATCCGACTCTATGCATAAACATCTCAACACTATGGTTAGAATATAAAATTTTATTTTTTAAAGTCATGAATTCTACATGGAGTGAGATTTATGGAATTGGAGAGAGTTTCTTAACATTGTGAAGCCTAATATCAGGAGTATCGACAAGTGGCAGGATTCGGAGTCTAAATCGGAGTGTTAATTAAAATAATTAAAAAAAAAACACTCCTCGAAATTATCTCAAATTTATCTCAAGTGATGGGTTGAGATGAGATGACTTGGATAAATATAAATATAGATTAAAGGTCTAAAAAAAGGCTTTCGATTAATTTCTCTTTATTTTTCATATATAGCAATAGCAGCTCTCTCTCTCTCTCTCTCTCTCTCTCTCTCTCTCTCTCTCTCTCTATATATATATATATATATATATATATATATATATATATATTGTAATTATGCTTAGTAATATGCATAAAAGGGATAGAGAGGTGAAAATGATAAAAAAAAATTTTAACATTTATATTATATAAATGTTAGTCCTTCTGGGGCTTCCCGCTTCCCCTCAGCGCCCAAGGGTAGTCTTGGTACCGTATTTTTCTGTGTTTCCTTTTTTTGGTTGTTTTAAAAGTTTATTGGTATCTTATTTTCTTTGCTTAATTTGGAATGTTTGTTATTTTGCAAAAAGTAAAAAAAGTTGCCATTTATTTGAATTATATGAATTAATGTATCATGTTTGAATTTATGTGAATTTAAAAAAAGTTGATAATTGAAGCCTCATAAATGTGGGTTGTTTCAATTGAACTTTTTTGTTTGATTTTTAAAATTTATAATTATAATAACAGAAAAATAAAAGATTATACCTTTATTTACACGTAGCAAAAGGCCAGGGACTTAATTCCTTTTTTTTTTTTTTCTTAAAAGTTTGAGGATACATTTTACGTATTAAGCCTACTATAAATTGATATAATTTAGTCATTTGTTCATTTTTAGAGAATTATGTTTTTTTTTTTCTTTAAAATTCCTTTATATGAGGCAAAAAGGATAATAGTGACTACATGTCTTTTAAAAGTAATAACCTGACAGAGAACACTGCCCCTTCTCCTGGAAATTTTTTACATACTAAAATATGTAACTGTTAATGTCTTCAACAACAGAGGTGCAAGCATTGGAGATTTTGATTATCTTTCGTTTAAAACTGCAAAATAAAAAAGATGAAGAATGATATCGGAGTTGTACTTTTACGCTCAAATTAGTAAGAGGTACAAGAGATAATACATGAGGAAGAAAAAGGAAGAGGGAGAGAAAAAGAGAGAGAGTAAAGCTCTTAGGAAGTCTCATGTCGTTGTTCAGCAGTGGAAAAAGTTAATTTTGAGTATAATATTTTTTTTAGTATAAAAATAATTAAATATAATATTTTTAATTTTACATTTTATATTTGATTGTATAATAAAAATGATGTTTACATAATATTTATATTTAAATTAATTCATTTATAATTATATATTAAATTTTTAATTATTTAAATTATTATTATTATTATATTTTTTTTATAGACAACATTGAATATATTAAAAAATTTACGATATTTATAGATTTGAATTCGATCAATCCGATTCTATGCATGAACATCTCAACACTATGGTTAGAACACAAAATTTTATTTTTTAAAGTCATGAATTCTACATGGAGTGAGATTTATGGAATTGGAGAGAGTTTCCTAACATTGTGAAGCCTAATATTAGGAGTACCGACAAAAATGAAATATAATAGCCAAGTGACAGGATTCGGAGTCTAAATCAGAGTGTTAATTAAAACAGTTAAAAAAAACACTCCTTGAGATTGTCTCAACTTTATCTCAAGTGATGGGTTGAGATGGGATGACTTGGATAAATATAAATATAGATTAAAAGTCTAAAAAAACTCTTTCGATTAATCTTTCTTTATTTTTCATATATAGCAATAGTATCTATATATATATATATATATATATATATATATATATATATATATTTGTAATTATGCTTAGTAATATGCATAAAAGGGATAGAGAGGTGAAAATGACTAAAAAATTTTTTTAACATTTATATTATATGTAGTAAAACAAGAAAAAATATGTAACTGTTAATGTCTTCAACAACAGAGGTGCAGGCATTGGAGATTTTGATTATCTTTAATGACTTCGTTTAAAACTGCAAAATAAAAAAGATGAAGAATGATATCGGAGTTGTATTTTTACGCTCAAATTAGTAAGAGGTGCAAGAGATAATAAATGAGGAAGAAAAAGGAAGAGGGAGAGAAAGAGAGAGAGAGTAAAGCTCTTAGGAAGTATCATGTCGTTGCTTCGTAGTGGAAAAAGTTAATTTTGAGATGATCCTTACCTCAGACTCTAGTACTTAAATACTGTATGACATGGTTTTGACTGTAAATATCCTTTTTCATGGAGCTCTAAGCGTTAACCAAGCAATTTATGGGGCTATTAAACGACTGCCTTCACATCTCAAGTGAATTTGCGAGTGAGCTGCTAGGCTTGAGTTAGTAGCAATTAGGCTGACTATCTGTCTTATGAGTTGTGACCTGAGCTAGTGATGTAAATTTTGACTAATGACATTTTTAATTGTGGTCTCATTTTTATATTTAAGCTTTTGAACTTGGTAATCTTAAGAGCTACGTAATTTAATTAATTAGTAATATATATTTACTTGTTTATATTAATGTCTTATCCAGCTTAATTAATTCATGCGTGAGATAACCTATTCTATAATTAATAGGCCAAGATTGAAAAGCGAATTCCTTTGGATACGAATACCCTATAGAGAAATACTTAATAGCAAAGTGAAGATGCTATAGGGTTTGGGCGCCTAAGCTGCTTTTTCCCTTTTTTGGCAGGCTTAGTGTTTATGATTTTACATATAAATTTCATAAAGGAATGGTTCAAAATGAAAGAAAAAAGTGGCATGAAATTTACGTGTATTTAGCTGGCATAGTGGCATTTGGTTCTTCCTAGTTCCAGTACATTAGACGGTATTAGAAAATGTAAAGAAGTGTACTAGAAGAGAGGAAGGTGAATGAGAAAGAGGAATTGGACATATTAAATTGTCAAAGCATACATCTTAAATGGATTTCCATCTACAATAGGGAATATTGCATATAAATATATAATTCTCTACAAAAAATAAAAAACTTCATCCTTATGTTTATTCATATACACGAATGAATAAATGTATTTTTGGATGATTTATTCTCTTATTTATGTATTTTGTGGCTTTTCTATTTGTTTTTCTAGAGAAGAAATCTATTTTTATTTTTCATAAAATAAATATAAATGCTTGATATTTTGTTGGTTAGTTTGGATAGATTTCTTTTTTCTTTTTTTTCTTTTTTTTTCTTTTTGACTCTTTAAAAGCGGCTAGACGCCAAGCATATATACCAGTACATATTAAAGCTTCTCCATTATATAACCGACATAATGAACGTTTGAGCTTTTTTTTGCAAAAAAATTAATCGTCACGCTTCTAGAAAAGAAAAAGGGGTTCCATTCCATTAACCTTTGAAATTGGTTTTATATAAATTATCAATTTCTTTATTAATTTTTAAATGAATGTACTAGGTTAAGGGTCGGTACGTATCGTCTTTATTTATTTTTTTATTGTCTTTAATGTTTCTGAAAACATGATACGAAAAGATATTTGATAATGTATTTCAGTCTTTTTTTTTTAAGGAAAATAAAAATGTTGAAACTTGTTGAAAGTAAAATTTTTTATTTCCATTGTTTTTGAAAATATATTTTTATTTTTGGTGTTTTCATAAGAAAGTGAACAGTATTTATATATTAATATAATATTAATATAATTTAATAATAAAAAATATAAAATAAAGTTAATATTTGAGGTAAAAATAATATATTAAAATTTAATAAAAATATTATTTAATTAAAATATAAATAATGTAAATTATATATTTATTTTAATTAGAAAATATGAAAAATGTAAAATGAAATTAAATATTTTAAAAAGTATTATTTATTATAATTTTGATATGTTAATAATTAATATTATTGTTAATTACTATTATCTAATATAATTAATTATTAATATATAAAATTTAGAATCTTATTAATCTCAATTATTATCTAATGAAAATATTATATGATTATTTTATTTAATATCATATTTAATTCTAATATTATTTAAATTATATTAAATTTTAATATGATTAAATGAAAATATTTAGCATTAGTAGAAAATAATATTATTTACATAAAATAATAAATATATTATTATTTGTATTTAATTTTCAAAATTTTATTCTATAAATTGAATTTTTTATATTTAAATCAACTTAAATATTTATTTTCACTGCCTAAAAATATTAACAAAATATGTTTTCTATTTTTAGAATTTAAAAAATTAAAAAATAAAAACAAGAAAACCATCCAAGAACTCCTTAGCTATTTACTTCTACTTGGAAGACAATTAGCAGAATAATTAATTTATCAACATTTTGTGAATGAATGAAGTATTTAAATTGTTTGTCGACGCAGTCATGTCTAGGGGTGTAATCGAGTTGAGCCGAATCGATACAGTGAGGTGCTCGAACTCAAACTCGGTACTTAATACTCGACTCGAGCTTGGTCGAGCCTTATTTTTTAAACTCGAGTTCAGCTCGAAATCGAGTTCGAACTACTCGAACTCGCTCGATTAGACTCAATTATATAAGTTCGATTTTTTCTCGAACTCGAACTCGATTTTAAGGCTCGACTTGAACTCGCTCTTACATTTATTATATAAATATTATTATATAATAATATATATTATTAAAATATATAAAAACTCGAGACTCGATTAGACTCGTGAGCTACTCGAGCCGGGTATCTAAGTGTTTCAATTCGACTTGCTCGATAGCTCGAGTAGTTTGAGCTCGAACTCGACTCGATTAAAATTGAACCGAATTCAAATTTTATTTGAATCGAATCCGAATATCTTACGAACACCACTGTATCAATTCCAGCCCTAATCATATCATAATCTCCAAAGAAGATTTTGGCAGTGATTTTGAGGAAGCGAGAATTTTGCGGGATTCCTATCTGCGCGTGTTTAGGTTGGAGTGCAATAGTTTTGTGTTTTTTTTTTTTTACTAAATAAGTAAATATGCTTTTGAGCCCTTTTTCTTTTCTACTTACGTTCCATTTATCAACACTCGTTTTGGTGGAAAACGCAGATGCTTGGCATCTTCCTTGACTGGGACGATTACAGCCTTCCGGGCAGGCTTATCTCGTGCAATCAACGCATTATGTTAAGCCTGCCGCTGCCGGCATCTAAGCTGGATTTCTAACTCTTTGAATGAACCAAACAAAAACTCTACCAATTTTTTTTTCTTATTTGTGCTTAATCAATATATCTATTTTTTTAATAAAACATATAAATATATAAATGATAAAAATTTAATATTAATTCTAATCTAAATATAATATTTAAGTATTTATTTAGTAGTCATAATTCAATATAATTAAAGATAGAAATTCATCACAACAAAATTTTAAGTTTTAAGTTTTGGGATAAATATTTAAAGAAGTTAATTTACTTGAATATATTAAATCGATGGGAGGATACATATTTAAAAGTATTTATAAGAAAATTAATTTTTAAGTGTGAGCAAACTAATTCTAGAATGCCTTGATGAAAAAAAAAATCAAGCGAAAATAAAATTATATACTTAAAAAGTAACGCAGCAGCCATTCAATTAATGTAATCATTTAATAAATATACACGTACAGGCGAGCTAGATTCCAATTAGGCACTAGCATGTTTTAATTATGATAGCATAAATCTTGCAAACCACTTTTTGATGAGCACACATCTCAGTAAGCAACTCTTCGTATTTCCGGAACTTTTTTTTTTTTTTATTTATTTACAAATAAAAAGGACAAACGCTTTGCACTTTACAGATTCATTGATTTATTTACCGTAAAAAATAAATTGATTTATTTACCCTAATCTCCGATCTTGATGCTTATAAAGCCAAAGATCAGTCACCGACGATATATGAATTCCAAAGGCAAACCGTCTAAAAGTGGTTACTTCTCGGTTCTCCTTCGATCAAAATCGTACAGGGAAGCGGTAACATTAATGGATACCGGAAGAAACATGACATGCTCTAGATGCAGACAAAGATTTGCAGGGAAAGCAAGAACCAAAGGTGCGGGGATTGTTTGTCCTTCGTGCAACGATAATGTTCTTCCACTTCCGAACGACGAGCAGAGAATCCAGCCTCACCAAGGACTGCGCAGCCGAATGAGAAGCTTCGGTAGCCATATAAAAAGTAAGATGCATCACGGTACGGTAATTACTGCTTCCTTAAATCACGAGCCCTCTGGTCCTAGCCCGACGAGATCAAGCAAGCGTGCAGTACTGTGCGGAATTACTTACAATAATTGGAAGCAGTTCAAGCTTAAAGGAACTGTTAATGACGTAAGAAACATGAGAGATCTGTTGATTACTAGATTTGGTTATCCCGGAGAATGCATTCGTGTTCTTACCGGTACGTTACTGCATGCTACAAATTAGTCAATTATATGAATGCCTTCATTACTATTTCCATCTAGATTGTCATGATTAATTAAAAACTGCAGAAGAGGAGACAGACGGACGATTTATACCAACGAGGAAAAACATCGAGGATTCCTTGAGATGGCTGGTGAATGACTGCCGGCAGGGGGATTCACTGGTGTTCTTCTACTCTGGACATGGCTTACGACAACTTGACTTTAACAACGATGAGGATGATGGGTTCGACGAAACCATCTGTCCTGTTGATTTTCAGAAATCGGGCATGATCCTGGATAATGATCTTAATAACCTCATCGTTCGTCCGCTTAACCCTGGCGTTACGCTTCATGCCATTGTTGATGCTTGTCATAGCGGAACCATTTTGGATCTTCCGCACGTTTACTACAGTCTAGAGTAAGCCCATGTTTTCTTGCAAACTTCATCCTTAAAGATTTTTTATTTTTTATTTAAAAAAAGTATTAAGGTAATTTACTTACTATTAATGTCGAGTTAGTATGCATTGATATTGCAACATGACTTATTTATTGAAGAATCTTACTGCTGCCCGAATTTTGTATATCTTCCTGAAGAATATTGCATGCTTTGTCCTATCGTAACATAAATATTCTACTCTCTAATTTTAACGGAAGGGAGGAACATTTTCCATTTTGAGAAGGACAGGGCACTATTTCAATTAAACTGCCCTTCGATACCTTTACATTTTGATTAAATGAGATCAAACAGGAAAAAATGGAAAGACAACATTCCTCCATCGGGTGTCGACAAAAGTACGAAGGGTGGATTAGCTATCTCCATCAGTGCTTGTCTAGATAACCAAGCAGCTGCTGATACCTCTGTAAGCGAAGATAACTTTATTCGCTTTCATGTTTTTTTATTGATAATTGAAATTAAGTTCCCATATATTATGATTTACATGGCTTATCCTTCTGACACATGAATCCAGGCCTTTACTGGGCAGATGAACGGTGCTCTAACCTACCTTCTGGCAGAGGTTCTGAAGAAAATACCTGGCCCAACTTACGGGGACATATTTGATTTAATCCATGAGACCTTTGATAAGGTTAATCAAGGATGCCTTGTTAATACAAAATTCTTAAGGAGGATCTTCGACTACAGATTATCACAGGTCAACTTCTCTCATTAAAATTAATAAAATTTTTGGTGCAAAAACATCCCTCAATAACTGGAAAATTTAATTTATTGCCCACAGTTTCTTATTTACATTATGGCTTAATTTCTTATACTTAAAAGGACTAATTTCATTTCCTTTTTTGATTTCTTATGGGTAGACACCGCTTCTTTCGTCTTCTAGTAAGTTTGATGTTTACAAGAAGCATTTGTTCTTGTAACCAAAGCACAATCCATGGAAAGATGCCAATAAATACATTCGCAGCTGTAAGCATATACGCTGCAGGAAGTATGGTTTGGAAGCAATAAGCGATTAGAATTGATGTGTCGCCACCTAATTCAGGCTATGAAATCCTTACACAACAAAGATTCGTATGCCAAAAAATAAAACATCGAAGAAAATAAAAGCTCATCTTATCCAGTTGTGTACCTAAAACATCTAATTTTAACTGTTTGTTCTATATAATGTCAATGGTATGAAAATAATGAATGTTTTACTGTTGTTCGATTGAGATACTCATCATATGCATAATTGACGCAACTCAATTTTTGAAATATACATAATACATATATATATATATACATAATACATATATATATATATATATATATACATGTATAGTCTACAAAATTTAGTATTTTAACACCATTGAAATTTGTTAAAATTCATCATCATAATCGCCGTTATCGTTGTTGTCATCGTCATCATCATCATCATCATCATAGTTTTTATACCAATAGATTGTGATAGACTACATAAACTAATATCTAAACTCATGTTAAGTCATCTATATAAACCAATATCTGAACTCGCGTTAAGTCATCTATATAAACTAATATCTGAACTTACGTTAAGTCATCTATATGTATTATTCTCCTTTACACATTTTTGTCTAAAGCAATATATTCATCCAACTCTAATGTCTTCAAATCTTTTAGAATAACTTCTTTCCAAGTCTTTTTTGGTATTCCTCCAACTTTGATCATTTTTTCATCATTAATAGCCTCTATTCTCCTAACAGGAGCATCTACAGGTTTACGTCGTAAGTGTCCAAATTGACGTAAACTATTTTCATACATTTTATCTTCGATATATATCATTCCAACCTTCTTATAAAAGTCTTTTTTTCTTATTCTACCTTTTTTTATATATCCATACATCCACCGCAACATTCACATTTCTGTTACACTCATATTTTGTGTATATAATCTCTTAGTCGCCTAATTTTCACTATTATATAACAGTGTTAGTCTAACAATTGTCTTATAAAACTTGTCTTTCAATCATATAGGAATTCTTTTATCCTATAACATACTTATAATGCTTCTCAACTAACACCATCTAGCTTGGATTTTATGGGTCACATATCAATTTCTCCATCTATTTGTATTATCAACCCCAGATATTGGAAATGCTCTCTCTTAGGTATAACCATCCCGTCTAACGTTACTATGTTCTGATCTTCATCTTTTATTAGAACTGAATTTACATTTCATGTATTCAGTCTTTATTTTACTTTATCTAAACCTTCTTGATTCTAGGTCTATCTCCGCAGTTCTAACTTTGCGCTGATCTCCGCTCTAGACTCAGTACACTACAAACATCATACACCAAGGCACCTTATCTTGGATGGATCTTATCAGTTTGTTTATTACTACTACAAACAAGAATAAACATAGCGTTGACCCTTGATGTAACCCCACTTTGATAGGAAATTCAATAGTTTGCCTTCCACATGTTCTCACATCTGTCATTGCATCTCCATGCGTGTCTTTAATTAATTAAATATGTTTTACAGAAACTTTTTTTTCATCAAGGGCCATCATAATACGTCCCTAAACACTTTATCATATGCATTATCTAAGTCTATAAAGACCATATGAAGATCTTTATCCAGTACTCAAGAATGCTCCATAAGTTGTCTAAGCAAAATGTATTGCCTTCATTGTTGATCGACCATGCATAAAGCCAAATTAATTCTACGATATCTTTATAATCTTTCTTAATCTATGTTCTATCACTCTCTCCCACAGTTTCATCATGTAACTCATAAGTTTTATACCTTGGTAGTTGGAACAACTTTGAATATCATGTTCTTCATTCTTTAAGCATTTTGTTAGTGTGCCAAATTTTGTTAAAGGATTTATCAACCACCTAATTTTTACCTCTTCAAGACATTTCAAAACTTCATTTGGAATATCGTTATGCCCAACAACTTTCCTAGTCTCCATCCTCTTTAGTGCTCCTTTACTTCTATTTCTTTGATTCTGTGCATAAAGCACTAATTCAGATTCTCGAGAGATACCTATGTAAGACCCGATTTTTATCGTAAGAGCAAAAGGGAATGAATAGAAATTTTTGAGTGCATTTAAAAATACAAAAAGACTGAAATGGAATTTTCGAAACACGTGAAGGGCAAAACGATCAAAAGACCAAAATTAGGTATTAAACGGGATAAGAAAATTTAATTTAAAATATGAGATTGAGAAATCTTGATCAATAACGAAGAAATAATTAAATTTCAGGTTAAATTAATCAAGATATAAATTTATTGAAATTAATCAAAATTTTTACACCGAAAAATAATCCCGAAAATAATCAAAAAATAAACCGAAAAGTCGAAATAAGACCGAGAAATTCATTTATTGAATAAATGAATTAAATATAATTTTTTTAAATATTTTGGATATTTAATAATATTTTAATTGAATAAAATAATATTAAAAATAAATAATAAATAAAATAATAAAATAATTGAAAAAAACGAAATTGCAAATCGTGAAATGCGAAAACAGAAGAAAGAAAACGAAGCAAGAAAATCGAGCCCCTTTTTCGGCCACCGGCGAAACCAGTGAAGCGACCGACGAGGGGGAAGACTGCCAACGTCGACCCCAGGCAAAATCCGACCTAACGCACCCACGAACGACGGTAGAGGGAGAGAAACCGAGGCAACTGAGAGGGGAAGAGAAGTTCCCGGCGACCGGAGCCAATTCTGGCCCGGCCACCACCAGCCGAGCATCCCCTAGGCACAGGCGGCTTGATTTGTGGCAGTACCGACAAGTAAGACGACGGCTAGCGCCGCAAACGGTGAGAAAGAGAGAAGTTGCCGACGACGAAAAGGAGAAGGGTCGGACCGGCCACTTTTCGGCGGCCTCGAACGAAACCAACCCCAGATCCGTGCATCGGACGGCCCAGCGGAGCCACTGGCGATGAAAATCGACGAAGAACCGACCGGCAAGGCACTGAACCGGTCGAACCTGACTGAACCTACGGTCTGAATCGGGTTGAACCGAACCGGACCGAACCGTTTCAGCTAAAATGAAAAGGAAAAAGGAAAAAAAAAGGGAAAAGAAAAAGAGGAAAATTTGAAAAAAATTTCAGTGATGCAATCGAGTTACGAGTAAGTCGGTAAGCGGTCGAATTGACCGATTTAAATTTTGAAATATATAATTTGATTATTAATAGACTGAAAGTTTACCCGAAAAAATATTAAATTGTATAGTTCGACAATTGGCGTCAACCGAGAGCTTGAGACAGCCTCGATTTACGTACTATCATGGAATCACGGGTAAGTAACCCTTGTTTATGATAATTTTGCATCGTTATGCGTGTTATATAAATTACGGATTTAATTTTCGTATTAAATGAATTAAATTATGGAATTGAGATAAATTGTCGTAAATATTTAATTAAGCTATTCGAGAGTTTAGAACGAGGCTCAATAATTACTGATAGGCCCAGTGAGCCTAATAGGCCTCAATGATATGAATAGTAAGTAGAAAAACGGACTTAAGGCCGATTAAGGCCCATTAAGGTGCAATCGGGCCCAATATGAGTAAACGGGCCCAATGATTTAAATTAAGTCCGAAAAATATGAAATACAATTAAATTGTATTGTATTTGACCTGATGAATGTATATCCACAGTTCCGGAGATTGGATTTGGAGCAAATCGGACTGCGTGACGAGACATCAGTGAAAAGGTCAAACTGTACAGAAAAATGAGGTAAGGGAATTGTGTGAGTAGCTAGAGGTAGCTACACGTATTTTAATAGTTTTTCTGTACACTGAATATGTATGTATACCTTGATTATGTATAATGATCCTAAAAGTGATTTAAATGATTTTAAGGATCGAAATAGGTGAAAAGACTATTTTATCCCTATTGAGGGAAGTTCACCTAAGGATGGTGAAAGCATGACATGCATGAAATGTATGATTTAAGGAATTTTTTGAATTAAGGAATTTTATTGGTTTTAATCAAAGCAAATCGATAGATTGGCCAGTAACTGCATAAATTTCACAAAATAACACTACGTAGGTGTTATTCATATTTAAATGAAATTTCTTTGGAAAACGGGTCATCTATCAAGTTTATATGGAAACAGATAGTGCTGGCATATAGCTCGCACTATATCTGCGTTTGTGAATGTGCATAAATGTGCTTGAGCGGTTACTCGCACTGACTTATGTGACATCATATGCATACAATGTGCTAGAGCGGTTGCTCGCACTGATTTTTATTCTTGTGAAATGCATGAGAAGTGCTGGAGCCTAGCTCGCACTCTGTTTTGACATGTTTTGACTTATTTTGACCAGATATGCATAAAAAGGTGCTGGAACGATTGCTCCCACTAGTTTTTATGATTTGACATGCATGAGAGATGCTGGAGCTTAGCTTGCATCCTGTTTTAATATGATATCGCATAAAAGCCGTGCTAGAGTGTAACTCGCACGAGATTTGATTTAATTATGCATAAAGTCGTGCTGGAGTGTAACTCGCACGAGATTTGATTTACTTGAGCATTTATTTGTGTTGGAGCTTGCTCGCACGAAGTTTTATATGGTTTTATAATTCATTTTAAAGTCGTACTGGAGTTTTTCTCGTACGAGATTTTCACTGAGTTTTTATACATATCCGTACTAGAGCATTGCTCGTACGTGGATTTTACTTAAATTTATAATTATTTTAAGTCGTACTGGAGCTCTACTCGTACTCAGATTTCACTGATTTCTATGAAACCGTGCTAGAGCTTCGCTCGCACGAGGTTTTCAGATATCATGAATATGCATGGAGCCGTGCTAGAGCTTCGCTCGCACATGGATTTATATTACATGCATATAGCCGTATTGGAGCTTCTTGTAGACTGTGTGTCACAGTGAGATGATATGCTTACACGCGCATACTGAGACAGAGATGATATGGGTGGATAAGACCTATTGCAGGCACCCCTGATTGAGCTTGGGTTCACGTAGTATATTGTACCATGTATATCACGCGAAGTACGCTGTACCATGGGGATTGTTGGAGTGGAGTGGCATTAACCACGAGGCAGCAAGCATTGCCATCGTAATTCTGGTGTTATGCTATTTTGGCGGGTAGGACGATCCACCTCCCGTTTCAGGTGTGATACCCCGCACACTAGGTACCGTGTTACCAGAGATCACGAGGTTATGACCATAGTCCTATGTTGTTACTGATAGTCACTTACATATCTCACATGATATAACTATTGGTCGATAGACCAGGGTAGACCCAAGGGAGGGGTCAGGCCCCCGATTTTATGATTTTATGATTTTATGATGTAACTCTGAAAGAAGGGTGATTTTATAATCGAAGTTTTATAATGAATTTTATAGAATTGTTTTTTGAGATTATTGACCCGAAAGAGTTAGTTTATACTGCAGTTTTAATGAATTGATTTAAATGCAGTAACATGATGATGAGTTTTCCATGCTTTCATTTCAAATTCATGATTGTCTTACATGACATGAAAGAATGCATGATCTGGATTTGCTTCACGCTCATTATGATTTAATGATGTCACATAAAATGTCTTTGATGCATGAATTACATGATTTATATATACACAAATAATTGATAAACTATGTCATGGATATATGCATGATTTTGTGCTTGAGATTTTAATGAAAAGAAATGGATTTTAAGGGCATGGCATTATGAGCATGTAGATAGTCGAGCTATCTAGTTACTTGCATAATTACCTTACTGAGCGTGTGATTTGCTCACGCCCCTTATTTTTCCATCTTTTCAAAGCACTCACAATAGTTAGTGAGCGGCTGAGGACTTACATGCTTGGTATCCGCTGCTTCCCATCGAGAGATAGGTATACACATTTATATAGTTTTGTATCTAAATATGTAATGCACAGTACTGTAAACGGATTTGATGTCGGGGGATGTAGAGTTATAAATACCTTTGGGTATGTATTTATTTAAAATCAAAAGATAGTAAACTCTGATATGTGAATGTGAATATGGAAATAGAATGGTAAATAGTGTGAGGTGACTAACACCGAATCATAGCCTAACTGTTTGTAGGATGGTCACGATGAGAGAAATGTAAGAATTAAATAATAAATGAAAAAGCGAAAAATTTACTCTGATTTTTAGGTAATTTGGATTGTGACAACCTAAATATTATTCAAATTTTTATTTTGTCTAACATTTAATAATTTGTCAAAATAATCACGTCATCTTTCCTTGGTGGGCATATGGTTCAAGTAATTTTAGATTCTTGACATGAATTTTATTTTTCGTAATAAAATTACCTTGTTTGGTTGCCACATTTTTCCCCGCATCAATAATCTAATATTCTCAACAGTGGTGAAAAAAATTACCTCCTCTTCCTGAGTTATTTTGAAAATTTGGAGTAATTTAATTTTTTGTTCTTATTTTACCCTCTAATTGTTACATTTTATGTCTATTTTACCACTAAACCTATCTAATATTACAAGCCTAAATCCTACAACCATTATCTCTAAATCAAAAACCTCTTTCTCCCTCTTACAAATGAATAACTTAATTAATTAAATAAATCAAAATAATTTACATATTAAATAAATTGATTAACTTGTGCTAAATAAAATAATTAAAATCTGTTAAAGGAATAAGCTTAAATAATAAATAAATAAACATATAAATATATATGTTAAACATAATTTTCATCAAAATGTTATTTATTTTAAATCAACTATTTATTTACTTTAATATAAAGAGTAGCATAATAAAATGTGTCTTTTAGTAATATTCCTTAAACTAAACATTGAAATCAAACATTCCCCCCAATTTAATATTCCCTAGAATTTGTCAAGTAAAATGATTCTTAAAGGAAATCCAAAATTTTAATAAGAGTTCTTTGATGCTCATCCTAAATATATTTCACGACTCCTAGGCCGCGACTCCTCTTTTCACTTGCTCACGCTAATCTATATATCTTTTTTCTCCATATTTTCTATATAATTTGTCCTAAATCTCTTTCACAACCTTTATTTTAGCTTTTACCATCCCCCTTTTTTGCCTCTTTTCTAATTAATTTATATTTTATAAAACTCTCTTATATGTTGTTCTTCTTGAAAGCCTTGTAACACTTTTGCTTAGTTTGTATAATTTCTTTAACTTATTCTGTCAATCATATTGCATCTTTTTCAATCGATACTCTTCTATTTAATACTCCCAATGTACATTTATCCATCTTCAAAATGCATTTTTTTTATCTTATTCTACAGTACATTTGGGTTCTTTTTATTACCTAGTCCTCTTTTTAGACCTAATCATTCCTACATATTGCATGACTATATTCATTTATCTTCCATCATCAAATCGATATCGTTTATAAATCCTTAGATCTCATTCTAGGAGTCTATTTTGCATAAACAAATTAATTAAAAAAATTTATAAACATTCTATTTTGTTCAAAATCTTATAGTACCATTGGATTCATTGAGTTTAATTTTTAATTTGAATCTGTAATTAAGTTATCTTTCATATAAATTATATATTTTACTCTCAAAGATTACTTCAACATTTTTGAATTGAATTTCGCAATTGATTTTGATCTTCAATTTGATTTCAAATTTCGATCTAATTTTTGAACTTTAGTTTGATTTTGAAGACTTGGATCATAGCCCATTTCAATTTCAATAATCATTTATCATTTTGACTTTTTCTTATTCTTCTATCACTTCAATTTTCAAGAAAAAATGAAAAAGGAAAAAAATAGAAAAAAATTTGAAAAAAAAGGGAAAAGAAAAGAAATTCAGAAAATTTTGAATGGAGAATTGGATGGGTTTGTTTTAGGAAATAAAATCAAAATAAAAATATCGAAAAATCAAAATCTGAAGGAAATAATGAAAGAAGATCGAATATGTAAAATCCGATACCCTTCGCCCCAATTTAGGAAAATCCCAAAAATTTAGTTACCGAATTGCTTTAAAGAACAATTGAATCGTATAAATAGGGGTGTAAAATGGGTCAAACGGTGCGGATCGATGCGGATTAATACGGACACGGATTTAAGCGGGTTGAGCCCGTTTAGGCCCGCATTTAAACGGATTAAATTTGTAGAGACCGATCCGATTCTAATGCAGGCCGGATTGGCCCGCGAGCTAACTTAACTTTTTTTTTGAAATAAAGGATTGGATTTTGAAAAATAATGAATTGAGCCTAAACACTTAATTAAGTCTAATTTTAATTTGTTAAATGATTATTGGGCTTTGGGAATTAACCAAAATTGTTATAAAATCAAATCACATAGATTTGAGACTAAAATACAAAGTTTAATTTGTAATTTTTTTAACAAGAGGAATATTAGTTCATTCATGATCAAATATAACAAGTTCAAAGCAAAAATCAAAATGATTTGGAGTTCTCCACTTAATTTCAAATTGTAAGTTAGTCACATAAAACAATATATTATGTACAAAAGCAAATTATGGGTTTGTAATATATATCAGCATAAGTAATATATTATATCATAAGCGAGTAAATCATAAAATTGTGAAAATAGTTCTACAAGTATTATTATATTAATCTCAATAAAAATAAAATCCACAAACATAAGATCCATTAAACAAACTCGCATTACAAATACAAATTACACATGACATAATATTATGATCTAAATAATTAAATAAAGAATAGTAAATAAGTTTAAAAGTCATAAAATCTATAAGCATCCATTAAACTCTCAAACAACATTAAACTTGTGAGTTAATCTCATTATTCAAATGATTTAAATCATTTGATTCTTCCACAAATTTATCTTTGTTTTCCTCATCATTTTTCAACCTATAAAATAAAATTTTCAATTATTAAATAAAAATACAATAACATTATTTTGGTAAATTTTCAATTTTTTACTTTTGTAGTTTTGTTTGTTTAAACTTTAGAAATTAGAATAGGTAGAATAAGAATGATTTAGGACTTAAGTTTGATTGGTGTGTTAGTAAAATAACCCGCAGATCGGCCAGTAACCGTACGGATTGATCCGTATAAATTATTTACCTGACGGGCTTGATCCGTATAAATCCGTTTTTAAACGGATCACATTTTAATGAACCGAATCGTTAAAAACTCACGGTTTTTACATACCAACCCGCGAACTTGAGCCCATTTTACACCCTACGTATAAATTAAAAAGTAAAATGGTACATGAAAAGTAATTTAGTTTTTTTTTTTAGGTTTCAGAAAGAAAAATCATCATCAACCCCGAATTCAAGATCCCAATAATCCAGGAAGCAGATTAACGCAAGAACCAAAGCATCAATCGCCAGTAAACACGATTCCAACTTAAATCGAGATAGCTAAACCCAGTTAGAAAAAAAATTCAGCGGTCAAGAAATCCAGGCACCATAAACGCATACACCAACAGCAACCGAAATCAACACATAAATAGTACCCCAATCACAAAAATCCCAGTTCATCTGCAACTCATAGACACACGTGCGCAAACACGCACACAATGAATCACCAAAAACTTAATGTACAAATTAGAAAAAGAGACAATAAATCAAATCAGTACACAGAAAATATATAGGAGGGTTCTAGGAAGGAAGCTTTTCATTAGATTTAAGTGTTAAAAGGCTGAGCGGATTTTAATCTTAGATCAACAGAGATTCGTTGGGAAATAGGGAATTTTAATCTTGGTTTTGGGTTTCGAGACAGTGAAGAGGCTTTGTGAACATTAGGGGAATTTTTCGATCGCTGGAGTGTGGCGGACACAAAAGACAGACAACAGATCACAGACGGCGGCCGATGAGGCGGTCCGGCATCGATTTTTGGGTTAGGGGCTGCTTTTCATGTGAGTTTATAGAGAATGATAGGGTTCCGTTAGAGGAGAGAAAGGGCAAATCTCAGACATTAGAAAAAAACTTGGAAGTGTGGATTTTATATGCTAAATGAAACGATGTCGTTTTAGTTCAGCGAGGAATCCAACCTGCGCCTGGTGACCAGCGAGTTGCTCCGGGGATACTTCAAACTGGATGCAGGGAATCCTTTTATTTTATTTCTTTGTGGTTATTTTATTATTTAACATGGTTTTTTTTTTGTGTGCTCTATTTAATTGGAAAAATATTTTTAAATCGATTGTTAATTTTTGTTAGTTTAATTGTTTTATTGGATTTTATTGGTAAATTTATTTGACTAACTTTTCTAATTTATTAGTTTAACATGATTTGATTATTAGATGTGTTTATCTAATTTGATTAATTTGATCCTTTTGTTTAATGTTTTAATTATTCTTTTAGAATTAGGAATAGATATTTAAAACATAACACATAAAAATACATAAAGCATGAGTTAGGAAATAAATAAACTAGAGAACTCATTAGATATATGATAAATAATAATAATAATGATAATAATAATAATAATAATAAAATTCTCATAACATTTTTGATAAATTATAAAGATAAATGGAAATTACTTTCGATGATGAAATTTCAAGAAAATCGATAGGTACTTTTAGAAAGTTTCTAGGTGAAAGGATTTTTTAGATTGAACTAGATCGATTGAAGGCCTATAGAGAATCTTTAATATTTAATAATGAACATTTATCTCTCAAATGAAAATAATAAAAATCAAAATAAAACAATTAAAAATAATAAATAATAAATATGAAAAATTAAATAATTAAAAGAAAATTAATGCAAGTTATTCCAAAGATAAAATTTCAAAAAAGTCAAATGGTTCTCATTGAAAACTTTTAGGTGAGAAGTCTTCTTTAAACTGAATTAGATTGATGGAAGGTCTAGAGAAGAATTTTCAGTTTTCCATAATAAGCATTTATCTTCAACTAATAGTAACAATAACAATAATAATAATAATGATAATAGTAAAATATAATAAGAAATAATAAAGTCAAATAAAAAATTAAGGTCAAGATAATAAAATAAAAATTAAAAATAGATAAAAATATAAAGTTAGCAAAAATTGGGTAGAGAATCAGGGATATGATTTTCTATAAGACACTTCAATGATCTAACAACAACAGAGTCTCTTCAAGAAAATCATATGTTACTACTTGAATACTCTTAAGGTAAGAAAAATTACCTATCATTTAAACCAATTTGATGGAAAGATTTTTGGTAAATTTTCAAATGTATAAGTATATTGAAATTAATACAAATCAAGGTAAATTTACAATGACGTAGAATAGTTGGTACAATTTTTGGATGAGTGTTGTCGAGTTATTAATCCTTTTCCACATATAATTGTACTCCAAAACCTAGGGTTCTGGATATGAATAGATGACCAATTACATCTAGGTAGAATGGTAGGTGATGGTGACCTACTGAGTAAATGTCTAGCAAGTTAGGATATTTGTCTTAGCATGTTAAGACAAGGGTCAAAAAAATTTATTTCATCTTCAATTTTACTTTCATTTTAATTAATTTTTTTTTATAATTTTCTTTCGCTACAAGTACAAATTTAACTTGTGAGATTTAAAATTTTTTAACAATTAACATATATTTTTATTGAATTTTTACTAATTTATTTTTAATCTTTTTTTAATTTTTATTTGTTACAGTTACTTATTGAAATTCTCTCCGTGCTTTGCTGTGATCACATTTTCTGACTATAGGTTTTCCTCTTATTTACCTCTATAATACATATTATATATAAGTTTGATCCAATTATAAATGATTGGTTTGTTGCCCTTGAAGTAATAATTCATTTGTACATAATTAGTTATTTAATGGCATAAATATAATCTCAATAAAAAAGAGAAAAATATTATATCATCTACCTAAATAATTTTTTTAGGAATTCAGATACATAAAAAATATATTCGAATTCTGATGGTTTCAGTTGTCAAGCAAGAAAACATATTCGAATTGCTATATAAAGGTAATCAAATTATTAAGTTTATTAATATTGTTGCTCTAAGCAACAATGAAATGATGCTGATGTGATCTTCTCCAAGTGTCTTGGATATTCTGCAAAAACAGTGAAAGTCAGAGAGGCGCAGGGATCTGTCCCTGCACGCACACTCTGATGCTTAAGTCAGAAAACTGTTCAAGCAGAGTATTTTGTACGTGAAATAGAGATTATGGTTTTTTTATCATACCTGGTGTATTTATAGATATCTTTTAGAATTGAGTCGGGTTTCATATTTTTCCAGGGCTTGAGAACATTTTAGGCCCATAACTGTAGGGTTCGGATCTGAGGCCCAGGCGCGTGTCTGGGCTGCGACAGAGTATTAGATACTCTGTCGCGGACTCAGAGTTGGTCGGTGTGCGGATGAGTTCAATATGCGACAGATGTTCGCAGACCTCTGCCGCAGTCCTTGCGGTAGAGTTCTGTCGAGACTCACTCTGTCGCATTCATACTCTACCGTAGACGTCTATCGCCTCTTGCTGCTGGATTCACAGCGCAGAACTCTGCCGCATGGTTCTGTCACCAAAGACTCTCTCGCATGGTGACTCTATCGCCAGTGACTCTGCCGCATTGTGACTCTATCGCAGGGACTCTGCCGCATGGTGGCTTTATCGCGAAGGACTCTGTCGCTCAGTAACTCTATTACGAAGGACTCTGTCGCATAGCCACCATTCGATATCAACCACGTGGCTCATGCCTCTTGGTGGTTTATCTGACACGTGACTGTCCTCTGTTGATCCAAGTTTGTAGACGTGGACTTTAATGGGTATGACTATTATCAATTGCTCCCCACTCTTTCGTAGGAAAATTTCCTTCGAAAGAGTATGACTTTTTTTTTTGAATATTTGCTTTACTGTTCGGGAGATGTGCCAGTTTACTTCATCTGCGCGTGCGGATCACCGTACACGTGCAGATACAACCGCGCCTATATATAAGCTCTCAGGCATCGCGGTATCTGCTGAGTTCTCTCACTTAGGATCACTCTGTCGCATATTCTCCTCGTACTCTTTCGCTAGTCTACCGCAACTATGTCGCGTCTCTACCGCAACTCTATCGCGACTTTTTACTGATACTCTACTGTGACTCTACCGCATAAATCCATCACTGTTTCGCAACTCTGTCTCGTGACGAATACTCTGTCACGCCGTTCCTGTCTTCCTTTACCTTTGCAAGTGTATCTTCGTTAGGTAAACTCTATCGCCGGTAGTTTTTTCTTTGTGGTTTTCCTCGAGTTCCCAAAATGGTCGGTCATGGTGTAGGGAAGCATATAGAGCTAGGAGTTAGGTTGACTTTAAAGGCAGTTGACATTCAGGATCTTACTTCAAGATTTTCATTGCCCGACGGGTACTCTTATAGACTTCTAAATTCTCAAGAAAACGATATACGTAGTGTATCCGACGGGGTGGTTATTTTCAGGGCATCCTTAGAGTTAGGACTCCGTTTTCTAATATCCGATTTCGGGGCTTCTTTTCTTAGGATGCATAGGATTGCCCCTGGACAACTACATCCTCACGCATGGATGCAATTAATAGGATTTACCGTGCATTGCCGATTAAGGGGTGTTTCTCCGTCTCTTCCCTTACTTGATACCTTTTTTAGGTTTCAAGATAGCCTCGGCTTAGTTCCCTACTCCCTTCAACGGGTGTATAAGCCCGAATTTGAAAATAGGTTATTCAAAAAACCCGCAAATAAGCTTCATGGATTTGAATCGGAGTGACTTATTGTGGAGACGCCTGGGAGCCTGGATTTTCCTACTCGTTAGGAAACTAGACGTGAAATCCCTAAGGGCTCCCGGATTTCTACACTTAGGGAACAGTTGTCTTTAGATGTTAATAGGTTATGAGTTGATAATCCCATTAGTCTTGATAGTCTTCTATCAAATGAAAATTTGACGTCTGCTGGCTGGGGTGTGGGTCTCGTTCCTGTTGTCGGTCCTTCTGTTCCTCCCTCGAATCCTTCATCATCGATTCCTTCTGAGTTGAACCCTGAACATTTAAGATCGCAAGAGGATATAGGGAGCACAAATAGAGAATCTAGTTCTGACAGTGAACCTTAGTTGATCTGAGCGACTGGGAAGGGTTTGGTTCAACTTTTATGGTTCTTCCTGATGATGATATGATAAACATAGAGTCCATTCATGAGTATTTTGATTCTCCTGATGGTAACTTTTCACATTTTTTTATTGTTTGTTGGTTCTGACCACGTTTTTGACCACTTATTTGTTTTTTTTCTTTTTTGTAGAAATGAGCCATTTTAGACCATCTTTGGCACGTCAAGGGTTGGAGGGAGGTTCGTCTAGCGACCCTCCTAGAAAGAGGCCTCGCTTGACTGATGATGTTCCCAGTGAGGCACCAGTTCCACCTCAATTGCCCCGAGCTCGGACCCCGCCTCCTAGACAAGAGATGCCTCCTCTTTCGAAACAAAGGGATCCTTCTCGGGATAGAAGGAAGGCTCATTCCTCTTCAAGGAGGGCTTTCGATTCTTCTGGACGGTCTCGATCTGAAGAGCGTGCTGAGTGCAATATAATTTCGTCCCAACGAAAGAATCGAAGGCATTTGTATATTGAGCCGTCAATGGGGACTAGGCCAATTCTCCCCAGGATAGGTCCTGTTGATGAGAGATCCTACCCCGTAGACGGTGGTTTCATCATAAGGGGGTCTGAGTTCTGGGTATATCCGGGAGTTCGTGACAACGATACATTGGATTCTCCCGGGGTGGCGTCTTGACTGAGTTGGGTCACTATTCTCCCGAGGGACGAAACTCAAATATTTAGGAATTATCCCGAGGGGGAAGACTTAGCTGATGTGGAGGCGCTGAGGGTAATCTTCATATTCTTTTTTCGTTTAATTTCTTTTTGCTATACTTTGAGTTTTGACTTTTTGTGTTTCATTTCAGCTTGCTCAGAGGACCGTGGCCAACAATGCTCAACACTGGGCCTATCGAGAGCGAGCTGACAAGGAGATCCAGGCGTTGAAGGACAAAGTCATGGAGTTGTCGAATACTGTCAACAACTTATCCGAGCTTCCAGACGTGGTGCAAAACTTAGAAGATCAGCTCTCGAAAGCGCGCCAAGATTTGAATCAGGCCAAGGGGGATCTTACTGTCGAGACGGCTAGGTCTAACAAACTTAATGAAGATCTTCAACAGGCCCAAGCCGAACTGGATAGTATGCAGTCTAAATATGGGTCCTTAATGGATCGCAATCAGGAGCTGGAACAATATGTCACCGAACTAGAAAGTCGGGCCATTCCTTCTCTAAATCAAGCGGAGATTGATAGCATCAGGGCGGAAGCCGTGAAGGAGTACCGTCTTTCTAGGGATTGCTTGAGGCGAAAGGAGGATTTTTCGAACCCATATGTAAAATATGATTTTTACCTTGCTAGATCCTGGTTGGAGAAGCATAGGTAAGGCGAAGAATTCCCTGAGCTTCAATATATGCGTGAAGCGATGCTATTTGAGGCTCCTGACTGGACTAAGTATGAACCGGGGGCTGAACCTCCTGATGAGCTTTTTAAGAGGATTACGCAAGATAATCTCGCAAACCTGACTAGTCCTTGGGAGCCTGTGAGCTTGGACAATGCTCCCGAACCTATTGGTGCCCTCGACGAATTGGATGGAGAAGATGGTTAGCTGTCTTTAGAATGCAAGGGTCCGTCGGCGCTTGATCCCCAGCCTCCATCCCATGCAGACTGAACATTTTGTTGTTCTTTTTTTTTGCTTCTTTTTTGAACATTTTGTTGTTTTCTTTTTTGTTGGACTTATTCATACTTGTAAAGATTTTCTTGAATGAATAAAGTTAAAGTTTTATCTGTTCATGCTTCATATTGCTTTGTTAATTAACCTTTCGCTATATGTTATCGCTTATCTGTTTATTTGTTTTACTTTCTCGTATGTTTATTTATTCGTATATGCTCCCTAATTCTTGATAGAAAGATATACTTTCAGAAAGGATTACATATGTAAACATACCTTTTTCTGAGGCCTAACCACCATGACGCGAGTGCGTCTTCAGTTCTTACGGCCAATACGTTTCCATTGCCTGGCCACAGTGACGCAATTGCGCCTTAGGCTCTTACGGCTCATTTGATTTTTTACGCTTGGCCACAGTGACGCCATTGCGCCTCAGGCTCTTACGGCTCGTCTGATTTTATACGCCTGGCCACAGTGACGCCATTGCGCCTTAGGCTCTTACGGCTTGTCTGATTTTATACGCATGGCCACAGTAACGTTATTACGCCTCAGGTTCTTACGGCTCGTCTGATTTTATACTCCTGGCCACAGTGACGCTATTGCGCCTCAGGCTCTTACGGCTCGTCTGATTTTATACGCCTGACCACAGTGACGCTATTGCGCCTTAGGCTCTTACGGCTCGTTTGTATCCTGTCACAAGATTTATACTCATAAAAGTCGGAGATATAATAGAGAAATAATTCTGCATAATGATAGTATCTTGTGACAGTGCACACAAATAAAATAACGGGAATATAAAAATCAAGAAAGAAGACATAATGATTAATTCAAATACAGTTTCAAATGATTTAAATTTCATGTATTTCCTATTTTCTTCCCTTGTAGGGTCTCCAGGATGCAGGTGTTGGGCCTAATCCTTCGTCTGATTCGATATGGACCCTCCCAGTTGGCTCTAAACTTTTCGTCTTCCTTCAAGGTATTGGTAATGTGTGACTTCCTGAGCACCAAATCTCCCTTGGACATTGGTCTATCTTTTACCCGACTGTTGTAGTAGTTGGACACCCTTTGATGGTAGGATGCCAGCCGGATAGCTGCAGTCTCTCTATGTTTGTCAAGCAGATCCAGGTTTTCCCTTAGCCCTTGTGAGTTGTTCTCTTCCACTAAAGGCACTACCCTGGATGACAGTGCTCCAATTTCAACGGGAATCAATGCTTCAGTGCTGTATACAAGGCTAAACGGTATTTCCCCAGTTGATACTCGACTTGTGGTACGATATGCCCATAAGACACTAGGCAACTCGTCCACCCATGCTCCCTTAGTTTTGTCCAATCTGGTCTTCAACCCATGAAGGATAGTTCAATTACTGACTTCGGCCTGCCCATTAGCTTGAGGATATGATACAGAAGAAATCCTTAGCTGAATGTCAAGATGCTTACAGAATTCACGGAAGGCGTCACAATCAAACTGCTTTTCGTGATCAACATTTAAGATGCGTGGGATCCTGAACCGGCATATAATATCTTTCCATACCATCGCTTCTACTTTCTTCTCCGTGATTGTAGCTAAAGGCTCTGCCTCAATCCACTTTGTAAAGTAATCGGTGGCCACTAATAAAAACTTTCTTTGACCCGTAGCTAATGGGAAGGGCCCTAGAATGTCCAATCCCCATTATGCAAAAGGAGTTGCTTGTACCGTACTCTGGAAGGGAGTCAGTGGGGCCGTTGCTATTGGTACAAACCTTTGGCACTTGTCACACCTGCGGGCTTTATCCATCGCATCTTTTTTCAATATCGGCCAATAGAATCCCGATCGCAATATCTTAGCAGCAAGGACTCTAGCTCCCAAGTGCTCACCACAAATTCCTTCGTGTACCTCAGCTATGACATAATTTGCTTGCTCTGGCCCCTGACATTTTAATAAAGGTGATGAATACCCCATTTTGTACAGTTCCCCGTTTATTAGTGTGAACTTCATCCCTTGTATCCTTAAGCGACGAGCCTTGTCCTTATCTTGCGGGAGTGTACCTTCAGTGAGATATTGTTTGAATGGGGATCTCCAATCGTCCCCCACTTCAATGTCACACACTCAAACCTCTTCAATGCTAGGCCGCTCGAGTTTCTCCACCTTCACTATCCTTTCTCCTGTCTTATTGGAGGAGGCTAATTTGGACAATGAATCTACATGTGTGTTTTCAGACCGATTAATTTGTATTAGCTGGAAGTTCTCGAAAGTTCGAGCCAGAGATTGGACTTTCTTTAGATAAGGGACCAGCATCGACTCTCGAATCTCATACTGCCCTTTGAACTGGTTTACCACCAATTGAGAATCACTATGCGCTACCAGGTGGTGAACTTGCAATCTCTCTGCCAGCTTCATTCTAGCTACCAAAGCCTTATACTCTGCTATATTATTTGAACTGGGGAACCCAAACCGCAAAGAGTATTCTAAGGATTTCTCTTCTGGTGATACTAAAACTACACCTGCCCCGCTTCCATTTGCACTTGATGCCCTGTCGACATACAGTAGCCACGGTTGAGTTTCCTTTCCACTATTGTCGCTCGAGCTAGTACATTCTACTATAAAGTCTGCCAGAGCTTGGCCTTTGATAGCCTGCCTGGGTTGGAATGTGATATCATATTCTCCAAGTTCCACTGCCCATTTCACCAGTCTCCTTGAGTGTTCAGGCTTTTGAAGGATTTGTCTTAAATGTTGATCTGTCAAGACAGTGATGGAGTGTGCTTGAAAATAAGGGCGCAACTTACGAGAGGCCTTCCCAAGGGCCAAAGCTAGCTTTTCGGCCAGCGGATAATGGGTCTCCGGGTCCAGTAGTACCTTACTCACATAGTAGATGGGATGGTACACTATTTCATCTTTCTTCAGTAGTATCGCACTGACGACAAATTCACTGACTCCCAAGTACATATATAATTGTTCCCCTTCCAAAGGTTTTGTCAATAAAGGTAACTGTTTCAAGTATTCCTTTAGGCCTTCAAAAGCTTTTTGACAATCACTTGTCCATTCAAAATTCTTTCCTCCCCGCAGAGTTTTGAAGAATAGCAAGCTCTTTTCTGCAGACTTTGACAAAAAGCGGATTAGAGCTGCTATTCTGCTTGTCAACCTTTGGACATCTCTCACTGTGGTTGGTGGCTTCATGTCTATAATTACCTGTACCTTTTCAAGATTTACCTCAATACCCCTGTCAGTGATCATGAATCCTAAGAACTTTCATGATTTCACTCCGAATGAACATTTGCTGGGATTTAACTTCATACTGAATTTCCTCAGCACATCGAACACCTTGGACATCTGATGAGCGTGAGACTCTCCTGCTCTGCTCTTGATAATCATATCGTCCACATTGGCTTTCATAGTATTTTTCAGAAAATCTTTGAACAGTTTGTTCACCATTCGCTGATATGTGGCTCCAACGTTCTTTAAACCGAATGGCATTACCCAATAACAGTATGTTCCATCGTCGGTTATAAAAGAAGTCTTCTCTTCATCTTCTGGGTGGAGTATAATTTGATGATATCCGGAGAAAGCATCTATAAAACTGAGGAGTTCATATCCGTACGTTTCATCCACAAGTCTATCTATTCGGGGCAAGGGGTACGAATCTTTAGGGCAGGCTTTATTCAAATCAGTGAAATCTACACACATTCGTCATTTCTCATTGGATTTCTTCACCATTACTACATTGGCCAGCCACTCAGAGTAGTAGACTTCTCTAATAAACCCGACTTCTAAAAGTTTATCGATTTCTTCAGTGATCGCCTTTTGTCTTTCCGGGGTAAAATTCCTCTTCTTTTGTTTGACAGGTTCATGCCCAGGTGAGACATTAAGCTCATGAAAAATCACTTCAGGATTAATCCCGGGCATATCAGTCGGGGTCCAAGCGAAAACATCTGAATTTCTTTGTAGGCATTCAACTATCTCCCTTCTTGCTTGTTCATTCAGCTGAGTCCCTATGAATGACTTCTTCTCTTCATCCCCTTTGACTAGCCCAATGGCTTCCGTTTTCTCTACAGGCCGAGGTTTGGACGGGTCATCTATGCACAAAGTCTCCTTTCTCTGTACTCCTTTGCTGGCGGTAGAAGCGATATAACAAGTACGAGCCCTCCTTTGATCTCCTCGTACTTGCCCAACTCCGTTTGGAGTAGGAAACTTCATTAATAAGTAACAAGAGGATATCATCGCCTTCATATCATTTAATATAGGCCTTCCTAGGATCATGTTGTAAGCAGCTGAGGTTAACCTCATAACCATGAACAATACCTGTCGTGTCACATCCTTTGGGCTTTCCCCTAGAGTTACAGGCAACTCTATAGACCCGACTACCTTCACCTTTTCACCCGTAAATTCGTACAATGGTGTCATAACAAGTCTTAATCTATCTTCGGATACATTCATTTTTTCGAAGCAATTCCAATAGATTAAGTTCACCGAACTTCCATTATCAACTAGGATTCTACTCACCGGATGTTTCGTAACCACTGCGGATATTACCATGGGATCATCATGAGGTACGATAATATCACCCTTGTCTGTTGGAGTGAACACAATGGGTTCTTCATCTGCCTTCTCCTCCATCACAGCATGAACCTGATATGCTTGTCTTGCGTAACTTTTATGGGAAGCGCAGGAGCTTCCTGCCATCGATTCTCCTCCTGCGATGACATTTATTGCAGGGCCGGTAGGTTCGTTATCTGGCTGATTACCTCGAGGGATAGGCCTAGCTGCTTCATTCCTTGGCCTATTTCTTCCGTTATCATTGTTTTGCATATTCCACGGACGATCATTCCTTCGATCTCGTGGAGGATAACGAGGTCTTTCACTTCTCCACAGGAAGCGATTAATTTTTCCTTCTCTAGCTAACCTCTCTAGCTGATCCATCAGATCTCTGCATCTTTCCGTGGAGTGACCGTGAGTAGCATGAAATTCACAATAGGCATCAGGGTTTCGCCCCACATCTCCAATCTTCTTTCTAGGGAATTCCAACAGTCCCGTCCCTTCAATAGCTGCAAGTATCACGGTGCGAGGCTCATTCAATCTGGTATAACCTTCATACCTGAGTCTGGGAGCCTTGTCTAATCTGACAGGTCTTGGAGAGCTTCTTTCAGGTACATCTCTCTCTCTTTTTCTTCCCTCCCTTGCCTCTCTGGATTGTACCATCTTCATTACTTCCTCTTGAACTACGTATTTATTTGCTATAGCAAATAAATCAGAAAGGGTCACTGGCTGATCAAGAGAGAGGGATTCTTGTAGCTTCTCGGATTTTGTCCCTTGTAGCATTGCAGCCATGGCTACTCCTACTGGTAGATCCTTCACCTCTAAGATTGCATCTTGAAAATGATCTACATAATTCATCAATGGCTCTTTATTCCCTTGTTTAAGGGTTAACAGATAAGTAGCGTCCTTCTTCCTTTGACTATTGATCATGAAGGCTCTCATAAATTCACTTCGTAACTGATCGAAGGATGAGATAGAACCCTCACTTAACCCCTTAAACCATTTTAGCACATGCCCCGGTAGTGTAAGAGAGAAGGCTTTGCACATGATTTCATCTTCCCATCCATGGAGCAGCATAAGGGACTCATAACTCTGTATGTGGTCGTGTGGGTCTGCTTTGCCAGCGTAAGTGGCCATAGAAGGCATCTTGAACTTCTTCGGTAAGGGTTTGTCCATAATCTTTGCACTGAAAGGAACTCTCCTTCTTTGACTATCATCAAGAGACACTAGCTTCTTCTTTTCTAAAATCCTTTCGATAACTTTCTCAACATTTTTTGACCCTCGAGTCGAGTACGCTCCCCTCTCTTCGGGACTAGAAGAATCTGAGTGGTAAGCACTCCTTCCTCCTCTGTTCCGAAACTTTGCACATGGTCGGCTCCCTGGCTAAATATCTCCTCCTCGTTCAAGGTTTCTCGGCCTCTAGGGGTCTGCCCTGTATCCTTTCTTTCAGCACCTCCCATTCCGTGATTCGACCTGGTACCCTCGAAATAGTCTCGGGGGTCATGACTATTCTGTCTCCGTCGCTCCCTAGACCTGTGATCTTCAAAGTCGTGCTCCAATTCCGCTGCAGAAGTCCTGTGCCCAGCAGGAGAGTTCTGTCACTTATATTCTGCGGGGGAACTCTGTCGCCTGTGCTCTGCGGGAGAGTTCTACCGCCTGCGTTCTGCGGGGGAACTCTGCCACCTATACTCCGTGGGGGAGCTCTGTCGCCTGTGCTCTGCGGGAGAGTTTTGCCACCTGCACTCTGCGGGGGAACTCTGCCGCCTATACTCTGCGGGGGAGCTCTGTCGCCTGTACTTTACGGGAGAGTTCTGCTCAGTCGGGTTTGTGGCAGTGTTCATTCCCCTTAGACCTGCGGCAGGGTTCACCTCACGCAACCCTTCCACAGTACGCCTCCTCGGACCTGCGGCAGGGTTATTCTCCAGACCCGCGGTAGAGTTCAGAATCAGGTCAGCGGCAGTATTCTGTCCCGAATCCCCTTGTCTAGCATTCACCATGGTAGAGGGTTGACCTTTCTCATAAGTCTGGCTCGGGATATTCTCCCTTACCATCTGTTGCACTTCTGGAGGTAAGCTAAATTGCGGTAGGGCATTTTTGAAGAAATTCACCATAGCCTCAACGCTGTCGTGGTCTCCTCATTCTGACGCTTTAAAGCCTCAAATTCATTTAGAGAAACAGAGGCAACTCTGCTGCCCTCTTCATTCTGTTCTTGTCCTCGCTCTGGTTTGACAGGAGGACTCACAGAATTCTCTTCTCCCAGATTTGCTGTTACTGTGGAACGTGTTTTCACAATTTTGATAGAGAATCTGACTTTTCGTTCTGATTCCCACAGACGGCGCCAATTGTTGTTGCTCTAAACAACAATGAAATGATGCTGATGTGATCTTCTCCACGTGTCTTGGATATTCTACAAAAACAGTGAAAGTCAGAGAGGCGCAGGGATCTGTCCCTGCACATGACTCCGATGCTTAAGTCAGAAGACTGTTCAAGCAGAGTATTTTGCACGTGAAATAGAGATTAGGGTTTTTTTGATCATACCTGGTGTATTTATAGACATCTTTTAGAATTGAGTCGGGCTTCATATTTTTCTAAGGCTTGAGAACATTTTAAGCCCATAACTGTAGGGTTCGGATCTGAGGCCCAGGCGCGTATCTGGGCTGCGACAGAGTTATTAGATACTTTGTCGCGGACTCAGAGTTGGCCGGTGTGCGGATGAGTTCAATATGCGACAGAGGTTCGCAGACCTCTGCCGCAGTCCTTGCGGTAGAGTTCTGTCGAGACTCACTCTGTCGCATTCATACTCTACCGTAGAGGTCTATCGCCTCTTGCTGCTGGATTCACAGAGCAGAATTCTGCCGCATGGTTCTGTCGCCAAAGACTCTCTCGTATCGTGACTCTATCGCCAGTGACTCTACCGCATTGTGACTCTATCGCAGGGACTCTGCCGCATGGTGACTCTATCGCGAAGGACTCTGTCACTCAGTAACTCTATCACGGAAGACTCTATCGCATAGCCACTATTCGATATCAACCACGTGGCTCATGCCTCTTGGTGGTTTATCTTACACGTGGCTGTCCTCTGTTGATCCAAGTTTGTATATGTGGACTTTAATGGGTATGACCATTATCAATTACTTAAATTGGAAGAAACGTGCTTATGTTTATATCATATATATCTATATATATATATATATATATATATATATATATTACTAATAACACATAATCATTTACAAGTTTGATGTATTGGAATTGCTCTTCAATAGTATTCGATTTCGTGGTATTAATTTTGGTTCATCAAAATGATTAGTAAAGATGGATACGCGAATTCCTATATTAGGGTATTCAAATCATCAACATATATTTTTTGAATTTGAAGAAACATATAAATATGGATACAAGATGTACATATAGATAACATAAAATGTACATAGTAATGTATAGCTTTCTAGATAGTCTTATTCTATTACATCTTTGAGGCTATTCAAATACCTTTATTTTGTTAGTGCATACTCTAAAGCCCTCACTTGGTGAGAGGCATGATACCATAGCCCTTACTTAGTGTATACATTCGAGTTCTGATAGAAAAGAGATAAAAGTATCCCTTCACTATTTAGATTGACAATAATAAAGATTATTTGACATTAAATATAGTGAAAATCATGGAACAAAATTGGCTTTGAAAAAAAGGAATTATAAAATGTTATAATTATGAGATTTTTATGCATCAAAGCTTTATTCCTAAAAATTGTTCATAGTCAATGTTATCGTAAAGAATGGACATTGACAATGCACTAAAAACTAGCACATTTTAAGCCTCTTACTTATGAAGTAAGCAATTGATCTCATGTATCAAAGTATGCAGGATATATAAAGATAACATGATGGTGCTTGTTAAGGAATAAGTTTATTGAACTTGACCCGACATGAAAATTCTATTTAGTAGTTTCACCTAATTGTCTATGGAAACATTCTTATATGATAGTTATGTAAGTGATCCTTTGACTTATGATACCAGATCATATTATATGTGGAACATCAACACTTTGACTTCGCCATTACGAGTTTGGTAGACTAAATGCCCAAAAAAGGTATTTTTGGGTGTGGCCTAAAATGTATGAAGGTAAATGAGTGATCTAGAGAGGATCCATCACCCAAAGTGAATTTAGGGAACATATCTTGGTTCTTCATAGCTTGGAATTGACTTGATTAAATCCATGATCATGGTACAATGAATTAAGTTAAATAGTAATTTTTGCTAAGATTCATCAGAGTAAAATCATGAAGTTGCAAGAACTAATATTAGGAATTAAATAAGTAGATATTGCACTATGCTTACCTATTCCTTAAGATATAGCTAATGGAAAGATATTAATTACACTGAGAGGCCATCTTTAAAAGGCATAAGTTAAGAATCACTTTTAAACTTTCTAACATTTAGGTAGTCATATGGTATTGCTAGATAGTCAATTTGATCTAGGAGTTTGAATTGCTATTCAAGTTCATGCCATGATGTTAGAAGTCTAATGGGTCACATACTAAATAGTAGTTAATGAATTAATTTGGATTGGAAAGGTTTAAGGAAATTTGGAATTTCCCGTATAAAGATTTAACTTTTGGATTTAATTAAACAATTTAATTAAACTACTACGTCCACCTTTACTTAAAAGGAATTATGAACTTAATTAAAAAGTTTAATTAAGCCTTTAAACCCACTTTTAATTAAAAGATTAGTTGATTTAATTAAATATTTTAATTAAATCATAAGGCCTAACTTTTTTTTTTTTTGTTTCGTACGAGCAGTATGAACTGCTTAAGTTACACAGCTCCTAGTTGAGCGTAAACCCGTTACAACAAAGAGAAACCAACTTCCCAAACCCGCAAGAGGATTTACCAAAGTAGTAATGTCATAGCCTTTTCCATGAGCCATATTAGCAATGAAATTCGCGCAATAATTAGCTTCACGATAAATGTGTCTAACTGAGCATCACCACTGAAGACCTAATAAAGCTTAGCAAGCCTTCAAGACTGAAAACAGAAGATCAATTCCTATAATTGGTTGGTTCACTTTTTTAACTGCCCGAAGGAGTCCGATTCAAGAATAACTCATTTATAACCTATGTTCTAAGCCATTTTCAAGCCCCCCTAAATAGCATAAACCTCTGCCCTTAATATTGATCCCCACTCTAGTTTCCTTGTGAAACCAAACAACACTTCCCTGAATTATCCCTGCACATACACTCTGTGGCTGTCATGCCTGGATTGGACAAAGCAGATGCATCCACATTTATTTTCATAAACACACCTAAAGGAGGATCCCATCGAATAGTCTGCAATTGATGGTCAGCACCTAGCATGTATCTGTACATGAAATGCATAAATTCATGAATATAAAGAAGAATGCTTTGGTTGCAATTTAAAGGCCATATAAAATTGGGGTCGAAAATCTTTTGATTGCCATTTTCAGATAAACCAATACCCACATGCAAACAATATACTCCAAGAAATGCCACATATTTCCAACTTCCCCTGCAGTACCAAGTTGGAACGGAACTAATAAGCAAGGGTTAAACTGTTCAGCACAACCAGAGTAGCTTGCTTCAACCATATGGACCAAATTTGCTGCGATAATGGGCAATCTCGAAGAACATGTAGGAGATTTTCACGACCCACATTACATCAGGGGAAACAATTAGATATTGGAATGCCACGTTGGACACAAACATCCCTCATCAACAACTTATCTTTGATAGCCAGCCATATGAAATGCTTTATCCTTGGAGGCATTGGTAACTTCCAAAGATTACTCCAAGGAATCTCAAAGTTACATTCGTCTAACAACAACTGATATGCCAACTTGATAGAAAAATTATCATCCATTGAATTGATCCAAAACATCCTGCCTCATTCATATCTCTAAATCAGCAATAAGGAAATTTGATGTTGAATATAAATTGGAAGGAAACTTAGTAGATCCTAGTCCCATTTATCCTTACTAGATAAAAATCTACTAACCTTATATTCCACATTATCTATTGTTATAAGGTTAGGATAGCATTCATCTAAAGGATTTCAACCAAGCCATTTGTCAAACTAAAATGAAATTTCTCTTCCATTTCCTATCAACTTCAAACATCATTTAGACAGTAACTCCTTATAAGACAAAATATTGCGCCAAATTGAAGATATACACAGGAATTTAAATTGCGGTCACGATCTCGTTTTTGATTACGTTGCGTTTATCGCGGTTGCGGATATAATGGAGACTATCGCGGTCATTACGGCTATCGCGGTCGTAATTTTTTTTAATTCGCACACTTCACTAAAAATGTAATATTTGCAATTATAATCATAATTGATCACTATAAAAAATCAATATCAATATTATTTTTCTCTTAAGTTATAATAATATTTAGTACTATATTTTTAAGCATTAATAACATAAATTTAACAATTAAAAATTCTACTGAAAAATTTATATTTACAATATTAATTTTACTCTATTTGGGATAAATACTAAACATTTTTTATACAATTATTAAATATTTACTTAAAAAATTATTAATTAATACTAACTTCTTAAAAATTAATTATACTAATTAAAAAATTAATTATTTAAAATTATACTAATTACAAAAATTATATTAATTTAATTAAAACTCTTTTACCATTTACCCAACCCACTCACTGTCCCTAACCCCCACCCAGCGAGGCCCCTAAATCTTTTTGTTTTGGCTGGCTTCTGCGATTTTCTTTCTAATTCCTCCCCTCTTCTCTATCACTTCTCATCCTTCTGCTCTGTAATTCAATATCAATTTCAGATCTGCTCCAAGAAAGCAGATGCCTTTCCAAGCTCCAACCATTCTGTCCCCTCCCCACCCATCTCTTCGGTCACCTTCTTCCCCACCTATCCTTCCTATCCATCGATTTTACAATCAAACAAAAAAAATCTGAGATTTAACTCTGCCTTACACGGTTGTTGTCGTTTGCCTCTCTGTTTCTATTATTGTTTGTTTCTCTGTGTTGTGTGTGTTGTTACTATTACTGCTGCCGATCAAGTGTTGGTTGCTGTTGATTTGACTCTCATATGCTTTCTGTTTGGTGTGAGTTGTTTGATACTCTGATATTTTTTTATACAAACAGTGTTTTCTGACACCGTTACGGGTGAAAATTTTTTACACCCGTTATTTCTTCAGTAGCGGTGATGGCCACCACCGTTACCGCACGCGGCCATTATTTGAAACCATACCTGGCTTAGGAGCATACTATAGAAAGGAAGATCTCTTAAGATACTTAGCGTTTAGCATTCTTGTCCAAAGGCTTGCTCTCTTGTCTCTAATTTCCAACCTAATTTGGATAACAGAGCCGTGTTCAAGTCCGAGGCTCGTCGTAGTCCTAGTCGCCCAACTCTCTTTGGAGTGCATACTTCCTTCCAATTGACCAAGTGGACTTTCCTTTTTTCTGATGTGGATCCTTAAAAGAAATCTCTATTAAGCTTGTCAATTTCCTTAATGACCGAAGCTAGCAGACGAGAACATGCATGGAATAGGAAGCTATGGTACTACATGCCGATTGAATTAAAATGGCTCTCTGTGCCAATAACGATTGTTTGGCTTTCCAAGAAGCCAACCTGCCTTTGATTTTATCAAGTAAAGATTGGTAATGAACTTTTTTTTTTTTTAAATTCTTGGCCAAGATAAGGACACCAAGATAAGTTCCAAAAGGAATTTAAACATAACATTATCACCCAATAATTTTAGACCGATGCTTTGCCAAATAAACAAGATCATCAACAAATATATATATATATATATATATGAAATAAGTAAGGACCTCTACGAACTAACGAAATTGGTTTCCAAGCACCTCGCATAACAGATTTCACTCATTTTAGAAAAATTTTGAAGGCACAATACAAAAAGATAGGGTGATAAAGGATCTCCCTATCTAAATCCTCTTGAAGGTTTAAATCTTGATGTCTTCTCTCCGTTCCATAAAATATTCAAATCAGTCAATGTAATACAAAACATTATTAGCCAAATAAGTTAGCTCGATAGCCCTATATCCAAGAGCACCTATTCATCAAATTCCTAAGAAATGCGATCATACGCCTTTTCTAAGTCAATTTTTATAATCAAATCACCTTTCCTTGCTTTCTTCTTGCTCATAGAATGAACCACCTTCTGTGCAATTATAATATTGTCAGAACTAGATATCCTCAGTATAAAACTGCATCGCGTGGAAGCTATTAATTTTTGTGAAAAAGGCCTTAATCTCTTTATAATAATCTTAGATATCAACTTAACACTAACATTACATAAGCTCATAGGACAAAAGTGAGAGACAATCTCAGGATATTCAACTTTTGGAATTAAGACAATCTGTACTTTGCTTAACTACCCATGAAAAGATACTTTATAGAAGGCTTCCCTGACAAAGCTTATCACAGAGTCCTTCACTATCTCTCAATTAAACCGATGGAACCCTGCTTGAAAACCATCTGAGCTTAAAGCTTTGAATGATGGCATTGTACATAATGATGTATAAATTTCTTCCTCATGAGGTATAGCAGCTTAGACTTGTTACTCATTATCACCAAAATGGAAAAGAGAAACTAGACAAATAGATGAAGCAACCTCAGATACGATTTCCTCCACATACAACCACTAGAAAAATTGCAAAACCATATTCTTAAGTTCATCTTAGTCCAAACACCATGTACCGTCCTCTCTCTTGAGAGAAATGATCCGATTCCTATTTCTCCTTACAACTGCAGTTGTATGAAAAAAACTTTGTGTTTCGATCTTCAAACTGAAAATCCATTTTGATCTGGATTTTTGAAACCATAATATTTCTTCTTGATACAAAACTTTATTGTATTCAATTAACAAATTTTTCTCCAATTTCCTGTAGAATGAATTTGGACTTTTTTCCAAGGGTCTTTAAACACCCCAAATCCAGGTAACCAAATGTCTTTTACGTTTATAAACATTACCAAAAACATTTGAATTCTAGTCTATAAGTGCATCCTAAAACTCACCAAGTTTTGTTGCAAGTGATCTGTTGTAACCCATTTTTCTTTGAGAAAAACATCAAATGCTTCATGAGTTCGCCAGGCCGCTTCAAAACGGAAAGGCTTATTGGTTCTATGATGAACTATGTTGCCTTCAAGATTCAAGAGGATAAGGCAGTGATCCCTATGTCTGCGGTAGGTTAATAACATTAGCTCCTCAAAATAATGCTCTGTAGTTAGTGCTACAAATAACCCTATCGAGCCTCTTCATCACAAGAACTCATCTGTCCATTTTGTTTGTCCATGTAAATTTACACCCTGTAGCTTAAAGATTAATCAACTTTCTAATAGAGACAACACTACAAAACTCTGCTACTTTGGACAAGCTCTCTTGAACACCACTTTGTCTTTTGGTAATGGATAAAATTTGATTAAAGTCTCCTAGGAGCATCCACGGGACATTATCAAGATCATTCAAACTTGTTAAATAATTCCGTAAGTTACGATGTATGGAAGGAATTGAGCTTGCATATATCGATGTAAGGAATCATCTTTACCATTTTCACCTATAATTAGAAATTTAAACTGCGGTTGCGGTCACGTTTTCGGTTGCATTGTGTTTATCGCAATTTTGGACATAACGGTAATTATTATGGTCATAACAATCATCGCGATCGTAAATTTTTTTTAATATCGCACAACTTTTTTAACAGACGATAGCGACAATAACAACCATCGATAGCGATAATAACAGTCGATAGCGATAATAACGACCATCGATAGCAATCATAACGAATCAATTACAATTATTGTGAGTGTGAATTTTTCATATCTGCTATTTCACACATAATAGCGGCAATGGCCACTACCGCTATATAGCAAGATAGCGGCTGTTATTTCAAACTATGCCCATAACTAGTACTGTGATGAATTGTATTCCCTTAGAAACAACCTCAACCCTACCACATGTTGACTTCCATAGAACCCAAATACCATCTAAGAAGCCAACAACATCCACCTTGGCAGCATGATCAAAATGAAGCCGTCTGATCACTTTATCGGTACTGCAACTAATCCTTGGTTCAGTTAATTTTGTGAGAATTAATCAATTCTCTAACATGATTCATAAAATCTCTATTTCCTGCACCTCGACAACTCCAAAATAAGATAATCATGACATATTTAAAACAGAAAAGATAGGATAAACACCTCGAAACCATCAGCAAGGTTATGAACTCTCCCCCAGTACCAAGGGTAGAGTGTCCATTCCTCTAATCATTAACGGTCATGCCAGTATTATCATTCTTTGGGTTATCACCATGCAAAGAACCCATTTTTGTTGCAACATCAATTAACGTGGGTGGTTCCTGCTAAGAAAGGCATATAGGTCCATTATTAATTTCATATAACAGAAAAGATAGGATAAACACCCCGAAACCATCAGCAAGGTTATGAACTCTCCCCCAATACCAAGGGTAGAGTGTCCATTCCTCTAATCATTAACGGTCATGCCAGTATTATTATTCTTTGGGTTATCACCATGCAAAGAACCCATGTTTGTTGCAACATCAATTAAAGTGGGTGGTTCCCGCTAAGAAAGAAATATAGGTCCATTATTAATTTCATATGGATCCGTGTTAAAAGCATTAGTTTGGCCTACATAATTGTTTGTGGATCTCACCCTTTTATTGAGGCCCAATGGAAGACCCATCGACGAGGAAGCTCAAACTTGGAAAATAAATTTGGAAAGAAGCCCCACATTAACATCCTTGAAATCCGCAACTGGAGGAAGATTCTCCTCATGCAAAACAAGAAGTTTCTCCTTACGTAGAACCGGACCCCTATTTACTGTCTTGCAAGAATCATGGTGATTCTATTTTGGACAATCTTCCTTTATCAACTGACATATTTCCTCTCCTAACATTGGCAGCAAAACTATGATGAAAATAGCACTTGTCAAATCCTCATTGATCTCCGTTTCTAAAGTAGAGAATCTGTTTCCCTGATTCATACGAGAATCAGATTAAATTTTCTGTTTGCTTTTCTTGGTGTTATTGATGTCCTAGACTTTCTTATTTCTCCTCTGAACCAACATCCATGGTCCAAACATTGCATCTTTCTGCTTGTTTCCTTCATGATTTTTAGACCTTGGCACTTCTCTATGCATGAAGGCTTTGTTGTCGATTGTCACATATCTTTTTTTATGTCCAAATTACCCACATTAAAGCATATTAACATGGTTTATAAGATCCAACTTTAATTAGAAGGGTTTTAATTAAGTTGTGTGTTTTAATTAAGTTGTGTGCCTCATTCTTCAAAAAGGTTTAAATGAATATTTGGGCCTTAAGAATAATTTTAATAACTCCAAATACTAGTTAGATTTGAGAAAACCTAGCATAAAAATAAACTCTTCATAGCCAGCTTTTGTTTAATGATACGATACATGCTCGGTGACTACCCTAACCCTAAGGGTGTGTCGCTCTTTCTCTCTCTTGTTTCTTTTTCTTGCTTAATAAGAAACTATTTTCTTCATGGTTTTGAACTATAAGAAATTGAGAGATGGCTAAAGATGAGTTTATGAAGCTAATAGCATAATGATGATTATGATACGATCCAACCTCCCAAAGGCTTTATTGCTACTTGCGTTTAATTACGTTAGACATCATCACAAATGGAATGACTTTGTGATTCAAGATAAGAAGATCAAGCATCATCAACAAGGAGCAAGCCTTAGATTACAATATATAAAGCTTTGGTATGTTTCTTCAAACCTTTTTTTTTTTTTAAAATTTTTGATGTTTTATTTGTATGATTTGAATGTCCTTGATCAAAGCAATCCATTAGATCGATTTCATAAGGTAAAATTTTTTGTTTTCGATGTTGTGCACACAAATTTCATGTCTAAAAGTTAGAACACAATTCAATTGACAAAATTCAAATTTTTATTTATATAAAAAAAACAATTCTTTGTTTTAAATTCTATACAAGAATTATCATTTGATTCAATCTCCTTAGAACGAAAAGAATTTGTCGAATGCTTGAGCTTTATCTCGACAAAGTTGGAATGAGTGATTCTTGGAAGGAACGATTGAAGACTTCTAGTTCCTCGTGGATTTGTAGTAGTTTGGTAGATTTTGAGAGAACAGTCAACGACTTACTGTCTTCTTAGTTTTGACAAACTTGGAGTCTTGGAGCTCCGAGGTTGGACTTGGGAGTTTTTGACAAATCTTTAAAAGACGAGGTTGGAGAACTTGGGAGAGGAGACTTAGTAGCTTGAAGTTGAAAGGCTAATGGAGGCTTGAGAATCTTTGCAAAAGCTAACGTTCTCTCATTTTATTCAAATTGTCTTTCAAAAGCTTGGAGGAGCTCTCTATTTATAGTGCTTAAGTGATAGAGAGTTCCAAAATGAGTTAATCACTTTTGATTTTATCTTTAATTATTTTAATTTAATTAAAAATAATAAATATGATTAATACCTTTTGATAAATCTTTTTTTCCTTTATCACTAAGTGATTTTGATAAATTTATTTAACCAATTATATATTTAATTTAATTGATTAAATTATATATTTTTTATGCTTACAAATGCCCCCTCAAGACTTGGTTACTCACTTTTTTTTTTTTAGTGTAGCAAATAGACAAATCTTGAATTCCAATTTGATTTATGCCAACATTTGCATACATTTTGTTTTTAGAGTGTACGTTAAAAAAAAAAAAATTAGGACACTTTAAAATCCTATTCCAACTTAATTGGAGAAGAATTGCACTTCAAATTCAATTAACCTCATGATAGCTTGATGGCCAAATAACAATTAGAGATTTTTTTTTTATCCACTCGAATGATATGCAATTTTTTCTAAAGCTTGTACAATAGGGGGATTTTTTTTTTTTTTTGCTAATTTTGTCATTCACTATTTATACTCCTGCGGGCCAAGAGTTTAGTTTTGATTTTTTTTATTTGTGTATCTAAACTTAAGTTGAAGATTTTTTCCTAAGCTACCTACATACCTCTTTGAAAGAAGGATCAAGTCATCATGCAGTTCATCTTTTTTCTTCTTTTTTTTTTTCTTTTTCTTTTTCTTTTCATGTTTAGGCTCTTGCTTAGGAGCAAAACAATCTTTAGGTGTTTTGCTGCTTCAAGAATCATCTTTAACAAGGCTAATTTCTCGAATCTTCACTGTCTAACTTCTTGTGGTTATTAACGATTCCTTTTAACTTATTAATAGTAGCTTGCTCTCTTTTGCTCAAGAGAGGTCACAGTTTCTTCAATTTTAACTTGACTATGCACAAGCTCACTTTCATCTTCATTTTGCTTCGGGTATGAGTTTGTCTGTACAACAACACAACATTTTACTTTCAATTGTCCATCAGTGTCAACTTCAAGAAACAAACATCTCTTCATTCGAGATGGGATACGACTACAAGTTTTTTTTGTCATCTTTTGCTTACTCTTTTCAATTTCAATATTTTGGCATGCTTTTGGGATTGAAGAACTTGAAAACCCCTATCGATTAAAGGCTGACTTGTTCACTTGAATGACTTGATTTCTCCTTAAAAAGGGACCACTTAATCTGTCAAACATAGATTTGTGATTTGAAACTTTCCCAAACAGTCAAACACAAATACATGATGTTTTGTTTCTTTTAAAATTTCACCAAAAGACATCATGTGAACGCCAATGTGGACTTGATCTTCATTAAAGAATTTGCTAGAAAAGAACTCTTTTAAAGTTATCGGCTTGCGAGAAATTTGTCCATATACTTCATTTCCAAAAATTTTCGTAAGTCAATTATCATTATTAAGATTATTTCTTTTAGCTTAAGAATGAGAATTTTTTCTTTCATGTGGAGCGTATTGGTTTAGCCACTTTTGTCACTTCATGTGCTTCCACCCTTTGTCATTGAGATTGCACTTAACTTTTTAAACAAACTTGTCCACAAAGTTCTCTACTATAATTTTCACGATGTCGAGTTCTAATGAGCCAAATTGAATGAGTTGCCACATTACCCCCTGTTCAAGATCATACCTTGAAAGAGACTTGAGTGAAGTTGAAAGATCATATAGTGAAGTAGAAGTTATATAATTTGAACCTAAACCTTGAGATCTTGAAATTTGATATTCACTTTAAGGGTCTTGATGACTTAATCCTGAATTGAATAAATTTGAATCCAAAATTTTAAGGTTTTCTTGAAGTCTTGTAATTTGATATTCACTTCAAAGGCTTTATTGACTTGATCTTGATTGAATAAATTTGAACCCAAAGTTTTAGGATTTTCTTTAGATCTTGCAATTTGGTATTCGCTTCAAAGGTATTGATGACTTGATCTTGAATTGAATAAATTTAAATCCAAAGTTTTAGGGTTTACTTGAGATTTTGAAATTTGATCCCAAGTTTAGGAATTCTTGGAATTTAATTCCAAATTTAGGAATTCTTGGAATTTGGTCCCAAATTTAAGAACTTGGAATTTAATCCTAAATTTAGGGATTCTTGGAATTTATTCTTAAATTTAGACACTCTAGAAATTTAGTCCCAAATTTAGGGATTCGTGAATCTTCAAACTTTGATCTTCAAATCTTCATTCTTAGACTTGTAATTACGGAGGCTTTGGAGAATTTAGTTCTTCAAACTTTGATATTAAAATTTTTTTTTCTTGGATTTGTAAGAGTTTTGAAGAATTTGGCTCTTCATATTTTTTTTCTTCTCTTCCCAATTGTCTTCAGGTTCTTTTTCCGTAGAGGACAAAGAGAATTAACAAAATTAAAAGATAATTTCTTAAAATTCTTTAGAATCTAAATGCTTTAGTAATCGAGTTCTTTTCTTGCAAGATCAAACTTGTGACTTGGTTGAGATGAGGCCATGGATGACAAAATAATTTGCTTGATTGTTGAAGGAGAAAGAGATAAGAGCCAAAGAGGTCCTACCGAGCATGCCAAATTTGTGCACACAAATTTTGTGTCTAAAAATTAGAACACAGTTTAAGTGATAAAATTCAAATTTTTATTTATATAAAAGGGACAATTTTATGTTTTGAATTTTATATAAGAATGATCTTCTGATTCAATCTCTTTAGAATGAAAGGAATTTGTCGAGGGCTTGATGTTTTATCTCGACGAAGTTGGAATGAGTGATTGTTGGAAGGAACGACCGAAAGCTTATAGTTCCTTGTGGATTTGCAGTAGTTTGATAGATTTTGAGAGAATGGTCGAAGACATGTTGTCCTCTTGGCTTCGGCAAATCTTTGAGAGAACGGATGGAGATTTGTTGTCCTCTTGGCTTTCGTAGATCTTTGAGAGAATAGTCAGAGACTTGTGGTCTTTTTGGTTTTAGTAGATCTTAAGAGAGCGATCAGAGACTTTTTGTCCACTTGGATTTGGTAAATCTTTGAGAACGGTCGAAAACTTATTATCCTCTTATAAATCAATGGGCTTTAGTTATATTTATAGTGCCTTTGATGGAGAATTTGACTTGGGTGTCTTGGCACTTGGTTGTATTGTCTTCCCTAAAATTTTGCTTCAAGGGTGAAATTATCAAAATACATCTACTGATCAGAAATGATAAAAAGTGTCATTTAAACTTTATTTTCTTCTATAAGATTATTTTTGTCACCTAAAACATAAAACAAACATTAGAAAACTCATATTGGTACAAAATATTATTAGAATAATAATATTGAGCAATATAAAAGTAATGTTTTTGCTACTTATTGAAGAAGTTGTGACGTATGCTCAATAGGCACTTACATACAAAAAAAAAGATGACAATATAAAGTTCAGAAGGCAATTTAGTCATACAAGGGCATCTGGAAAGACTATAGCAGGAAGTTAATTGCTGCCTCTGTTACCACTGAACTTTGTATAATCAACTTTTCATAAAGCCATTGATGCCACAAAAACAATTGCAGGAGCTATGTGATATATAAGAGACAAAGCGGCTAATGCCTCTAAAGAAGGAAGTGAAAATATAAAGAGATAGCTGGAGATCAATAGGGTATGGAAGAGATAGAGCAGCCAATGCCTATGATGAAGTTAAGAATAAGATAGAGGAAACATATGCAACAACCACGGAAACCATGAATGAAAAGGCTAAGGCCAACTGGCCAAGTATGAAGCTACTAAAGAAAAGGCTTCCCAAGCTGCAGGTGATATCGTAGCTGTTGTGGCGTCCTAGTTCAGCCGGTAGCGACCCACTCAACCGTATTGTCCGCTTTGGATCCCGCCTTTACAGCCCCGCCCTCACGGTTTTATCGCGTCCTCAGATGTTCGAACCCAAGATCTTAAAGTCTTTGTTCTGACAAAGATGATACCAATTGTTCTATTGGAAACAATTGGTATCATCTTTGTAAGAACAAAAACTTTAAGGTCTTAGGTTTGAACCTCTGAGGATACGATAAAGCCGTGAGGGCGGGGCCGTAAAGGTGGAGCCCAAAGCGGACAATACGGTTGAGTGGGTCGCTACCAGCTGAGCTAGGACGCCACAACAAAAAACGCGCGTTTTGTTGTGGCGTCTAGCTCAGCCGGTAGGAGACCCACTCAACCGTATTGTCCGCTTTGGGCCTCGCCTTTACGGCCCCGCCCTCACGGTTTTATCGTGTCTTCAGAGGTTCGAACCCAAGATCTTAAAGTCTTTGTTCTGACAAAGATGATACCAATTAGAATAATTGGTATCATTTGTGTAAGAACAAAAATTTTAAGGTTTTGGGTTCGAATCTCTGAGGACACGATAAAACCGTGAGGGCGGAGTCGTAAAGACGAGACCCAAAATAGACAATACTGTTGAGTGGGTCGTTACCGATTAAACTAAAACACCACAATAGAAATTAAGATGGGAGGGAGCGACGCAGAGCTTTGAGTAGTGTAGCTACATTTTCTACTTGTTGAAATTTTAAAGCTACTATCGGTGAGTGATTGTTATTATTTCTTTTTGTTCTTTTTTTCTTTGCTCTAAATTTATTTTCTTCTACTGAAGATGTGGCATCTCTACCTTCGATTGATAGTAACATTGCAATAATAGGTATTTTTACAAATAAGTTTACTTTTGAGTATATGTAAGATTACATTTACTACAATAAACCAAGTGTGAACTAAGGTTTCTCCTTTTGTTTTACAATAGAATTTTTCTCAAAATATCTTTTCTTAATTGCTGAACCCTTATGTTGTGAACAGTTATTGCTTCTGTCTAGTGGGATTGAAGTTCTTCACTTTTGTTGGAAGTCTTGGGGAAACTAATCTTATATTCATCTTGAAGTACGTCAAAGCTAAACTACAAGCCATTCATAAATGAAGGAAGAAGTTTGACTATCTCTTAGACTTATTCAAGTTCCACGTGTTAGATTCTTTTAACGGTTTAGATTATTTTAAGTTTTAGATTTATAAATATATTTTAATGTGATTAACATCTTTACTTGTTCAGATGAATTTATTTTTCAAATTATTTGAATAGCTTTTAATGTGATTTATATTACTATTATTTTAATTAAGTTGAAATTTTAAATTAAATTTTAGTTTTTTTATTAAAATTTTGGCGAAGATAAGAAGAAGATGCATTTTATTATTGCCATTTTGTAGAAAACCAACCCCTCAGCATCCTACGAGTGACTTTCAATACTTTTTTACAAAAAAAAAAAAAAAAGGAAACGATCTTCGTCAGGAAGCACGGCCATTTGCTAGTAGAATTAAATGGTCATTCTTTATTTCTTTTATGATAATTTAAAAAAAAATTATTTTTTCTTGATAAATATAAAACACAATTTTTCTTTAAAATAAATATTAATGTTACAAAGCATGTCATTGTAAGTTTCCCAATCTTTTTTAGCAGGGCAGCAAGAATCTTGCATACCGCATTTTGACGAGCACACCATGGCACTTTCAATAAGCAAACTCTTTAGTTTTGTTTGAATGGATGTTATGATTAATTTTAATGATATTTAAAAGAGTAAAATAATAATTAGAAATATATATATTTTTAATAAAATAATAAAAAATTAATTTTACCATTCTAATTTTTGTCTTTCAGTGTTTTCACGGTACCTCTTTGGAGGCAACTAGCCTCCCAAACTCACCATTTGTATTTCCAGAACTTTTTATTTTTTATTTAGGACTTATAAAAATGACAAATTAATTGATTTAATTATTTACAATCATCTCTTGATGCTTAAAAAGCCAAAGATCTGTCACCATCTATGAAATCCCAAGCAAACCGTCTAAAACTGGTTACTTCTCGGTTCTTCTTTGATCAAAATCGTATAGGGAAGCGGTAGCATTAATGGATGTCGCAAGAAGCATGACATGCTCTGGATGCAGGCAAAGATCTGTAGCGAAAGCAAGAACGAAAGGTGCTGGGATTATTTGTCCTTCGTGCAGAAACGATAATGATCTTCCACTTTCGAACGACGAGCAGAGAATCCAGCCTCACCAAGGACTGCGCAGCCGAGTGAGAAGCATCGGTAGCCATATAAAAAGTAAGATGCATCACGGTGCGGTAATTACTCCTTCCTTAAATCACGAGTCTTCTGGTCCTAGGCCGATGAGATCAAGAAAACGTGCAGTACTGTGCGGAATTACTTACAATAATTGGAAGCAGTTCAAGCTTAAAGGAACTGTTAATGACGTAAGAAACATGAGAGAGTTGTTGATTACTAGATTTGGTTACCCCAGAGAATACATTCGTGTTCTTACTGGTATTAATCTATGTTACTGATTGCTACTAATTAGTCAATTGTATGAATGCCTCCATTACTATTTCCATCTTGATAGTCATGATTGATTAAAAACTGCAGAAGAGGAGACAGACGGACGATTTATGCCAACGAGGAAAAACATCGAGGATTCCTTGAATTGGCTGGTGACTGACTGCCAGCAGGGGGATTCACTGGTGTTCTTCTACTCTGGACATGGTTCACGACAACTTGAGATTAACAACGATAAGATTGATGGGTTGGACGAAATCATCATTCCTGTTGATTTTAAGAAGTCGGGCAAGATCGTCGGTAATGATCTTAATTCCCTCATCGTTCGTCCGCTCAACCCTGGCGTCACGCTTCATGTCATTGTTGATGCTTGCCATAGCGGAACTATTTTGAATCTTCCGCACCTTTACTTCAGTCTAGAGTAAGCCTATCTTTTCTTGAAACCATCTTCTCAAAAAAAAATTATTTTTTTTAAAAGTTACTTAATTATGCCCAAATCGAGGAATGGTTTTAAAGAGTTAAAAATAAAAGTATTAAGGTAATTTACTTACTATTAATGTTGAGTTAGTATGTATGTATTAATATTCTTTTGTCCTAATTTCAACGAATGGAAGGAGCATTTTCCTTTTTGAAAGGGATCAAACTGCCTTTCCCTACCCTTGCATTTTGATTAATTGAGATCAAACAGGAAAAAATGGAAAAGCAACATTCCTCCATCGGGGGTGGTCAAAAATACAAACGGCGGATTAGCCGTCTGTATCAGTGCTTGTCTAGATGAACAAGCCGCTGTTGATACCTCTGTAAGTGAAGATAACTTAATTCGCTTTCATGTTTTTTTATTGCTAATTGAAATTTTAAGTTCATATGTTATGATTCACATGGCTTATCTTTCTGACACATGAATCCAGGTCTTTACTGGGCAAATGAACGGTGCTCTAACCTACCTTCTGGCAGAGGTTCTGAAGAAAATACCTGGCCCAACTTACGGGGACATATTTGATTTAATCCATGAGACATTTGATCAGGTTAATACAAGAAACTTAATGAGGATCTTCGATTACAGATTATCACAGGTCAGTTTCTCTCATTAAAATTAATAAAATTTTTGGTCCAAAAACACCCCATAATAACTGGAGAATTGAATTTATTACCCATAGTTTCTAATTCACATTATGGCTTAATTTCTTATGCTTAAAAGGACTAATTTCATTTCCTTTTTTTTTTTTTTAATTTCTGATGGGTAGACACCGCTGCTTTCGTCTTCTAGTGAGTTTGATGTTTACAAAAAGCATTTGTTCTTCTAACCAAAGCACAATCCATGGGAAGATGCCAAATAATACATTCTCAGCTTTAAGCATATATGCTGCACGAAGTATGGTTTGGAAGCAATATACTATTAGAATGGATGTGTCGACGCCTAATTCGGGCTTTGAAATCTTTACACAACAAAGATTCGTATGCCAGAAAAATAGAACATTGAAGAATTAAAAGTGCATCTCATCTAGTTGTGTAAGGCCCGTATTTTCTTATGTAATCCTTATGATTCTCTAAGTATACACTTATTAATGTAATAAGAATCATAAGAGGTGTAAGGTCCGTAGATTTGATGTACACACTGGTTATGTGAGTTCATGATGTACACGCAAATTTCATTAAGTATGAATTATAAGAAATAGACCTTTTGAAGTGATAAATGTGGATTGAATGCAAAATGAGTAGTGAAGTAAATTGAAATGAAGTTAACCTGGGAAATTTGGGATGAAATTTGACTAAGTACGCAATAGAGCAAGAGGAGACCGATATCTCCTTCAAGCCAGATCGATCTCAGTAAGCCTCTGCCAAGCAATGATCGATCTCATCCTCAAGCAGACCGATCTCCTTATGCCTCAACTAGAAGCAGATTGATCTCATTTCCCAGCCAGATCGATCTGTGAAGCTTTCTGCCTGGCTAAGATCGATCTCATGCTCTTCGACAGATCGATCTCTCAAGCTTGATAACTGATTTTCGAGAGGCTAAAAGCAACAGCAGATCGATCCCTCACTTGTGGAGATCGATCTCAACAAGCACTTTCTATAAAAACATGGTTGCTGAACTGCATTTCACGGGAGAAACATTAAACCTTTCCATTTTTGAAGCAAACTAACCTAACATTCCTCTCTAGAATATCAACACCTTTCATTGAGATTGAAGAAAAGTTTATTTCATCAAAGTGGTTCATAGAGTGGAGAAGAACAACATATTTGGGAACGAGAGGTAGAATTGCTGAATCGAAGGAGAAAAAGGAGTTTTTCCTCAAAGTTGTGAAAAAAAGGAGAAAAGCTGAGATATGTAAGATTTCAATGCACCAATCTCGTGTATGTTGATCTATACACTTGTATAAGTTGATTGGTATATAGATTGACGGTTGAAATGTGATAAACATGCTTAAACAAAACTACGACCTAGAATCGATCTATTGATAGAAAATCGAGTAGGCATGAGTTAATGGAGATTTGAGCATGTAAAGATGTTATTGAGCATGTATATATGCCTGTATAATAGTTTGGTGAAATCCATGTGCTAGAAACAAGGATGATTAAAGTGAGTATATGAGGTATTCGATGAAATGCCAAAATGAAACGAAATAATGAACTTGAGGTATTGTAAGCTTAATACCGGTTTAATACGAATCAATAGACTCGAGGAGTTTGAGAGATTCTCGAAAATGAGTTATGTACTCGAAATGGACTTATGAAAGAGTAAGGTCCGATAATGGTGTAACGAGGCCAAATGAGATATAAATGGCTCAAGGCATTGATTTGAATATCATGCAAGTGAAATGAAGTATATGACAATATACTGATGTGTGTAATACACAATTTCAACTCCAAAGGATATCATTGGAGTCGATAAGACCAGATCACGAGCGTTGGAAATCAAGGTTAGTGACTCGAGCGTGATTTGAGGTAATGAACTTATGCGAGCTATTAGAGATAGCTATACATACGTTTTCCTACCTGCTGTGTGTGAATGTATGCGATAAGTATATAGATATTGATATATCTAGGTGAAAACTACGTATAAGAATAAGCCTATAAGTATGAGTTGCATGACTTCTATGATATTGTTGTGAAAAGAGATTTTGCAAACATTTTGAGAAAGAGTAATGATAGACGAATTCTCGGTTTATTAAATTGCATAAAAAGCTTTTAACGAGTGATTGAAGGGAGATTGCCCTCCCACTCATACTTGGTGAATGGAGTCCTCTATCTTGGTTTTACGTGAAATCATGCTAGAGCCTGAGTGGCGATGGTAGGTTTACTAGCCTTGCTCGCACAACCTTTTAAAAAAAGATTTTTGAGAAAAACAAAAGAGTGCTCGATGCCTCGAGTGATGCTGTGTGTTCCACTCGAGATGCTCGCACTAGATTTTTGAGAATCATGTTGGAGCCTTCGAGTATTATTGTGTGTCTTACTCTGACTAAGCTCGCATGTAATTTTCTAGTAATACCGTGCTCAATGCCTCACGTATGCTGTGTGTCTTACGCTGAATTGCTCGCATGAGGTTTTCATGATTATGCTGTGTGTTGAGTAAAACCGTGTTAGAGCCATCATGTATTGCTGTGTGTCTTGCATTGACCTGCTTACACATGATTTATTGATGTGATGTAATGGGTATAAAATCGTGCTAGAACCGTCGTGTACTGCTGTGTGTCTTGTACAGACCTGCTCGCACAAGATTTTGAGAAAATGAAATTGGGTGATAAGGATCCACGGGAGCACGATGTACCGTGAGCATTAGCCATGGAGTACGATGTACCGTGATTTGAGTATGAATTGAAGGGATGGTTGATCCACCTCCCCAACCGTAGGGTTCTCGCACACCTGATTAGTGTTGCCTAGAATCCGACTATGGCCATAAGTCCTATATTTATCTGTGTGATATGTTTCCCTACTGTGTGTCTGGGGATATGATAACCCATAATTATGTCTCATGTAAATATTTATTTGCTGTGTACAAAGTGATTTCTAAATGTGTACTCAATGGTTTTAAAGATATATGATGTGTGAAGCTGTGTGATTCCGTGTGAATATGTATATACCCATCCAGCGAATTAATGATTTCGTATCGATGGAAGCTATTTTGAAGAATGCATATGTTTTAAAAGGAAAATGAATATATATGTATTTTAAGTATATAGATAGTGTAGTTATCTACCTGCTTTTATATTTTTCTTACTGAGAGTGTTAGCTCACTTCCTTATTTCTCCTCCACAGATTCTACGCAGTAGTGAGTGTACTGCAGTCGTCCCTGCTATCGCGTTTCTTTAGTCATCCAGCAGTATAGAGAGGTATATACTTGAGATGAAAAATTTTGTATCCTCTAAATTAATGCACAATAAAGTTTGTATTCTATATTTTGGGGGATGAATATAATAGAAACTGATGTAAACGCTTCCGCACTTATATATAAGAGTCCAGTTTCTATTTTACTTCATTTGTATGAATTTATTTAACTGTAATGGATGAGATATGGATTAGATGTTGACTCACAGCCCAACTGTAAGTGGTAAGGTAATGGTCACGGACAGTGGAAGAGGGTCATGACAGAATTAATGGTATCAGAACAGAGTTGGTTCGATGTGAGTCAGTGTCTATAGTTAGGAAATTATACATGCCCAAAGTATTGTGTATTATTAGGATACAAATGTGTATACCAAGCTGAAAAATGTGACTAAGACACTTATTTTGAGTATGCAAGATGTCTAATAGACGACGTACTCATAAAGGAGAGAGTTCGCAATCTCAAGGGCGTAGAGATGAGCCCGAGTGACGCCGTGGGTCTAGTTCTAGTAGAGATCCACCTGGTCTTAGTGAGACTGCTAAGGAACGTATAGCGCAATTACAACGCAGTGTAGACACAGTCATAGAGATGTTTACATAGGCGATGGCTAGACTTGAGGGTAGATAGGAGAACCATGCTGGTCAGGCTGCTGAACCTGAGAGACAAGAGCCAGCACATCCTGCACCGAGACCTCGAGATGTAGAGGCGGAGATACCTGTACCCCCTCCTGTTCAGGACATTCCCCCACCAGTTTAGAATCTTGTAGCTCCACAACAGGTTGGTGGTGAAGGAGTGTATGATTGTGATCTGGGTAGACTGAGAGAGTTTCGGAAGTTCGGACCAACTTCATTTAATGGGGTAAAGAACTCAGTATTAGCTGAGCATTGGATATGTAGCATGGAGAAGCTCTACCGATTCTTCCATTGCTCCGACACTGAAAAGGTCACCTTTGCGGCTTTTGTATTAGAGGATGAGGTCGACCATTGGTGGATGGCTACACAGCCGATGTTGAGTGCATGACACTTGGTTGTGACATGTGATATATTCTTGGATGCCTTTAGGAGGCAGTACATTCCAACCACTGCTCAGAGAAAGATACAGATGGAATTTATGACATTGACTTAGGGGAACCAGACGGTGTATGAGTATGAGTCTGGATTCACATCCCTAGGAAGATATGATACAGTCACTATGAGCCTTGAGGACAGAAAGGTTCAAAAATTTCTCAAAGGGCTAATACCTTCCATCAGAGCTCGACTAGCTCCATTGGACATTACCACTTATGATGAGGTAGTATGTAGAGCTCAACTATGTGAGCAAGATTATGAGTTGCATGCCTCGAAATTGAGCAGGAGTGATAAAGGCAGAGATAAAGATCGAAAGAGGTCGGTTGATGATAGAGGGTTCAGAAAAGGGCTGAAGGTTATTCGGTAAGGGGCCTAAGATCGAGGAGGTACGAGAGAGGCCAGTGAAGCCTCCAGTTCATCCAGCTTCGAGGGGCATTATCACGACCTTCAACTTACCAAAATATGTATAAATTTTTCACATTTTTGTGCATCGTTTATCATTCGTCCTTACCGCAATCGTGAACAGCAACTCTCCTCAATAGTTGGGCTGTGTGTCGACGTCTAGCTCACTCCACCGTACCAATTCAATTTGCATATTATTCATAAGTAAACACTTGTATAAATGTATATATATCAGAGTTGTTACATGTGTTTACATTGTTTTACATCCCCAATAGTTACATACAAAATGCTACTGTGCTATGTCTAGTTTAGATACAAAATAATCCAAGTGTGTATACCTTTAGCGATGGGATGCAACAGATAACCAAAAGGGACAAGCCTCCAGTCACGCTCACTCTATACTCAAATCTCTGTAGAGAGGGGGAAAATAAGGGGGGTGAGCAAACCACACGCTCAGTAAGATAATCATGCGAATAGGTAGATACTGCAATATCTACGTGATCGTGATGCCATGCTCAAAAGCATTTAGTTCATCATTTATCTCAAAACATGAGTGTATGATTGTGTTAATGGTATGTAAAGCATTCATGCTATTAAAATCTAGTGCACAGTTCCATTCAAAGCATTGTATAAATCATCATGCATAATTCACAATAAAGCATGACATTACCCATCATGCGTTTTCTCAAATAAGCATGACATTAACCATCATGCATTTTCACAATAAGGCATGGCATTAAACATCATGCATCCGTGCACTTTAAAAACCATTAACAATCAATATCTCAAAACAATTCAACACTTGTCAGGTCTCAGCCCATCCCTCGGACTGTCCTGACCCATAAATCATTTCAAACATGGATTTATTCTCAAAACAATAGACATGTGAGATATGCAATTCAACAATAGGTAATAACCTCAAGGTCTATGTACATAACCTGTGATACCGGCTACACGGATCAGATGTGCGGGATATCACCACTATCTGCTTCCACACGGGAGGTGGGTCAAATCCTACCCACCGGTCCATAGCAGATCTCGTTCGAAGACGGCACATCACATCTCAACACGGTACAATGTACTCCATGCTACATGCACGGTACAACGTACTCTATGGACCCAATTAACACATCATATCAAGCCACATCTCAAAATGCACGTGTGAGCCTATTTAATCAGTACGACCTCTTGTCTACCCAAAGCTCCTAACACGGCTAATAAATCATGTCAAAACAATGCACGTGCGAGCCTATTTAATCGATGTGACACCCAGTCTACTTGAAGCACCAAGCACGGCAACAAGCAAGGTGGACATCTAGTGCGAGGTAATCTCCAAGCACCATGCCAAAACCAGTATGAAATCCATGTGAAAACTAGTGCGAGCTAAGCTCTGGCACTCATGCGTATAAAACACGTCAAGTCTCGTGTGAGTCATACTCTAGCACGTTTTCATTCTCACGAAATCATGTAGATGGCTCAATTCTTTGCAAAGTATGGTTAACAAACCAAAACAATTAAACTCTTTTGCAAATCATTTCAAATATTAGCCAACCTACCAAATCATTTGCTAAAAAGCAATAAAACATGATTTTCAAAGCAATATGCTATTATTTTCATGCACATTTCTCAAACTCCCAACTCTTTGCCCTTAAATCACCCAATTTCATTTCTTAATTTCTCATGCATTCTAATAAAGCATTTAAACTCCCAAATTGCGCACAGATATCTCTAGAAGTCCACACAATTCCCTTACTTCGATTTACTTGGTGTGACTCTTTTCCTCTTTGCTTCTCACGCTCTTGGCTTAACTCACTCCAATGTATCCTCGGAAGTTACGATTCATTCATCCAAATCAATTGAGTTAATGTTTTTAACCCATATTTGACCTCACTATTCAATATAATTCACTGATGCATTTTACTAATGCCTTAATCCACATTTTACCCCTTTTTGGTAAATCTTACAATTTATTCACCAATAACATCTTAAAATCATACCCATAACACTGTTGTCACCTCTAGACATCCCATTTCTCATTAATTTCCATTCATTCCACTTTCTCACACCAGACCATTTCTAGGTCATAATCATTCCAATGCATTTTAGATAGTTTCTAACCATCCATACTCGTGACAAACAACTCCAAAATCAATTAAATAGACAATGTACCATAGTTGAAGTGTTAGAATCTTACCAAATCTGATTTCTCTTCTTGCTCCAAATGAAAATGCCCTTAGCTCCTTCAATACCCACAATGGGATTTTGGGTTACAATTATGTTGTTCTCTTCCTCAAGATGAATAACTTAGTGTCTAATGGTCTGCCCTCAAATCTTACTGAAAATGAATGATTTAGAGAGAGAAAGTTAGGTTTTTGGGTTGAAAATGGAAGAAAATGGGTTTTTTTCGAAATTTTCAGATTTTCAACATCCTTTTATAGAAATAGCTTGAGGAGATCGATCTGCACTAGGAGGAGATCGATCTGGTCCCCTTAAATCCCTCTTTTTCACGACATTTTAAGCATGCGATCGATCTGTCGAAGCTTGAGATCGATCTGCCCCCAAACAGAGAGCTAAAGAGATCGATCTGGGTGCTTGAGGATCAATCTTTTCATTACAAAATGCTTAGGAGATCGATTTGGCTCCATTGGAGATCGATCTGCTCTATTCCATTGCCCAAATAAGAGCATTCTGACTCTTCCAGATTGATCTCTCATCATATGAGATCGATCTGACCTGCATAATTCTCAGATTTTACTACAGTTTTTTGCAGAAACTTATACCAAAACATCCTTATTTGGTGCCATGGTCATTGTCTCATCCAATCATCCTTGAGACTTGAAAATGGCATCCATTCATACCTTATACCTATTGAAACTTGTTTGGAATCCTTGTATAACCAAAAGTATACGATATAAACCAAATGGAAGTGCACAACTTATGCAATTCTACTTCCATTTTACCACACTACTCATAATCCATTCTATTCACATTCCTCACTTGTTTAAGTCCATTTCCTCTTATTTATACATAATGTAACTTGTATGTATAATCACAACTCTTATTACATGTGTGTACATAATCTTATGGACTTACCTTACATATACTTCACATTACAATTGTATTATCAAATTTATGACTTCATTTACATTTTCATGTACCTATATACAATTATACATAAATGAGGTTTCACAGGCATAGTTATTGGTGGATCTCGACATACCACAGAGCAGTGCAGGTTATGTGGTAGATATCATGAGGGTAGACCATACCCGTTATCGATGAGATCATGTTATCGGTGTGGTAAACCAGGGCACATAGCTCGTGAATACCCAGAATTGGTTGATATAGCCCCACAGAATGACAAAGAGCAAGATAAGGCTACAGTGGAGACACCTACACCTAAGAGGAAGGCTACAGCTAAAGAGAAAGGAAAGCAAGCTGTTGGTCAAGGGTGAGTGTTTGCATTCGATCAGGCATCTGCAGAAGCTTCCTCAGATGTGATTAACCGTACCATCCTAGTCTTTGATTTTGAAGCATTAGCATTGATTGATCCTGGTGCCACGCATTTATTCATATCGTCATTATTTGCATGTAAACTGTGTGAAAATGTGAAACCAGTACCCTTAGGTAGAGTTTTACTTATAAGCACTCCAGTGAGAGATAATGTAATGATGAAGTATGTATGTATGTAAGAATTGTAAGTTAAAAGTAGTGGAAAGGAACATGTTGGCCGATCTCATCCTATTAGCTAAGAAGGATTTCGATGTAATACTAGGAATAGATTGGTTGGCTGCAAACCATGCTGTTTTAGACTGTTATGCTAAGACAGTAATGTTTTCTATCCCTGAAAAGTACATTGTAAGATTTGAAAAGTAATGAAAGAAGTAATAAATTAATTTTCAAGGATGGATGATTTTGCTAACGAATGTAATGATAATGTGTTGAAGGTCTTATTGCCTATGTGGTTGACTTGGATAAGGTGTACCCAGATATGATTGACATCTTAGTGGTTAGAGAATTTTCAGATGTCTTTCTAGAAGAATTACCAGGGTTGCCCCCACACAGAGAAATGAAATTTTGTATTGATTTAGTGTCTGAAACTGAATCGATATCCAAGCCCCCATATAGAATGGCTCCAATTGAATTGGAGGAGCTAAAGAAACAAGTGCAAGAGTTGTTGGATAAGGGGTTTATCAGACCGAGTGTATCACCTTGGGGAGCACCGGTTCTGTTTGTAAAGAAGAAAGATGAGAGTCTTTGACTGTGTATATACTATCGATTGTTGAATAAGGCTACCATCAAGAATAAATACCCCCTTCCACAGATATACGATCTACTAGATCAATTACAAGGAGCACAGGTCTTTTCGAAGATTGATCTGAGGTCATGGTATCATCAGTTGAGGATTCAGAGTGGAAATGTGATTCGGTATGAGCCATTGAAGCTCAATAATGATATGTCATACATAGAGAAATCGATCCAGATACTGGATAGAAAGGAAAAGGTGCTACGAAACAAGACGATTCTGCTTATTAAGGTTCTCTCGCAGCACCATACTTCAGAGGAAACTACTTGGGAATTGAAGAACTCTATACGAGAAAAGTACCCCTGACTTTTTGAGGAGTAACATGGTTTTTATTTGGAGGACCAAATTTCTTAAAGGAGGGAAGGAATGTAAGGCCCGTATTTTCTTATGTAATCCTTATGATTCCCTAAGAATACACTTGTTAATGTAATAAGAATCATAAGAGGTGTAAGATCCGTAGATTTGATGTACACACTGGTTATGTGAGTTCGTGATGTACACGCAAGTTTCATTAAGTATGAATGATAAGAAATGGACCTTTTTAAGTGATAAATGTGGATTGAATGCAAAATGAGTAGTCGAGTAAATTGAAATGAAGTTAACCTTAGAAATTTGGGATGAAATTTGGTTAAGTATGCAGCAGAGCAAGAGGAGATCGATCTCTCCTTCAAGCTAGATCGATCTCAGTAAGCCTCTGCCAAGCAAAGATCGATCTCATCCTCAAGTAGATCGATCTCCTTATGCCTCGACCAAAAGCAGATCGATCTCATTTCCCTGCCAGATCGATCTGTGAAGCTTTCTATTTGGCTAAGATCGATCTCATGCTCTTTGATAGATTGATCTCTGAAGCTTGAAAACTAATTTCACAGGAGAAACATCAAACATTTCCATTTTTGAAGCAAAGTAACCTAACTTTCCTCTCTAGACTATCAACACCTTCCATTGAGATTAGAGAAAAGTTTACTTCATCAAAGTGGTTCATAGAGTGGAGAAGAACAACATATTTGGGAACGAGAGGTAGAATTGCTGAATCGAAGGAGAAAAAGGAGTTTTCCCTCAAAGTTCTGAAAAAAGGAGAAAAGCTGAGATAGGTAAGATTTTCAATGCACCAATCTCGTGTATATTGATCTAAACACTTGTATGAGTTGATTGGTACATAGATTTATGGTTGAAATGTGATAAACATGCTTAAACAAAACTATGACCTAGAATCGATCTATTGATAGAAAATCGAGTAGGCATGAGTTAATGGAGATTTGAGCATGTAAAGATGTTATTGAGCATTTATATATGCTTGTATAATAGTTTGGTGAAATCCATGTGCTAGAAATAAGGATGATTGAAAGTGAGTATATGAGGTATTCGATGAAATGCTAAAATGAAACGAAATAATGAACTTAAGGTATTGTAAGCTTAATACCAGTTTAATACGAATCAATAGACTCGAGGAGTCTAAGAGATTCTCGAAAATGAGTTATATACTCGAAATGGACTTATGAAAGAGTAAGGTCTGATAATGGTGTAACGAGGCCAAATGAGATTAAATGGCCCAAGGCATTGATTTGAATACCATGCAAGTGAAATGAAGTATATAGCAATATACTGATGTGTGTAATACACAATTTCAGCTCCAGAGGATATCATTAGAGTCGATACGATCGGATCACGAGCGTTGGAAATCAAGGAAAGTGACTCGAGCATGATTTGAGGTAACGGACTTATGCGAGCTATTAGAGATAGCTATATGTATGTTTTCCTACTTGCTGGTGCGAATGTATACGATAAGTATATAGATATTGATATATCTAGGTGAAAACTTCGTATGAGAATAAGCCTATAAGTATGAGTTGCATGACTTCTATGATATCGTTGTGAAAAGAGGTTTTGCAAACGTTTTGAGAAAGAGTAATGATAAACAGACTCTCGGTTTATTAAATTGCATAAAAAGCTTTTAATGAGTGATTGAAAGGGAGATTGCCCTCTCACTCATACTCGATGAATGGAGTCCTCTATCTTGTTTTTGCGTGAAATCGTGTTAGAGTTTGAGTAACAATGGTAGGTTTATCTGCCTTGCTTACACAACCTTTTAAAAAGGGATTTTTGAGAAAAAACAAAAGAGTGCTCGATGCCTCGGGTGATGCTGTGTGTTCCACTTAATATGCTCGCACTAGATTTTTGAGAATTATGCTGGAACCTTCGAGTATTGCTGTGTGTCTTGCTCTGACTATGGTAGTATGTAATTTCCTAGTTATACCGTGCTCAATGCCTCAGGTATGTTGTGTGTCTTACGCTGAGTTGCTCACACGAGGTTTTCATGATTATGCTGTGTGTTGAGTAAAACCGTGTTAGAGCCGTCATGTATTGCTGTGTGTCTTGCATTGACCTGCTCACACGTGATTTGTGGATGTGATGTAATGGGTACAAAATCGTGCTAGAGCTGTCCTGTACTGTTGTATGTCTTGCACAGACCTGCTCGCACGAGATTTTGAGAAAATGAAATTGGGTGATAAGGATCCACGAGAGCACAATGTACCGTGAGCGTTAGCCATGGAGTACGATGTGCCGAGATTTGAGTATGAGCTGAAGGGATGGTTGCTCCGCCTCCCCAAGCGTAGGTTTCCCGCAAACTTGATCAGTGTTGCCTGGAACCCGACTATGGCCATAAGTCCTATAATTATCTGTGTGATATGTTTCCCCTACTATGTGTCTTGGGATATGACAACCCATAATTATGTCTCATGTAAATACTGATTTGTTGTGTGCAAAGTGATTTCTAAATGTGTACTCAATGATTTTAAATATATATGCTGTGTGAAGCTGTGTGATTCCGTGTGAATATGCATATACCCATCCAGCGAATTAATGATTTCGTATCAATGGAAGCTATTTTGAAGAATGCATATGTTTTAAAAGGAAAATGAATATATATGTATTTTAAGCATGTAGATAGTGTAGTTATCTACCTGCTTTCATATTTTTCTTACTGAGCGTATTAGCTCACCCCCCTTATTTCTCCTCCACAAATTCTACACAGTAGTGAGTGTACTGCAGTCATACCTGCTATCGTGTTTCTTCGGTCATCCAGCAGTATAGAGAGGTATACACTTCAGATGAAAAATTTTGTATCTTGTAAATTAATGCACAGTAAAGTTTGTATTCTGTATTTTAGGGATGTATATAATAGAAACTGATGAAAACGCTTTCGTACTTATATATAAGAGTCCAGTTTCTATTTTACTTCATTTGTATGAATTTATTTAACTATAATAGATGAGATATGGATTGGATGTTTACTCACAGCCCAACTATAAGTGGTAAGGTAATGGTCACGGACATAGGGAAAGGGTCGTGACAAGTTGTGTACCTTAAGCTTCTAATTTTAACTGTGTTCTGTATAATGTCAATGATATGAAAATAATGAATGTTTTACTGTTGTTCAGTTGAGATATATTCATCGTACACATAGTCTTATGTGGGATTAATTGACTTCACTTAACCCTTGAAAAATAAATAATGTATTTAGCCTAAAAATTTTTGTATTACTACACACCACTAAAATTTGTTAAAATTAATTAAAAAAGTGGCAGACATTCCATTTTATCTGAGATCTTAACTGCTATTAAATTCATTGAGTTTAATTTTTAATTCAAATCCAAAATTGAAGTTGACTTTCATGTAAATCTTATATTTTTATTTCGAAGATTACTTCAAGATTTTTTAATTGAATTTTGCTTTTGTTTTTGTTCTTCAATTTGATCTTGGACTTTACCTTAATTTCGAACTTTGATTTTGGTTTTGAATTTTAGTTTGATTTTTTTATTTTGATTGTAATAAAATTGGTAATATGGACCTTGGATCCTAGGCCCATTTTACTAAACATTAGTTATTTTGATTTTCTTATTTTTTTTTATCTCTTCAATTTTGAAGAAAATTAAAAAAAAAAAGTGAGAGAAAAATGAGAAAAACCAAAAAAATGAAAAAAAATAGAGAAGAAAATTAGAAAATTTTGAAAGAAGATTTAAATGAGTTTGTTTTTGAAAATAATCCTATAAAAATCAAAATTGTTGTTGCTTCAAAACAACAATGATGTGATGCTGACATAGGAATCATGATCCTCGTGCTCTTTTACCAAGAACTCTGCAAGAAAAGAAAGTAGGAGAGAGATGTAGGGGTTAATTCCATGTGTTTGCACTCTAATACTTAAGTCAATAGATGATTTGAGAAAGTTTTAGTAAGATAAAAAGTGATTCATTCCATTTAGAACATACCTATAAACTATATGTAGAGGTAAATCCGTGTCTAATTACAATGCTGACCTTGGATTAATGTTCCTCTAACAATTGAAGTTTACTCTGGTAAGCATTTAGAAATGACCTCTGAACTCATGTTTAAGCCAAGGACTTCATGATACAAAAGCAGAAAGATAGATTAACTCATATATTGACCCAACAACCAATGTAAGCCTGGTGGTTGGGTCTACCGCCAGACGTTTCTTGACACAACGACTGAGTGATTAGGTCAACCGCTGGTCTTCCCTAAATTAAAGGTTGGGCCAGCTGTTGATCTTCTCATGACCTAGAGACTAGCTTGGTCATGTGTTCCTACGCTGACACATGACCCATAACGGGGCAGGTTTTATGGGCCTCACATTTGGGCACGTAGCCTATTTTTCTTGTGTCATGTTTCCTGTTGTTTTTAGACACATATCTTTAAGTTGGGTCTGAAACGGGTCTAAATCCATTATATCTGACTAATACTCATATCAAAAATAAAAATTTTAAAAAATCAAATCTAAAGGAAATAAGGAAAGAGGATCTAATATGCAAAATTCGATACCCTCGACCTAAATTTAGGAAAATCTCAAAAAATTTGTTATGGAATTGTTTTCAAGAACGAATGAATCGTACAAATTAAAAAGAGTGGAGAATGGTGAATGAAAAAATAATTTAGGTTTTTTTTTTTTTTTGGGTTTCAAGAAAAATTTATCATCAACCTCGAATTCAAGACCCAGTAATCCAAAAGCATAGTAACCTAGGAACCCATGCATTAATCACCAGTAAACACAATTCCAGCTCAAATCGAGATAGCTAAACCTAATCAGAAAAAAATTAAGCGGCCAAGACATCCAGGCACCATACACATACACCAAGAACAACCAAAATCAGCCCATAAATAATACCTCAATCAAAAAAATCCAAGTTCATCAAATAGTGAGAAAATACCTAGAATAAGAGTTCATCCTAAAAAAAGTCATGTGCATGTACACACAAATAATCACCAAAAACGCAGTGTGCAAATCACAAAAAAAGCAATAAATAAAATCAATAAACAAAAAATATATAGAAAGAAGGTTCTTGGAAGGATGCTTTCATGAGATTTCCGTGTAGGCTGAGGAATTTTAATTTTAGATCAATAAAGACTTATTGGGAAATAAGGAATTTTAATCTTTGTTTTAGGTTTGTGAGATCATGAAGAGGGTTTTCAAAAATTAGGGGAATTTTTTCATTACCGATGTGTAGTGGACACTGACGATAGCCTCCAATGAAGATTTAGCTTCGATTTTTGGGTTTAGGACTACTGTTTGTCATGGTCCACACATCAAATGTCCGACAGAAGGAGTCTTTGGGTATGCTCCATTGCTTCTCACACATATAAAATGGTGAAGGAGTACATGAATTGCCAACTTACATGATTGTAGCACCAAACGTAAAGCGTGTGACAAATATCGTGTGGACAAGCACTTAGGACTGCTTGGTTACTGATAGAGATCTTGGACCTAGTTAAAGTCTTTGGCAGCTAAGACTCTTGAGTCTTTGGGATTTTAAAGTCTTTACGAATTCAAACTCTTATAGATAGAGTCCTGTTGTAATTTAAATTATATGTTGATAGGCTTGAAAGAGTATAGCCATGTAAAGGGACTCCACTAAAAACAGAAGGCCTCCCCTACATCATTTGTAATTAGTTCTCATCAAAGTTTTTCAGTAATACAGAGCTTATGAATTTTTTCTCCATATTTCTATTGTTTTCTTTGTTTTCATGTTTTCTGCTATGCTCGCATATTTTTACTATTTGATTATTTTACAGTATTCCAACAAACACCTGAGCATGATTGTAGAGTGAAAGAAGGTTGACTTAAGCTTTCAGGGATGCAAGATCTAACCATAAGGTTGTACAGCTATTGATTAAATATCGCAGCTCGTAACAATTAGTATCCGAGGCAAGTTCGAGCGAAGTACTAGCTAAACAACAACGACATCTTAGTTTGAAAATTAGAAAGAGGCGCATGAGGTCTGTGAGATGAGGTGACGTGTCAAGAAGGTCAATCGAGAGACGTTGTGATGGCTATGGGGGCCTGATTAGTCAGAATTGAGATTGTTGTAAGAGAAATGCAAGACAAGTTTGACGAAACAGAGGGGCGTCTAGATGAGATTAGCACATCGGAGGAGGATCTCAAGGGAGAGGTGCATGGTGTGCTAAATAAGGCACTGAACATGGTTACCCAGAAAAATGAGGCCTTGGAAACAATCATTGAGGCGACGAGAAAGGAGATGGAAGAGCTCAAGGAGGAGCTCACAGCTTGTAAGACAGGCATAAGGAGTTGTGTTCTTACTGTAGAACTTAGGCATTGTGTTGACATCCCAAAGCCAAAAGAGTTTAAGGGAACCAGGTCAGCCAAGGATGTAAACAACTTTATTTAGGCATGGAGCAGTTCTTTGTGACGTTTGTATTACTAACGATTCTACTAAGGTAAACACTTTGACTATATATTTGGTTGATATTGCGTAATTATGGTGGAGACGTAGATGTGGAAGTGGTGAGATTAGGACTTGGGATAATTTCAAGAAACAGTTATATCTTGAATATGTCGAGAATAAAGCATGGTCTAGGTTGCATTATGTGAGAGCTATGAATTTTGTATACCCTAACTATGAGATTTATAATTTGGAGAATGTAGTTATGATATTGCAATGTACACGCAAGTTTTGAATCTAATGAAGTATAAGAAGATGAAGTTTTTAGGGCTTAAATGTGCATGGATTGAAATATGACCTATATAGTAGATTGTAGTAAGTTGGCATTGAGTTTCCTACAAATTTGTGCAGCAGTAGTAGAATCTGTGAAGGCCAGATCGATCTACAAGGGAAGAGAGATCGATCTCATGTCTCTAGAATGCAATAAGTGTGTAAAAGCAGGCAAGCAGATCGATCTCATAGGAGAACAGATCGTTCTTAGGCTGCCTCTGCCTAGCAATGATCGATCCTGTCACAAGGACAGATTAATCTCCTTAAGTCTCGGCCTGGAAGAGATCGATCCCTACCCTCTGCTAGATCGATCTCCACTTAAAAGAATAGATCGATCTCCACCCTAGATCAGATTGATCTTGTAATTGTTAATGGAGCAGTTGGAGCAGTTGAATCATGCAGAGATTGATCTCCACCAATGCCAGATTGATCTCATACCCTCTGCCTATATAAGAATCACGTGATTTTGTCTGGAAACTGAGCCTCTCTCACCTATAAACCTCAACATTCACCATTTTCAACCAAACCAAGCTTTCTCTCTCTCTGATTCACCATATTCTGGACAAAATTAGATAAAGGGGTAAGAGACAAAGTTGTTCCTCTTGGTAAAGAGAACAACATACTAGAAAATCAAGGATTGGATTTAACAAAGGAAAGGGGCAAGCATTCTACAAGTTGGTTAAAAGGAGACAAGCTAGGTGAGCTCACAAGACCATTGTTTGCTTAAGTAGTATCATTTTATATATTAGTGAATGGACACATATATATATGAACATATATTTGGTTGGGAATGTCTAAGTCATGAGGAAACAACCATAAAGTATAGTTGGAAAATGAAATGTAGATATCTTATGATGGTTACGAGCTAGCTAAGGTGATGATAAAGATGTAAGAGAAGTTTGTGACAATGTATGTGTTTAAGAGTGGTAGCTTGGATATAGTATAGGTATAAGTATAAGTGAGATGAAAAGAGAAATGAGAATGATGAATATTGACAATTTAATGATGTTTGGACGGCTCGAGAATTCGACAAGGGAAACAAGGCTAATCCGAGGGCCCGAGGATATTGTACCACTCAAGGTGCAAAAGCTAAGGGAAATAAACCGTTTATGCTTGCGAGTTTTCGAATGATTGAAGACATTTTGATAGCATGAAAAAGGTTTAATGAAATGAGCATGTTTATGAGAAATGAGATGATTTGATGCTTTGATGAACAAGTGAGTGTTTTACCGGTTTGAGCTCGATTTTGATGAGTTTTATGTAACTGTGAATATAATGTTTTATAACCGAAATGAGTTTTGTAATAACCGCTATGGGCTCTACGTGAAGGCAAAATGGTTTTAATACAACAATGACATATTTTACTGAGACTAAGGCTTATCATGAGATGCACATCGACACTCTGCTTTGACAGTGTTGAGTGGCATTACTCTAGTAGCATGTAAGATCAGGCCTTGCTCTAGTAGCATGTAAGACCGATACCTCTGTTCTGGTAACGAGAGATGACCCTGCTCTGGTAGCGATGGGTGGCCTTGCTTTAATAGCATGTAAGATCGGGTCTTGCTTTGAATAACATGTAAGACCGCAGCTGTACGACTCTGATCTAGTCTACAACGAATCATGGCCATGTATTGATGTCGACGCTTCCCTCTGTTAATGATGTCCGCCTAGGGGACAATTTGATTGATGTGATGTGCTTATAACAATGATTTTATCTGAGTTTATTAAATGCCTAGTCTCGATTTCTTTGATGAATGATGTGTTTTATAACTGTGATTCCTATCATGTAATGAGTTTTGATGTTATGATGATTTGTTATCTTTATCATGTGAATTATACCGATGCTATTGTTTATATCATTATTTCTATAACATTTTACGTGCTTGAATATTTCCATCATATTGTGCTGTGATGATAATTTTATAAATTTCTCTCATCCTCCTTATTGAACGTTTTGAGAGCTCACCCTTTTTCCTCCCCCTTCCAGATTTCTTACAGTGAGCGAGATAGTGCCTGCCACGTACGTGATATAGGCTGGTGGACAAAATCTCTCTAGGCTATCACTTGTACACGCACAAGGTATAATTCAATTCATTTTGTATCCAGACAATGATGTAATATAAACATTTGTGTTAAGCACTTTGGGATATAACTAGGATAACATGAGGAAAATGAATCGTGTTTTGTGGATTGTTCCCCTTTGGGATATTATGCATTTGATGTTATGAACTAGAAATTGTATGATCTTAGGGTTAATGATTTATGATAAACACAAGTGATTAAATGACACTGTACATGAATGCAACCCAAGTAAGAGGTTTAATATAAGAAAATTTTAAATTAACCGTATTTTTCACACTTCTGGACTATCACAGATTTTCTTGGTATCAGAACCAGGTTGTCTAGTACTGTCAGTGTCGATCAATTGGAAATAGATTACATCCCAATAGTCTATATTGTCTGGTAAAGAATTGAATTTAATGGATAAAATTATGATCGATGCTTAACGTATAGGCGCAAGTACAGAAGAGATAAGAGATGAGAGGGAGACGAGGTTGTCTCGGGAGGTAGGCACATCTACCTCCACCACCTGCCCCACAGTCGGAGAGTCCTAACCCTCGAATGAATCGACTAGAACATGATGTGCGACAGGGATTCGAGCAGATGGCAGCGCTATTCGCGCAGCATTTTGAGGCGAATACCTCGGGTACTACACCTGTTTCGACTCCTCCACCACCACAAGGACCAGTCGCACCCCCATCACAGACTGACCCGATGCTTCCTGCCACACTGCCCGCGGTACAGACCCAGCCTGAGGACAGAAATAAGGGTCGATTGAGGGACTTTTTGAAGATAAACCCACCGACTTTTAGAAGGGTAAAAGATCCCACAGAGGCTGAGGAGTGGCTAACAGAGTTGTGAGTTATTTTTAACTTTTTGGGATGCACCGACACCGAGAAGGTCAGTATGGGTGCTTACATGTTAAAGGGACAAGCCCGAGATTGGTAGAGCACTACTCATAGTACAATGGTGACTAGCCATGAGGTGATTAGCTGGGAGGCGTTTCAGTCGACATTTAGAACTCAGTATGTGCCAAGAGCTGCCCAGAGGAGAATGTAAGTTGAATTTCTAAACTTTACTCAGGGCAATATGACAATTGATAGGTACAAGAGCCGATTCACCACCCTATTGAAGTATGACCCAGAGACTCTTAGGGATGAGGAGCTCCGTACAGAGTGATTCGTGTATGGACTGAGACCCGTCATTAGAGACCGATTGATAGGGCTCTGTATCACTGAGTTTAAGGATGCTCTGAGACGAGCACAAGAAGTAGAGAGGGGACTCGAGCTGGTACAGTCTCAGACTGAGTCTTGAATTTTTACCAGAGATAAGAGTAAGCAACTCGTGACCTCCAATACAGACTTTCAGAGAGGTTCTTTTAAGAGGAGACAGTTTGAGGGACCGAGAGGAAGAGTTGACAGACCTAGGGTGCCTCCCATTATTATGGAGACCCCTCGAAGTGCCAGACTAGAAGTTAGAGTTTGCAGAGATTATGGCCGACCACATGAGGGAAGTTATTTCAAATTTATACAAGGATGTTTTAGATGCGGGGACATGTGTAATGCCCGTAATTTCACACGTATTGATGAAGATATGATGTATATGTACGTTGTGACAAAAAATAGCTTGAGAAGATACGATGTATGTATATGTATTCTTACATGAGTATAAATGATAGGATGATGTAAGGATTTTGGAAATTTAATGAAACATCCACGATTTTAAGTTGTGTGCACAAGTTTCATTAACTATGAACTATGTGGAATGGATGCCATCGTGTGTTAATTGAGCACGGATTGTAAATTGAGGTATGAAGCAAATAAGGATGAATGTACATTGAAAAATTTGTAGAAAACTACAGAAATGAGAGTGCAGGGGATGAGAGATCGATCTCATATGAATAAGAGATCGATCTCCTCTCCTAAAATGCCTAAGAATCAGTTCAAGAGAGCAGGGCAAATCGATCTCCTTAAGTTTTTGCTTGGAAGGAGTCGATCTTTCATAGGCACAGATGTATCTCCTTAAGCCTCGACTAAGAAGAGATCGATCTCCCTTAAGCAATAGATCGATCTCATTAAGGTTCTGTAAGGAGTAGATCGATCTCCTACAAGAAGCAGATCGACCTCCAAGAGGCTGCGACAGATCGATCTCATCATGAAAGCAGATCGATCTGGTAGTAGATACATTAGGTAAAAAGGACTACCAAACCATACAGAGATCGATCTCCACAAGGGCCAAATCGATCTCATGTCTCTGCATCTATAAAAGGAGCACGAGAATTGGGTTGAAAACTCATATTTCTCCCATCGAACACGCACCTTTCCATTTCTCTCAAAGAACCAAGCTTTCTCACTGTAAATATCACTACATTCTAGCTAGAATCTGAAGAAGCTCAAGAAGGAAAAGTAGTCCTTGAAGTAAGGAGAATAATATACCCAAAAATCACACATTGGTGTGACCAAGAGAATGAGTTTTAGCTACCACAAGTTTGGGCTAAGGAAAAAGACTAAGCTAGGTAAGCTATTCAACCTTCAAGCTTTTAATATGGATTTCTAGACATTTGTGGGTTGGATAATATGTGAAATATTGATTGGAATGATGATTGTAGTGATGAGTGAGTAATATTAAGAGGGATTTATAAAGAGGAAATCCATGGAAAAGTGATGGAAAGCTTAAGAGAATATAAAATGATAGTAGTGGGAATGTGAAAGGTGATTTAAAGGTTTGAGGAGTATGAATAGATAAGTAAATAACAATGTGAATGTTTAGAAGAAGGAAAAGAAAATAACTTAACGATTTACACGTGTAGATTAAAATACGTGGAATAAGATTGACCCAAATCGTAAACGGAGCGAACAAGACGAAGGAAATACAAGCGTGATTTGAGGTAAGAGATTGTATGTTAGCGATAGAGGTATTTGTACGTATTTTATTGTAATTTTAGTAGAAATGACACTAGAAATATTACGTTTAGCTATTGAGCTATGAAATGACATGAGATCATGAAATGTATTACGATATATATTGTGAAAATGGGATAAGGTAAGGAAAAAACATGATATGCATGTTTTTTATGCTTTCTCAACTATCTGTTAATTTTGTAATTGAGAAATGATGATGGGTAGGTTGGCTAGCTTTACATGTTTAGCATAAGACGACATGCTACATAAATAAATATGTTTTGAGTTTTTAAAAGAGAAAATAGCCACCTATCGAATTTGAGATGTGAATTGGTGTTGGAGCTCTAGCTCACACCCGTTTTATAATGATAATGTGCTGGAGTTTTAGCTCGCACATGTTTCTATGTTTTGATGTGTCGTGCTAGAGTTTAACTCGCATGATGATTTTGAGAGAAGTGCTGGAGCATTGCTCGCACCAGTTTTTATTGAGTTGAGATGATACAGTGCTAGAAGTTGTTGCTCACACTGAGAGATATCGCGCTGGAGCCTTGTGTTGACTGTGTGTCACGCTGATCTGCTCGCCTGGTATATGAGACTTGGTTAAGGATGATGAGTCCATCGAGGTTGGGTGGATAAACCGGGTCCACAATCGTACGTTGGATCGTGTAGTTGTCCGTTGGTATACTATGTACCGTGCTGGGTGCACGTGAGTACGAGTATCTTGTAGATGACACATGACGTACATTATACCGTGAGTATATGTGATGTGATGAGGGAGATGATATTGATTGAGATGAGTCGGAGGGTAGGACTGACCCATCCCCTTCAGGTAAGTGATGCCTTGTGCACACTTGATCAGTGAGGGCTGGTGTGAGATCTGAGAATTTCAGACATATTTTATTGATGTAATAATAATTTGAAGTGTAATTCATTGAGCTAAGTGAATTGGGGAATGATAATTGGAGATTTATATGTTAAGTGTTAAAAATAAATGTGAAACTATGAGGATAGATCGATCTGGGAGAAGGAGAGATCGATCTGGTGAGTTAAAAATGACAAGAAAGGAGGAATTTAAGGAGAAGATCGATCTCCAATGGAAGAGGATCGATCTCCTTATGAATCTGTTTGAGAGAAGATCGATCTCATGAGGAAGAGATCGATCTCCAAATGATTCTGTTTGGGAGAAGATCGATCTCCTTAGGAGCAGATCGATTTCATAAAGCCATAAAGAGATCGATCTCACCCCTCGACAGATCGATCTCCTAGGCATAAAATTGCCCAGATCGTCCCCAAAATTCAAACGCAGATCGATCTCATCAAGAGGCAGATCGATCTCCTACCTCCAGTCTATATAAGGAACCCGTGTTTTTCTCCTGCAAACTCACTTTCTCTCTCTTCCAAACCCATTTCCACCGAAAACCTAACTTTCTCACTCATCCAAAACACCCATTTCCGGCCAAATCAAGAGTTGTGGTAAGAAGGAAAGTTGTTCCTCATCAAAGGGAGAACAACATACTTGGAAATCGAAGGGCGAATCGGATCGAGGCGTGGGTTGTGCGTCTCACAAGCTTTGGGTAATTTCTAAACCTCGATCTTGATATTTGAGATGATTTTGATGTTATTGGTGGTTGTCATTGCGTTGAAATAGTTGAGGAATGATTAGGGATTGATGAAATTGCAATGTAGTTGGAGTAATGTTGATATTTGGAAATTTTGGCAATTTTGAGAATTTATGCTATAAATGAAAATTTAGACAATGGGATGAATTAGCATAGATAATTGGCATGAGAAATGTAGGACGTTGAGATATTGTGAATGAGGTTGTAGTTTAGGGTTGAGTTACAAGAATCAAGAGATTTAAGGAGTTATGAGCAATTATGCTCGATTTTGAGAATTGAGGTTTATGAGATAATTGAGTATTGATGTTTTAACATCGTTTGGACAGCTCGGGAGTTCCAGAGTGGAATACGAGGCTAGTCCGTGATACGGGGGAAACGATTGCACTATACGAGGTGCAAAGAGGTAAGGGAAATCTAAACCATTTGTGTATGTGAATTGTAAACTATTTTAGCATGAATTGTGGTTTATAAAACAAGCATGTTGGGTTTTGTGTTGAGATTTAATTGCACACGATTTTTATAGCCGGTTGGAGCCCAATATTTTTATGAGTTTATAACTAGGCTCTACGTTCAGGCAATATCGAGATTTGAGAAATGTGTGCGTGTGCTTTGCCGGTTGGGACTCGGTTTTTATTATGTTTTGTGTTGAGTACAAAATGATTTCAAATGAGTTTTATGAGAGAAAAACCATCATGAGTTCTACGTGAAGGCAAGCCGGTCTTGTGTGATAAGCTTAGGTGTGTAATTTTGAGTACACACCGGGCATTGCTCTGGTAGCATGTAAGCCCGATTTCTTCTCCGTTCTGGTAACGTGAGAATAACCCATTCTGTGGCTGTGCCACGTATACTTAGTGGCCGTTGCCACGTGTGAAACCCTATTTGGTGGCCGTTGCCACGTGAGAAACCCCATTGGTGGCCGTTGCCCCGTTGCCACGTGAGAAACCCCATTGGTGGCCGTTGCCACGTTATACCCCATTGGTGGCCGTTGCCACGTGAGAACCCCAAATTGGTGGCCGTTGCCACGTGAGAAACCCTATTCTGTGGCTGTGCCACTTGTGAAATTAAATCAGTGGCTATGCCACGTGTGTTTAGTGGCTATGCCACACGAGAAATTAAATCAGTGGCTATGCCACGTGTGTTTAGTGGCTGTGCCATGTGAGAATTTAAATCAGTGGCTATGCCATGTGTGTTTAGTGGTTGTGCCACATGCATTACCATTTCAGTGATTTTATCACGTATTTGAGAAAGCGTTTATCGCATTGTTTTCACATGCTTTGTTATTGCTCTAGAGTGAGCCTTTTTACTTCATGTTTTCACATGATTTGAGATGTGAGAATATCGTTTTGAGTACTTTCATGCTATGGTTTTCAAATGAGTTTCACATACAAATAAACATTGTGTGATGTGCATTTTGGTTTATGAAATGAGTTCCTCACCCCCTTACTGAGCGATTTAGAAGCTCACCTTGTTTTCTTTTCCCCCAATAGTTCTTCAAGTGAAAAAGGATCTCCCTGCGACGTACGGAGTAGTGGCTAGTGGAGGATTCGAGCTCCAGGCCATATATATTGTATCTTGAGGTATATTTTATCTTTTCATGTACCCAGACTATTATTGTAATTGCAGACACTTGATGTATATCATTGTATGGGATGTATTAGGATTAATTAACTTAGAATTGAGTATTTGTATACGGTACAATATATGCTATATTATGATGAGATCCTGAGGCATAATAATTATGATGATGTATGACACTGCACAGGAATGCACCTTTAATTGTGAATTAATGAGTAAAAAGTTTTAAATTTGCCCTATTTTCCGCATTTTCGGGGCGTGACAGCTGGGATCACTGACTATGGCCATATGTCATGGATATTAGATTGTCGAGAATTCCATGCCTCTCTTAGAGATAAGAGAAATTGAGAAACTTAGAAAAGAAAGAGATTTGTTGAAAAGAAATGATTTGAGAAAAGCAAAAAGATATTGTGATTTGATAAATCTCTTGATTTCAATGCTTGTGCTGTGATAGCATTGTTTTATGACATGTTTTAAAATGAAAGTTTTGAATATTAGTTTTTATGAAAATGCTTATGTGAGAAGCATGTTTAAATGCATTTACTAGAAATATTTTCATTTATATTGAAACATGGTTTTGTTTATGCATGCATGGGCTATGTAGATAGTCCAGTATCTACATGTTAGGATTCTTTTCCTTAGTGAGTTGTGGTTTGCTCATCCCACTAATTTTTCCCCTCTAGATACTGAGAAGTAGGACAGTCGGTGGTCTGTAGATCCCTTTTAGTATTGGACAGCTCCCACCTGTTGCAAAGGTATAAGATTTGTATACATAAGAGTATTTTGTATATGTTATATTGTATCGCACAGTCATACATTGGAAATTTAAACAGTTGTATGGGGATGTTATGTAAAGATATTATATTATACAATTGATTTGTATATCTACACACACATGAGAGTGTGAATTAAAGTTTTAAATTTTTTTCGCTATATGTGTATGGAATTTAGTAATTACATTGACTCACAGCCCAACCGTTAGTAGTATATGTATAGATAAAGGTCACCCGAAAGTGAGGTGTGACAGATTTGGTATCAGAGCTTGGTTGGTCTAATGTGAGTGGATGTTTTGGACTAAGAAACATGCATCCCCAAGTTACTGTGCGATATTTAGATACAAATATGTATACGGAGTTGGTAGTGAATTAAAAGTTTGTTATAAATGCAGGAAAGTCAACAGGCTTGTGAAATATGTCTGAGAGACACCGCAAGAGGGGAGAGAGCTCAAGGGCGGAATGACAGGACTGAGAGGCACAATAGATCGTCCTCTAGTCATGAGCCCCAAGAACAGATAGAGGCTTTCGATCTTTGGGTAGCTTGATTAGAGGAAGATATGCGTACGGTAATGACCATGATGGGTCAAATTATGGCTAGGTTTGAGGGTGTACTTGGTATAGCGGGACACGCTGCACTGAAATACCCCAGCAGCTACACCTGAACTTGAAGATGTTGCACCTGCACGATCTAAACCGGTTAGGCCACGAGATCCGCATATTTGACCAGTACCTCCTCCAATAGCCTTACAGCAGTATGATGATAATGATTTGGGGCATGGATATGATTGTGATATGGAGAGGTTGAGGCATTTTATGGACTTTAAGCCTCCTTCTTTTAGCGGGGTAAAGGATCCAGCAGTGGCTGAGGATTGAATCAGTTAGATAGAGAAGCTATTTGGTTTCTGTAGATGTTTGGCTACGGAGAGAGTAACATTTGCTACCTTTGTACTGAGAGGCGAAGCAGAGTACTGGTGGAAGTCCATCAGGCCTATGTTGAGAGCTTAAGGTATGGTAGTCACATGGGATATATTTTTCGGTGCTTTCAGAGAACAATATATCCCAAATACCGCTCAACGTAGGTTACAGATGAAATTTTTGAATTTGACTCAAGGGAATCGAACAATGGATGAGTACGAATCACGATTCACCTCATTGGGCTGATATGATCCGGACTCTATCAGGAGTGAAGCTATTAGGGTCTGCAGATTTGTGGATGGACTTAGGCCTTTAATTAGAGGTAAGTTGGCCCCATTTGATGTTGCTACATATAGAGAAGTAGTACAACGTGCCCAGTTGTGTGAGCAAGACTATGACCTGTAAATTTTAGAGTTCGGTTGGGGTAAGGACAAGGGTCCGAGGAAACTGGGAGATGGCAAGAGTGCTAGATTTAAACGAAAAACTATGAGTAAGCGTTGTAGAGAGGCAGATGAGTCACAGAAGAAGGCTGCTAGACCTTTTATGCCTCTGACACAAACACTAGCCAGGGGTATAATGATTGGTGGACCCTGGTCGACTACTGATCAATGCAGAGTATGTGGCCGATATCATGGTAATATGCCCTGTCATTTTCAGGGTGCACAATGTTTCAGATGTTGTAGGCTTGGGCACTATGCAAGGGATTCTCCAGAAGCAGTTGAGGTAGTCCCACAAAGGGGTAAGGACCCAAAAACAGTTCCTACAGTTACACCTCCTGTAAGGAAGAGAGCCACAGCTGAAGAAAAAAGGAAGTAAGTGTTGGGTCAAGGCAGGGTGTATGCGATAGACCAGACATCAGCGGATACCTCTTCTGAGGTGATAAAAGGTACAATCTTGATTTTTAACTTAGAAACTATAGCTTTGTTTGATTTTGGTGCTACGCATTCTGTCATATCACCTACATGTGCATCAAGGTTAACAGATTTTGTAGAACCCACATATTTAAATGGGACCTTATTAATAAGTACTCTAATGAGAGTTAGTCAATTAGCTGAACAAGTGTATAAAGATTGTAAGGTGAGGGTATGAGATAAGTGTATGACAGCCAATCTAATTTTGTTGAATATATATGACATTGATGTAATCTTTGGAATGGATTGGTTAGCTACCAATCATGTTGTCTTAGACTGTGATTCTAAGTCCATTACATTTTCTCTACCCGAAGAATGCGTTGTAAAATTCTAGGAGAAGTAATGAAATTCTGATTTTGTAACAAGTAAAGAGCATTGGTACATAAATGAAATGAATGTTGTTTTGAAGGTTTTATTACTTATATGGTGGATTTGAACAAAACACATTCGGATATGGATGACATTCCAATTGTTAAAGAGTTCCCTGATGTCTTTCCAGACGACTTACCGGGATCGCCACCTGATAGAGAAAGGGAATTTGGTATAGATTTGACACCTGGAACAGAGCCAATATCCAAACCACCATATCGGATGGCTCCAGTTGAGCTAGAGGAATTAAGAAAACAGTTGCAGGATATGCTAGATAAGGGGTTTATATGACTAAGTGTCTCACCATGGGGAGCTTCGGTATTATTTGTGAAGAAGAGAGATGGGAGCCTCAGGTTGTGTATTGACTATCGGATGTTAAACAAGGCTACTATCAAGAATAAATACCCCTTGCCGCGCATCGATGATTTATTGGATCAGTTTCGGGGAGCGCAGATCTTTTCCAAGATAGACTTGAGGTCTGGGTATCATCAATTGAAGATTCGAAAGGAGGATGTGCCCAAGACAGCTTTTCGCACCCGCTATTGCCATTACGAATTCCTAGTGATGCCTTTCGGGTTGACGAATGCGTCAACAACTTTTATGGCTTTAATGAATGAGGTATTCAAGCCATACCTGGACCAATTTGTGATCATTTTCATTAATAATATATTGGTGTATTCAAGGTCCAGGGAAGATCATGAGTAGCACTTAAGGATTGTACTGCAAACCCTCTGAGAGAGAAGGTTGTATGCCAAAATTGGTAAATATGACTTTTGGCTAGAGCAGATTTCTTTTTTGGGCCATGTTGTATCGAAGGATGGGGTGTCAGTGGACCCATCCAAGATTGAGGCTATTGGTCAGTGGGAACAGCCCAAGATAGTCATAGAGATTAGAAGTTTTCTAGGTTTGGCAGGTTACTATAGGTGATTTGTAGAGGGTTTCTCTAGATTGGCTACTCCATTGACACGTCTTACGAGGAAGAGTGTGAAGTTTACGTGGGATGAAACGTGTGAGAGGAGTTTTCAAGAACTTAAGCACAGAGTAACCACCGCGTCTGTTCTTATCATCCCTAACAACTCAGGGAACTACTCTGTCTATACAGATGCTTCACATCAAGGACTAAGCTGTGTTTTGATGCAGAACGGAAGGGTACTCGCTTATGGATCTAGACAGCTAAAGATCATGAGAAGAACTATCCCACTCACGATTTGGAGTTGGCGGCCGTAGTATTTGCATTGAAGATATAGCACCACTACTTGTATGGTGAGATATTTTAGATATTTACGGATCACAAGAGTCTTAAGTATCTGTTCTCACAGAAGCAGTTAAATATGAGACAGAGAAAGTGGTTAGAACTCCTCAAGGACTATGATTGTGAGATTTTGTACCACCTGAGGAAGGCAAATATGGTTATCGATGCATTGAGTAGAAAAAGTCTTGGGTTGGTATCCTATATGATGGTTAGGGAGCATGAGTTATTTGAACAATTCATGAACCTTAGTTTGGATGTGACCCCACCTGAGATTGGCAGTCATGGGATTATAGCCAGCATGAGAATAGAACCAGAGTTGATTGAGAGAATTCGACAAGCTCAGCAGAATGATCAGTGGTGTATTAATGTAATTAGCTAAATTCAGAAAGGTGAGGGAACAGATTTTGTATTGAGTTCAAATGGAGTACTAAGGTTCAGAAATAGAATATGTGTTTCTAAGGATTCAGAGTTGAGGAAGTTGATCTTATCAGAGACTCACTCATCAAGATATACAGTACACCCGGGGAGTAGTAAAATGTATTAAAATATCTGGAAGGTATACTGGTGGTCTGGGATGAAAAGAGATATAGCTGAGTATGTTGCTAGATGTCTAGTCTATTAGCAGGTTAAGGTAGAGCATAAAAAACCTGAAGGATTATTGCAACCTTTACCGATATCGACATGGAAGTCAGAGCACGTCACCATGGATTTTGTGATGGGGTTACCGAGACCAGTAAGAACCATGATACTATTTGGGTTATAGTAGATCGGTTAACGAAATCGACACACTTTTTAGCCATGAGATCTACAAATACTTTGAGTGCACTGGCGAACTTGTATGTACGGGAGATAGTGAGATTGCATGGAGTCCCAGTGAATGTTGTTTCTGATAGGGATGCCCGCTTCACTTCCCACTTTTGAGGATATTTTCAGGAAGCGATAGGAACCCAATTGAGCTTTAGCACTGCTTTTCATCCTCAGACAGATGGTCAGTTAGAGAGAACTATACATACCCTGAAGGATATGCTAAGAGCGTGTGTACTAGATTTTAGAGGCTCATGGGACGATCACTGCCACTGATTGAGTTCGCCTACAACAACAATTATCACTCAAGTATTGGTATGGCCCCTTATGAGGCACTATATGATCATAGATGTCGATCACTGTTTGGTTGGAAAGAAGTTAGTGACAGATAGTTACTTGCTCCCGATTTGGTTAGACAAGCATTCGAGGATGTTCAGATAATATGTGAGAGGCTACGTACAGCTCAAAGTTGACAAAAGAGCTATGCTAACAGGAGACAGAGACCACTTAAGTTTGATGTGGGTGAGTCCGTATTTTTAAGAGTGCCTCCTTCTAAGGGAATAACGAGGTTCGAAAAGAAAGGAAAACTAAGTCCTCGTTACATTGGTCCCTTTAAGATTTTGGATAGAGTGGGAGATAGAGCACATAAGCTAGCCTTACCACCTGAGCTAACAGAAGTTCACAATGTCTTCCATGTTTCTATGCTTTGAAAGCACTACCCGGATCCAACACATGTAATTAGCTATGAGTCATTGGAGCTCAAGGGGGATATGTCGTATGTGGAGAAACCGATCCTAATATTGGATAGAAAAGAGAAGATGTTACGGAACAAGTCGATTTAATTGGTTTAAGTCCTATGGTAGTATCATGCATCGAAGGAAGCCACTTGGGAGTTAGAGGAGCTGATGAAGGATAAATATCCCCAACTTTTTGAGGAATAGACTTGGTTCAATTTGGAGGACCACATTTTTTAAGGAGGGGAGAAATGTAATGCCCATAATTTCACACATATTGATGAAGATATTATGTATATGTACGTTGTTACAAAAATAGCTTGAGAAGCTATGATGTATGTATATGTATTGTTACATGAGTATAAATGATAGGAGGATGTAAGGATTTTGGAAATTTAATGAAACATCTATGATTTTAAGTTGTGTGCACAAGTTTCATTAACTATGAACTATGTGGAATGGATGCCATTGTGTGTTAATTGTGCACGGATTGTAAATTGAGGTATGAAGCAAATAAGGATGAATGTACATTGAAATATCTGCAGAAAACTGCAGAAATGAGAGTGTAGGGGATGAGAGATCGATCTCATATGAAGGAGAGATCGATCTCCTCTCCTAAAATGCCTAGGAATCAGTTCAAGGGAGCAGGGCAGATCGATCTCATGGGAAGACAGATTGATCTCCTTAAGTCTCTGCCTGGAAGGAATCGATCTTTCACAGGCACAGATCGATCTCCTCAAGCTTCGGCCAAGAAGAGATTAATTTCCCTTTAGCAACAGATCAATCTCATTAAGGTTCTGTAAGGTGGAGATCGATCTCCTACAAGAAGCAGATCGATCTCCAAGAGGTTGCGATAGATTGAACTCATCATGGAAGCAGATCGATCTGGTAGTAGATACATTAGGTAAAAATGACTACCAAACCATGCAGAGATCGATCTCCACAAGGGCCAGATAGATCTCATGTCTCTGCATCTATAAAAGGAGCACGAGAATTAGGTTGAAAACTCAGATTTCTCCTACCAAACCCACACCTTTTCATTTCTCTCAAAGAACCAAGCTTTCTCACTCTAAATATCACTACATTCTAGCTAGAATCTGAAGAAGCTCAAGAAGGGAAAGTTGTTCCTTGAAGTAAGGAGAACAACATACCCAAAAATCACACATTGGTGTGACCAAGAGAAGGAGTTTTGGCTACCACAAGTTTGGGCTAAGGAAAAAGACTAAGCTAGGTAAGCTCTTCAACCTTCAAGCTTTTAATATGGATTTCTAGACATTTGTGGGTTGGATAATATGTGAAATATTGATAGGCATGATGATTGTAGCGATGAGTGAGTAATATTAAGAGGGATTTATGAAGAGAAAATTCATGAAAAAGTGATGGAAAGCTTAAGAGAAGATAAAATGATAGTAATGGGAAGGTGAAAGGTGATTTAAAGGTTTGAGGAGTATGAATAGATAAGTAAATGACAATGTGAATGTTTAGAAGAAGGAAAAGAAAATAACTTAACGATTTACACGTGTAGATTGAAATACATGAAATACGATTGACCTGGATCGTGAACGGAGCGAACGAGATGAAGGAAATATAGGCGCGATTCGAGGTAAGGGACTGTATGTTAGCGATAGAGGTATTTGTACGTATTTTACTGCAATTTTAGTAGAAATGACGCTAGAAATATTACGTTTAGCTATTGAGCTATGAAATGACATGAGATCATGAAATGTATTAAGATATATATATATATATATTGTGAAAATGGGATGATGTAAGGAAATAGCATGATATGCATGTTTTTTATGCTTTCTCAACTATGTGTTGATTTTGTAATTGAGAAATGATGATGGGTAGGTTGTCTAGCTTTACATGTTTAACATAGGACGACATGCTACGTAAATAAATATGTTTTGAGTTTTTAAAAGAGAAAATAGCCATCTATCGGATTTAAGACATGAATTGGTGTTGGAGCTCTAGCTCACACCCGTTTTATAATGATAATGTGCTGGAGTTTTAGCTCGCACATGTTTCTATGTTTTGATGTGTCGTGCTAGAGGTTAACTCACAAGATGATTTTGAGAAAAGTGCTGGAGCATTGCTCGCACCAATTTTTACTGAGTTGAGATGATACAGTGCTAGAAGCTGTTGCTCACACTGAGAGATACCGCGCTGGAGCCTTACGATGATTGTGTGTCATGCTGATTTGCTCGCCTAGTATATGAGACATGGTTAAGGATGATGAGTCCATCGGAGTTGGGTGGATGGACTGGGTCCACAGTCGTACGTTGAACCGTGTAGTTGTCAGTTGGTATATTATGTACCGTGCTGAGTGCACGTGAGTACAGGTATCGCGTAGATGACACATGGTGTACATTGTATCGTGAGTCTATGTGATGTGATGAGGGATATGATGTTGATTGAGATGAGCCGGAGGGTAGGACTAGCCCATCCCCCTTCAGGCAAGTGATGCCTTGTGCACACCTGATCAGTGAGGTATGAGATCACTGACTATTGCCATATGTCGTGGATATTAGATTGTTGAGAATTCCTTGCCTGTCTTAGAGATAAGAGAAATTGATAAACTCAAAAAAGAAAGAGATTTAATGAAAAGAAATGATTTGAGAAAAGCAAAGAGATATTGTGATTTGATAAATCTCTTCATTTGAATGCTTGTGCTATGATAACATTGTTTTATGACATGTTTTAAAATGGAAGTATTGAATTAGTTTTTATGAAAATGCTTATGTGAGAAGCATGTTTAAATTCATTTACTAGTAATATTTCCATTTATATTGAAACATGATTTTGTTTATGCATGCACGGGCTATGTAGATAGTACAGTATCTACTTGTTAGCATTCTTTTCCTTACTGAGCTGTGGTTTGCTAATCCCACTAGTTTTTTCCCCTCTAGATACTGAGAAGTAGGACAGTACGATGGTCTCTAGATCCCTTTTTGTATTGGACAGCTACCACCCGTTGCAAAGGTATAAGATTTGTATACACAAGAGTATTTTGTATCTGTTATATTGTATCGTACAATCATACATTGAAAATTTAAACAGTTGTATGGGGATATTATATAAAGATATTATATTATACAATAGATTTGTATATCTATACACACACCTGAGAGTGTGAATTAAAGTTTTAAATTTTTTCGCTATAAGTGTATGGAATTTAGTAATTACATTGACTCACAGCCCAACCGTTAGTAGTATATGTATGTATAAAGGGCACCTGGAAGTGGGGTGTGACAACATGGGCCATAGAGTGAGGAGCTGCCCACAGCCAAAAAAGTCACATTCTCAAGAGCTTCCTAGACAGCAGCCATAGAGGACGATTCCCCAGAAACGGGCTACGGCTGCTGATAAGGGTAAAAAATCGATCACAGAAGGTCATGTGTTTGCTTTAGATAAGGAGACTGTAGACACTTCATCCGAGACCATATGAGGTACACTTCTTGTCTGTAATCGTGAGGCTCATGTGTTATTTGACTCGGGATCTACGCATTCTTTTATTGATGTAAATTTTGCATGTAAACTGAGTTTAAAGCATAAATCTCTAGATTTTATTTTACATATAAATACCCCTATGCGTGAGTCCCAGAGAATTGATATGGTATGCGAAAAGTGTGAGATTTAGGTAGGAGATAGGGTGATGTTAGCAAATCTAATGTTGTTAAACATGTGTGGTTTTAATGTGATTTTAGGGATGGATTGGTTAGCGACCAACCGTGTGAGCCTAGACTGCTACACTAAGATTGTAACTTTCTCTCTGCCTGAAAAGTTTAATGTACGTTTGAATATTAAGGAATGAAAATGCATGAAGATCATTGTGAAAAATTTAAAGATATGGTTATATCACTATAAAACACTGATTAAATTATTGATGTGAAGGTTACATCGTACTCGTCTCCGATATGAGTCGAGAACATCCGAGGATAGAGGACATACCAGTAGTATGTGAGTTCTCGGATGTATTCCCAGATGAATTGCCTAGCTTACCACTGGAAAGAGAGCTGGATTCACTATCAATTTAGTGTCAGATACCCAGCCAATCTCTAAACCTCCCTATAAGATGGCATTAGTTGAATTGGAAGAATTAAAGAAACAGTTGCAAGAGTTGCTTGATCAGGGTTTTATTAGACCCAGTGTGTCACCATGGGGAGCTCCAGTGTTATTTGTGAGGAAGAATGATGGCAACCTCAGATTGTGCATAGATTACCGATTGCTGAACAAGGCTACGGTGAAGAATAAATACCCCCTGCTAAGAATAGATGATTTGTTTGATCAACTGAGAGGGGCTTCTGTCTTTTCTAAGATTGATTTAAGATCAGGCTATCACCAGTTAAGAATCAGGAAAGAGGATATTTCAAAAATGTCATTCAGAACTAGGTATGGCCACAATGAGTTCTTAGTGATGCCCTTTAGTTTGATGAATGCCCCTTCTGCTTTTATAAGTTTGATGAATGAGGTATTTAGAGACTACCTAGATCAATTTGTGATAGTCTTCATTGATGATATCCTTGTGTATTCTCGGTCTCATGAGGAACATGCATAACATTTGAAGATTGTGCTGCAGATACTCAGAGACAGGCAGCTTTATGGAAAGATCAGTAAGAGTGAATTTTGGTTAGATCAAATACCTTTTCTTGGTCATATTGTATCAAAAGATAGGGTGTCAATTGATCCGTCTAAGATAGAAATTGTACTTAATTGGGAGAGACTGATGACAGTTATAGCGATTCAGAGTTTTTTGGGGCTTGCAAGGTATTATAGAAGGTTTGTTGAAGGATTTTCTAGGATTGCCACTCCTTTGACTAAACTCACACGTAAGGAGACTCTTTTTGTATCATCTGAGCAATGTGAGCAAAGCTTCCAAGAATTAAAAAGGAGATTAACGACAACACATGTGTTGACTATCCCAAATGGACCCGTAGGCTTCACAGTGTACAGTGATGCCTCTCAACAAGGATTGGGGTGTGTGCTCATGCAGCATGGGTGAGTGGTCGCTTATGGTTCGCGACAGCTGAAGGATCATGAGCGGAACTACCCTACACATGATTTGGAGTTAGCCGCAGTGGTGTTTGCATTAAAGATCTGGCGGCATTACTTATATGGGGAAAGGTTCCAGATATTTACTAACCATAAGAGCCTGAGATATATATTCGACCAAAAGGAGTTAAACAGGAGACAAAGGAGATGGATGGAACTCCTTAAGGACTATGATTGCTAAATACTCTATCATCTGGGGAAAGCGAACGTAGTTGCTGATGCCTTGAGCAGGAAAAGTATGGTATCTGCTATGATGATCAGGGAATGAGATTTGTTAGAACAGTTCGCTAGACTTAGGGTCAGAATTGAGGAAGCAGAAGTAAGGTTTATGGCAAGCCTACGGATAGAGCCTAGTATTATGGACCAGGTTAGAACCGGGCAGCGAAATAATCAGAGGCTATTGGATATGGTTAGCCAAGCTAAACAGACATCGCAGTCAGATTTCATGGTTAGTAATGATGGGTTATTGAGGTTTAAGGGTCGAATTTGTGTTTCAAACGATGATACCCTAAAGCAACAAATACTGAAAGAATCTCACTGCTCGCGATACACCATGCACCCCGAAAGTACCAAGATGTACCAAGATTTGAGAAAGGTGTATTGGTGGAGTGGTATGAAGCGGGATGTAGCAGAATATGTGACCAGATATTTAGTATGCCAATAAGTGAAAACTGAACATCAAAAGCCCGGAGGATTACTTAAGCCTCTGCCTGTGCCTACATGGAAATGAAAGCATATCACCATGGACTTTATCATAGGATTACCGAGGACTCGAAGAGGTCATTATGCGATTTGGGTGATAGTAGACAGATTAACGAAAAGTGCCAACTTCCTTGCCATCAAGAGTATGGATACCTTGAATACCTTAGCTGAGCTATATGTTAGAGAGATAGCTAGATTGCATGGGGCTCCTGTGAGTATCACATCTGACAGAGATTCCCGGTTCACCTCCAGGTTTTGGACTCATTTTCAGGAGACCATGGGATCTCGATTGAGTTTTAGTACTGCCTATCATCCTCAGACTGATGGTCAGTCTGAGCGGACTATACAGACCTTAGAGGATATGTTGAGAGTGTGTATGATGGATTTTAAGGGATCATGGGATGATCACCTGCCCCTTCTCGAGTTTGCATATAATAATAGCTATCATGCGAGTATTGGTATGGCACCGTCTGAGGCCCTATATGGTAAGAGGTGTAGATCCCCTATAGCTTGGGAAGAAGTGGGTGAAGAAAGGTAATTGCTCCCGACCTAGTTGAGCAGGCAGTTCAAAGTGTCAAAATCATATGTGAAATGTTACGGACTGCTCAGAGTAGATAGAAGAGTTACACAGATGTATGTAGACCGCCACTTGAGTTTCAAACTGGGGATTTTGTGTTCCTTAAAGTGTCTCCCAGTAAGGGTATCATGAGCTTCGGGAAGAAAGAGAAATTGAGTCCTCGATATATAGGACCGTTTAAGATTTTGGAGAGAGTGGGAGACATTGCCTACCGGTTGGACTTACCTTCGCAGTTCTCCGGGATACACAATGTCTTTCACATATCCATGTTGAGGAGATATAATTTGGATCCCTTCCATGTCATCGAGTATGAAGCATTTGATATTCAAGGGGATATGAGTTATGTAGAGGAACCCATCCGAATACACGACAGAAAGGAAAATGTACTTCAGACGAAAAGGATTCCATTGGTTAAAGTTCTCTAGAAGCACCACTAAATGGAGGAAGTAACTTGGGAACTGAGAGCCTTATAAAGGAGAAATACCCCCAACTATTTAATAGCTCGAGCTAAATTTGGAGGACCAAATTCCCCAAAGGTGGGGAGGATGTGAGACCTGTGAATTTTGTATACCTTAACTATGAGATTTATAATTTAGAGAATATAGCTATGATATTGTAATGTACACGCAAGTTTTGAATCTAATGAAGTATAAGAAGATGAAGTTTTTAGGGTTTAAAAGTGTATGGATTGAAATATGACCTATAAAGTAGATTGTAGTAAGTTGGCATTGAGTTTCCTGTAAATTTGTGCAGCAGTAGTGGAATTTGTGAAGGCCAGATCGATCTACAAGGGAAGAGAGATCGATCTCATGTCTCCAAAATGCAATAAGTGTGTAAAAGCAAGCAAACAGATCGATCTCATAGGAGTGCAGATCGATCTCAGGCTGCCTCTGCCTAGCAAGGATCGATCCTGTCAAAAGGGCAGATCGATCTCCTTAAGTCTCGGCCTGGAAGAGATTGATCCCTACCCTCTGCCAAATCGATCTCCACTTAGAAAAACAGATTGATCTCCACCCTCGACCAGATCGATCTTGTAGTTGTTAATGGAGCAGTTGGAGCAGTTGAATCAAGCAGAGATCGATCTCCACCAATACCAGATTGATCTCATACCCTCTGCCTATATAAGAAACACAAGATTTTGTCTGGAAACCAAGCCTCTCTCACCTACAAACCTCAACATTCACCATTTTCAACCAAACCAAGCTTTCTCTCTCTCTGATTCACCATATTCTGGATAAAATTAGACAAAGGGGTAAGAGACAAAGTTGTTCCTCTTGGTAAAGAGAACAACATACTAGAAAATCAAGGATTGGATTTAACAAAGGAAAGAGGCAAGCATTCTACAAGTTGGTCAAAAAGAGACAAGCTAGGTGAGCTCACAAGACCCTTATTTTCTTAAGTAGTATCATTTTATATATTAGTGAATGGACACACACACACACACACATATATATATATATGAACATATATTTGGATGGAAATGTCTAAGTCATGAGGAAACAACCACAGAGTATAGTTGGAAAATGAAATGTAGATATCTTGTAATGGTTACGAGCTAGCTAAGGTGATGATAAAGATGTAGGAGAAGTCTGAGACAATGTATGTGTTTAAGATTGGTAGCTTGGATATAGTATAGGTATAGGTATAAGTGAGATGAAAAGAGAAATGAGAATGATGCATATTGACAATTTAATGATGTTTGGACAGCTCGAGAATCCAACATGGGAAACGAGGCTAGTCCAAGGGCCAGAGGATATTGTACCACTCAAGGTGCAAGAGGTAAGGGAAATAAATCGTTTTTGCTTGTGAGTTTACGAATGATTGAAGACGTTTTGATAGCATGAAACAGGTTTAATGGAATGAGCATGTTTATGATAAATGAGATGATTTGATGCTTTGATGAACGAGTGAGTGTTTTGTCGGTTTGAGCTCGATTTTGATGAGTTTTCTGTAACTGTGAATATAATGTTTTATAACCGAAATGAGTTTTGTAATAACCATTATAGGCTCTACGTGAAGGTAAAACAGTTTTAATACAACAATGACATATTTTACTGAGACTAAGGCTTGTCATGAGATGTACATCGATACTCCACTTTGACAGCGTTGAGTGGCCTTGCTCTAATAGCATGTAAGATCGATACCTCTATTTTGGTAACAAGAGATGATCCTGCTCTGGTAGCAATGGGTGGCTTTGCTTTTATAGCATGTAAGATAGGGCCTTGCTTTGAATAGCATCTAAGACCGCAGCTGTATGACTCTGATCAAGTTTACAGCGAATCATGGCCATGTATTGATGTCGACGCTTCCCTTTATTGAGGATGTCCGCCTAGGGGACGATTTGATTGATGTGATGTGCCTATGACGATGATTTTATCTGAGTTTATTAAATGCCTAGTCTCGATTTCTTTGATGAATGATGTGTTTTACAACTGTGATTCCTATCATGTAATGAGATTTGATGTTATGATGATTTGTGATCTTTATCATGTGAATTATGATGATATCATTATTACTACCGTTATTTCTATAACGTTTTACATGCTCGAATATTTTCATCATATTGTGCTGTGATGATAATTTTATAAATTTCCCTCATCCTCCTTACTGAGCATTTTGAGAGCTCACCATTTTTCCTCCCCCCTCCAGATTTCTTGTAGTGAGCAAGATAGTGCCTGCTGCGTACGTGATATAGGCTGGTGGATAAGATCTCCCCAGGCTATCACTTGTACACGCACAAAGTATAATTCAGTTCATTTTGTATTCAGATAATGATGTAATACAAACGTTTGTATTAAGCACTTTTGGGATGTAACTAGGATAACATGAAGAAAATGAATCGTGTTTTGTGGATTATTCCCCTTTGAGATTTTATGTATTTGATGTTATGAACTCGAAATTGTATGATCTTGGGGTTAATGATTTATGATAAACACAAGTGATTAAATGACACTGTACGGGAATGCAACTCGAGTAAGAGGTTTAATATAAGAAAATTTTAAATTAGCCATATTTTTCGCGCTTCTGGGCTATCACACATTAGCTCAATCAAAAAGGCGAGGTCCAGGTGAAACTTTAGATGCCCCCGAATAAAATTATAAAAGCCAATGGGTAAAATTTTAAATGCCTCCGAGTAAATTGTAATGTGAAAAATAAAGAGAAAAATAAAAAAATAATTCTACATACTATATGTATGACCTTCGGGCATGATTTTAAAAGTCTTCAAGTAAATCTTCAATTTCTTCTCATGTAAGCTAGGTTTTTAAAGTGGTGTAACCTCTTTTCAGAAAACCACAATTTAAGTTTTCAAAATCGTAGAGTCTCTAGTAAAACGAGCATTTCTACATAATCGTAGAGCCTTTGGTGTGAGCACTTTCCAATTTAATTTTTCCAAAATTATAAAAAGAAAGTGAGGTTGAGTCAACTAAGATGAATGTCTATATCTTTGTACAATTACTATTTCACAACAAATGCATAAAGAGGGATAATTGTATACTATTTCATAACAAATGCAAATGCATAAACAGAGATAACTGTATGTGCTCTATTTTGTCTGGAGTTCTTTCAAGCATAATCAAACTCGCAAGCTCAAACCTTAAAATAGGTTTAAATTCTAGGTTTTGATTATAATTAAAATATACCGATATTTGAGTACAAGTTGTTCCTTAGTTTTGTTTTTGATTGTATTCGTTGCTAATTTAATCAAGTTAATTAATAGATTAATTTGGATTTAAGAGTAATTAAATTAATTTAAAGTAGATTTAAGATTAATTTGAATTAGAATAATTAAATTAGGATAGATTAATTTGAATTAGGATATTTATTTAAATTAGAATATATTATTTTGGATTAGAATATTTTAATTAAATTAAGATAGATTAATAGGATAATTATTAAAATGAGGATAGATTAATATATTTATTCAAATTAGAATTGATTAGATTAGAAGCAGATATCATCAGCAATACTAATTCTATATGGCAAAGTACAAAATAAAAAGAGAACCGAGAATTATTTTGAAAGGAGGAGAGTTAATAGTAAGAATCAAACATAGAGGGGGTACTTTCTGAAGGCAATAACATAGAAACCCAATTAACCCATTCTAGTAACATTAAACAATTACCCACAAACATTAGCCAACCTTGAATACCCAAAGCACAGATTGATAAACATCACAACTAGGCATGATAAATAGCTATTTGAAGCAATTCCCTAACAAACTAGAATATATAATCTTGCATGGACAAGGAAGAGAAAAAAAATCAAGGCTAGTCAGAGATTCGTGGCTAAAAAATGAGGGGAAGCAGCTGCATAGGAAGATGAGAAGACTACTAAGAAATTGGTTGCTTTCTTTCTTGTTGCCTCCTGAAGGAAGTTTCTTTTCTACATTGCATTATGTTTAGGGGTTGTGCTCAAGAAAATATAAATCACATATAGAAAACGAAAGGAAAAAAGTGAAACGGAGCAAAACAGGTAGATGTTGTGAATCAAGTAGTTGCTGACACTATGGAAAATGTGGCTAAGTTGGCAAGATCGAGTCTTTATTTTTCATTTTTGTTATACTTTATCTGCAAGCTGTTAGTGGCAACAAAATAGGAGAAGTTGTTGTTATGTAGCAAATTATTAGGACTTTCAATTATTGATTATTGCATTTAAATTAGATTTGTCTTATCCAACAAAATAAACAATATTTTTAGCCTATTTTTCCTGTGATTTTTACTTTTGCTTCTGCACTAAATCACTTGTTACTACTGTTTTAATTTAAGACCAACACATTATTTGATTACACACCACACACACAAAGCTAAACTTTTTCCCTAAAAAACCATCAAAACAATAGACTCAGAAACACCCCTCGCAGCTGTAGCTCCACTTGTATTTGATGGAGAGAATTATCAAGTTCGGGCAGTTAAGCATATCTAGAAGCAAATAACCTTTGAGATGTAGTTGAAGAGGACTACAAGATTCCTCCTCTGCTAAACAATCCAACACTTGCACAATTGAAAAATCACAAGAAAATAAGCAAAGGAAGTTAAAGGCAAGAGCTTATATGTTTTTAGCTGTCTCACCGACAAATTCACCAAAATTATGACCCTTAAATCAGCTAAAGAAATTTGGGATTTTCTCAAAGAAGTGTAAGCAGGCAATAAGAAAATCAGCAAAATTCAAGTGTTGAACTTGGTAAGGGAATTTGAAATACAGAGGATGAAGGAGTCAGAAACATTCAAAGAGTATTCTAACATACTTCTTAGCATTGTCAACAAGGTAAGGTTGCTTGGAACTGATTTTCCAGATAGTAAGATTGTGCAAAAAAATCCTTGTTATTGTACCTGAAAGATTTGAGGCAATAATCTCTTTATTCGAGAATTCTCAAGACTTGTCAAGTATCACCTTGGCAAAGTTGTTAAATACTTTGTAGGCACAAGAACAAAGGAAAATAAATGAGGTAGGAAGGCTCAATGAAAGGAGCTTTGTAAGCACAATTGTAGATCAATGAAGGTAAGAAAGGAAAGAAAAAGAAATGGAAGAAAAGTTCTACTGACTTAAATGATGCTGCTATAAACAACAATAGTAGTAGTGGAGGCACATAATGGAGTGAGTGAAAGAAAGAATAGTAATAGTGGATATGGCTAGATGCATGTTGTATGAGAAAAGGGCTACCTAAAAACTTTTGGGCAGAAGAGGCAAACACAGCCGTATTTCTATTAAACAAGCTTCCCATAAAGGCAATAAAGGGGAAGACTCAATTTGAAGCTTGGTATGGATATAAACCATCTCTATTCAACCTAAAAATCCTCGGTTGTGTTTGTTTTTCACATGTTCCTCAGGTGAAAGGGACAAGCTTGATAGGAGGGTCGAACCTAGTATCTTTATTGGTTTCAGTAATGAATAAAGGCTTACAAAATTTTTCAACCTCAAAAAAAAAAAAAGATTCTGATAAGAAGAGTTGTTCAATTTGTGAAGGATCAACAGTAGTGTTGGGAAATTGAAAAGGGAAATCAAAACATTGATATTCCATTGAATCATGGAGAGGAGGTTGATAATCCACCTATTAGAGGTACTAAACTACTTATTCATATTTATCAGAGGTGCAACGTTGTTGTTTTTGAGCCTACAGGAAATGACCAAGCTTAGAAGGATCTAAAATGGATAGCTGTTGTTGTTACCCAACAAAATAATGACGTGTTGCTGACGTCTTCGCTTCGATCTTCGTGTCACGTGTAGTCGAATTCTCTGCAAGAAAATCAATGATCAGAGGGACGTAGAGATTGTTCTCTGTGTAAGCACTCTGATGCTTAAGTCAGAAGGGAATTTCAGCAGAATTTTTGTAGAGTAAATAGAGACTTAGGTTTTTGAGTCATACCTGTTCCCTATTTATAGGGACTTATTCTGCTTGTAATTACGTACACATCCCTAGACTAAAAGTCCTTTTTTGTCTTATTTAAAATTTGTATTTAATGAATAAAATATCTGATTTTCCTCATGCCACGTGGTTATTTTTTATTGGTCCAAGTATACTAAATATTTTTATCCTCAACAATTGCTCTCCACTCTTTCGTAAATTTCAATTTTCGAAAGAGTAAAAAATATTTTTTTTATTTTTTATTTTTATTTTTTGTTAGAGTCATCCATCTGCCGGGGTCTACGCAGCTTGCGGCATATATATAAATGTCGTGGGTTGTCGGTTGTTGCTTCACTCACGTATTCTCTCGGGTGACACATTCATGATGGACTCTCGCTGCAGATTCTAGCATCAGACTCTCAGGCAGACACTCTCACAGTAGGTACGATCGTGGTAGGAACCCTTGCGGTAATCTTCTTTGCGGTAAGTACCTTCGCGGTAAGTACCCTCGCGATATAAGCTCTCGCGGCAAGACCTTTGCGGCACAAGCTCTAGCGACAAGACCCTTACGGCAGGTACACTCGTGGCATAAGCTCTCGTGGTAAGACCCTTGCGGCACAAGAACCCTCGCGGCAAGACCCTTGCGGCATAAGCTCTCGCGGCAAGACCCTTGCGGCAGAGTCATCCTTATGCCTTCATTAATTTGATCAATTCCCTCACTATGGCTAGACAAGGTAGCGAAAAACAAATTCATTCAGAGTCTTATTCTAGGCTTAGAGAGTCTGATCTTGAATTCATTCGTAATACTTTTCCTCTTCCTAAAGGCTATTATTATAGACCCTCAACTGATGCGGAACACTCACCTCAGGCTATTAGTAGTAGTGTTCCCATTCATCAAGCCTCATTAGAATTTGGATTTCATTTATCCTTTACCTGACTTCGGAGTTGCTTTCCTTCGACACTATGGCATTGTCCCTGCTCAACTTCACCCTAATGGGTGAGCGCAAGTAGTTGGGTTTACGATTATATACCTTAGATTTGATGTTACGCCACCATTCCCCTATTCAACTTCTTCTTCAGAGTTCGTAGTGTTTGAAACTCAACACATTTTAGTATTCAGAAGGTTTTTGGGAAGGGGCGAAGTAGCAAACTTTTTGGGAAGCCTCCGTCTAAGCTTCATAATTATGCCTCCTATTGGCTTATCGTCAAGATTCCTTCGACTCTACACATCCCTACTAAGTGGTGTCTTCACGGGCCTTCTAACCTCAGCCAGCTCTCTAAGTTGAGTGATGTATATGGCCCTTTTATCTCTCAGTTACAAACAAATGATGAGCGTGCTTTACTGTCCCTTTTGACATCAAAAAATATAGCTACCGTCGGTTGGGGGCGTGTTCCTATTGCTCCAACTCCCACCTTGGAGCCTGTTGTGCCTTCTCATTCCTTCGAAGAAGGCCAAAGTGTGGGACATTCCGATAATCCTTCTGATGAGAACTTAGATTGGGGTCGAGGCGAAGCTTTTGGGAGCCCCTTTCTAGATCTCCCTTCAGATGAAAGTTTAGCCAATATCCATTCCCTGGATGATTATCTTAGTTCGGGTGATTCGTATTGCATATTAGTCTACGAGTAATTTTTTTTTCTTGAATGGTTTTTCTAACTCTCTCTTTTTTATTAATCTTTCTCTCAGGAGCAGGTCCATTTGAAAGGGCTTTCGGTCGTGTGGCCGGACTTGATAGTACCGCTAGGGTTACCCGCCCTCACCCACCTAAGCGTGGACGCCCCTCGAGCTCCAGTCAAGATCAAACCAGGGAAGCTTCTTCTCGAAAGCGACTTCAAGGTGAGAGGATGAGGTCCTGTCCCGGGGGATCAGCTTCTCGACATCAGGAGAGGGGAAAACAACCAGCAGTAGAGGCTCCACTTCCTGACCCTGAGTTAGAGGAGTATCATAGGAGCAATCGGGCAGAGTGTAATATTACTCGCCTTTCTCGTATTGAGAAGCGAACCTTACACATTGAGTCGGCTATGCGGGAAGCACTAACGCTTCCGTCGATTGCTGAGCTTAATACCTCTCGGTACTCGATGGATGGTGGCATAATTGTCCGCGGTCAGAGTTTCATCGTCTATCCCGGTGTTAATGATAACGACTCGATTCATGATGCTGGAGTCGCCTCTCGCCTGGGATGGTCGACTATTCTTCCTCGGGATGAAGCGGAGCTGTTCAAGGCCTTTCTCGATCCTGAATATCGTTCTGACTACTTAATAATGCAGGTACAGTTCTATCTTTTTTATTTTTCCCTTTTCTGTCGTATTAATTCCGTCTAACTTCATTGTTCCTTATTTTATTCTCAGGCAGCTCAGCAGGTGATTGCTTGTAACGCTCGGCATAGAACATACAGAGTGAAGGCTGATATCGAGCTTGCTCAGTTAAGGGCTGAGAGATCTGAGTGGCATGATAAGAGAACTCAATATCTGAGCTCCCCGAGCGAATTGATCAACTCAAAAAGGAGAAGGAGGATCTTCGTTTCGAAAACCTCAGCCTTCAAGAGAACTTTGCCAAGGAGCGTGAAGAGCTAAAGTCTGATTATGAAACCAAGCTTTGAGATCTCTAGACTAGCAATGACGAGTTGAAGTCTGATTGTAATAGGTTGGAGGAAGAGCTCTCTAAGTTACGTAAAGAGCTTCAATCTTCCACCATCAATCCAGACGCGCGAAACCAGATTCGTTCTGAAGCTATTAGAGAATATCGTTTATCACAAGATTGTTATGATAGGAAGCTTACATTCTCTACTGGCTTTGTTAAATATGGTTTCTACATGGCGTGCTCTTAGTTGGAGAAAGAGAGATCAGGTGAGACTTTCCCTGAACTACAATGGTCAAGGCAGTTGGAGCAGTATGCCAACAAATTTGGAGATTGGGCAGGTTATGAGCCTAATGGTGAGAACTTTACAAATTATACAGAGTGGCCAGCTCATGATGATCTCTCAAATTTGTCAGGTCCTTGGGAGCTTCGTCAGCAAGGAATGATTGATGCCTTGGATGACTTAGAAGGTGAATCGGATTCTGCTGATAGAGGAGCCTCTCCACCTGCTGAGGAGTAGTTTTAATTTTCTTGTTTTATTGTTTAACATTTTAGGAAGTTCGATTTGTGATTTATAGAGAGTTTTGTTTTTTCTCAGAAATGTTGACGTATTTCTCTCATATTAATATGACGATCTATTTTGCATATTCTCATTTTAAGTTTCTTTTATAGCTTGCCTCACATACTTTTTGTTTAAGGCCTTTCATTTTATTTGAGGCTTACACACACTTTTTCACTTCAAGTATTTTAATTATTTACTTAGGTGCGTGGCTTACCTCGTGCATTTTTTGCTTCAAGCTCTTTTCTTAGCTTAGGTGCGTGGCTTACCTCACACACTTTTCGCTTCAAGCCCTTATACTTTTCTCTTTATGGCTTAACTCGCGCACTTTTCGCTTCAAGCCGTTTTCTTAGTTTAGGTGCGTGGCTTACCTCGCGCATTTTTCGCTTCAAGCCCTTGCATTGTTTTCTTTATGGCTTACCTCGTGCACTTTTCACTTTAAGCCCTTTTCTTAGTTTAGGTGCGTAGCTTACGTCGCGCTTTTTTCGCTTCAAGCCCTTACACTTTTTTCTTTATGGCTTACCTCGTGCACTTTTTGCTTCAAGCCCTTTTCTTAGTTTAGGTGCGTGGCTTACCTTACGCATTTTTCGCTTCAAGCCCTTGCACTTTTTTCTTTATGGCTTATCTCACGCACTTTTTGCTTCAAGCTCTTTTCTTAGTTTAGGTGCGTGGCTTACCTTGCGTATTTTTTTCTTCAAGGCCTTGCACTTTTTTCTTTATGTCTTACCTCGTGCACTTTTCGCTTCAAACCTTTTGTTTTGGGTGCTTAGCTTACCTCGCATACTTTTCGCTTCAAGCTTTTGCATTTTTTTCTTTACGGCATACCTCGCACACTTTTGGCTTCAAGCCTTTTGTTTTAGGTGCTTAGCTTATCTCGCGTATTTTTTGCTTCAAGCCCTTGCATTTTTTTCTTTATGGCTTACCTCGCACACTTTTCTCTTCAAGCCTTTTTCTTAGTTTAGGTGCGTGGCTTACCTCATGTATTTTTCGCTTCAAGCCCTTGTACTTTTTTTTCATGGCTTACCTCGTGCACTTTTCGCTTCAAGCCCTTTTCTTAGTTTAGGTGCGTGGCTTACCTCATGCATTTTTTGCTTCAAGCCCTTGCACTTTTTTCTTTATGGCTTACCTCGTGCAATTTTTGCTTCAAGCCCTTTTCTTAATTTAGGTGCGTGGCTTACCTCGAGCATTTTTCGCTTCAAGCCCTTGTACTTTTTTCCTTATGTCTTACCTCGCGTACTTTTCGCTTCAAGCCTTTTGTTTTGGGTGCTTAGCTTACCTCGCGCACTTTTCGCTTCAAGCTCTTACACTTTTTTCTTTACGGCTTACCTCGCGCACTTTTCACTTTAAGCCTTTTGTTTTAGGTGCTTAGCTTACCTTGCGCACTTTTCGCTTCAAGCTCTTGCATTTTTTTCTTTACGGCTTACCTCTCGCACTATTCGCTTCAAGCTCTTGCATTTTTTTCTTTACGGCTTACCTCGCGCATTTTTCGCTTCAAGCCTTTTGTTTTTGGTGCTTAGCTTACCTCGGACACTTTTCGCTTCAAGCTCTTGCACTTTTTTCTTTACGGCTTACCTCGTGTACTTTTCGCTTCAAGCCTTTTGTTTTGGGTGCTTAGCTTACCTCGGACACTTTTCGCTTCAAGCTCTTGTACTTTTTTCTTTACAGCTTACCTCGCGTACTTTTCGCTTCAAGCCTTTTGTTTTGGGTGCTTAGCTTACCTCGTGCACTTTTTTCTTTACGGCTTACCTCGCGCACTTTTTGCTTCAAGCCTTTTGTTTTAGGTGCTTAGCTTACCTCATGCATTTTTCGCTTCAAGCCCTTGCATTTTTTTCTTTATGGCTTACCTCGCGCACTTTTCGCTTTAAGCCCTTTTCTTAGTTTAGGTGTGTAGCTTACCTCGTGCATTTTTCGCTTCAAGCCCTTGCACTTTTTTCTTTATGGCTTACCTCGCGCACTTTTCGCTTCAAGCCCTTTTCTTAGTTTAGGTGCGTGGCTTACTTCACGCATTTTTCGCTTCAAGCCCTTGCACTTTTTTCCTTATGGCTTACCTTGCGCACTTTTTGCTTCAAGCCCTTTTCTTAGTTTAGGTGCGTGGCTTACCTCGCTCATTTTTCGCTTCAAGCCCTTGCACTTTTTTCTTTATGTCTTACCTCACGCACTTTTCGCTTCAAGCCTTTTGTTTTTGGTGCTTAGCATACCTCGCGCACTTTTCGCTTCAAGCCTCTTGTTTTGGGTGCTTAGCTTACCTCGCGTACTTTTCGCTTCAAGCTCTTGCACTTTTTTCTTTACGGCTTACCTCGCGCACTTTTCGCTTCAAGCCTTTTGTTTTAGGTGCTTAGCTTACCTCACGCACTTTTGCTTCAAGCCTTTTGTTTTGGGTGCTTAACTTACCTCACGCACTTTTCGCTTCAAGCTCTGGCACTTTTTTCTTTACGACTTATCTCGCACACTTTTCGCTTCAAGCCTTTTGTTTTGGGTGTTTAGCTTACCTTGCGCACTTTTTGCTTCAAGCTCTTGCATTTTTTTCTTTAAGGCTTACCTCGCGCACTTTTCGCTTCAAGCCTTTTGTTTTGGGTGCCTAGCTTACCTCACGCACTTTTCGCTTCAAGCTCTTGCACTTTTTTCTTTACGGCTTACCTCGCGCACTTTTCGCTTCAAGCTCTTGCAAACCTTTTGTTTTGGGTGCCTAACTTACCTCGCGCACTTTTCGCTTCAAGCTCTTGCACTTTTGTCTTTACGGCTTACCTCACGCACTTTTCGCTTCAATCTCTTTCACTAAGTATGGTTAAAAATTTCAATAGGCAATGAATTATTAATAAATCATAAATAAATGAAATTTCAATCCATGGTTTGATAATGAAAATAAATAAACAAAAGCTTTACGGCTTTAAATGATTGGTATTTCATGTATTCGCAATCTTCCTGCAGTGTAAGCTTTTCGATCCAATCATTCTCCTAATTCTGTAACGTCCTTCCCAGTTTGCTCTGAACTTCCCTTCTTCTTTCAAGGCATTGGTGATGGGTTAGATACCTCGACGAGTGTAAGGGTTTCTTTTCTTTGGACTTCTTTACCTGTAGTTGATGCAATATTACACGTTCTCGCTTTTCTCTGATCTCCTCGGACTTGCCCTACACCTTTGGGAGTTGGAAACTTCATCAATAGATAACATGGGGAGAGTATGACTCTCATATCACTCAATAATGGTCATCCGAGAATAACATTATAAGCTAGAGATGCTGATTTGACCACCATAAACAAAACCTGCCTTGTAACACTCTTAGGATCTTTACCCAAAGTAACAGGTAATTCAATCGACCCTGCCACCTTTATTTTCTCTCCTACGAAGCCAAACAGGGGAGTAGTTGCGGGCCTCAAACTGTCTTCATTCAAATTCATTTTCTTAAAACAATCCCAATAGATAAGGTTCACTGAGCTTCCATTATCTACCAGAATTTGACTTATTGGATGCTTAGCCACAACAGCCAATATGACCATAGGATCATCATGTAGGATAATAACATCTCCCTAATATGTTGGCGTGAAAGTAATCGCCTCTTCATTTTCAGGTACCTTCATTACAGAATGGATCTTGTACGCTTACCTAGCATATGCTTTTTGAGAAATAGATGAGCCACCAGTCGCGCATTCTCCACCAGAGATAACATGAATGGCGACCCCTGTAAGCTCATTATCCATTTGTTGATTCCTACGCTCTTCCTATCTTGCCTCATTTCCTCTATCTTCGTCCTTTCTTCTATTTGCTCTGTTATCATTGCACCTATCTCGCGGTCTGTTGTCTCTTCTACCACGGCAGGATATTGGTTTCTTTCATTCCTCTATATGTAATGGTCTAACAGCCCTTCTCTAGCTAATCTCTCAAGCCGATTCATTAACTCACGACATTTTTCAGTCGAATGACCAAAGGCGAAGTGGAAGCTACAATAGGACCTGAGGTCTCGTCCCAGATTTTCCTCTCCTCTCCTGGGAAATTAAAGCATCCCAGTTCTTTCTATCATCGCTAGGATTGAAGTGCATGGTTCGGTAAACTGCGTGTAATTATCATATTTCAATTTTAAGGCTTTATTTGATCTTCCTACATTTTTATCATCGGGCTTTCTTTCCCGTTTCCTTCCTTATTTAGAGTCTCGTGTTAGTATCATTTTCATCACCTCCTCTTGGGTGATATACTTGTTTGATATAGAGAACAAGTCTGAAATCGTCGTTGACTGATCCAAAGACAGTGATTCTTGGAGTTTTTCAGACCTTCTCCCTTGCAGCATGGCTGTCATCGCTATTCCCACTTGTAGATCCCGTACCTCAAGAGTAGCATCACAAAATCGATCTATGTAACTCTTTAGTGACTCTTTATTCCCTTGTCTCAAGGTGAGTAAATAGGTGACCTCCTTCCTTTTCTGGCTGTTTATCACAAAAGCCCTCAAAAATTCGCTCCTCAGTTGATCGAAAGATGAGATCGACCCTTCTGATAAGTTGTTGAACCACTTCAGAGCATGGCCAGTTAAGGTTAGGGAGAACGCCCTGCACATGATCTCATCTTCTCATCCATGTAGTAGCATCAATGACTCATAATTTTCAGCATGGTCATAAGGGTCAGTCTTCCCAGCATATGTTGTCATTTGCAGCATTTTAAACTTTGGGGGTAATGGTTTTCCCATGATTGTTGTGCTGAATGAGATTCTTCTCCTCTGGTTCTCTTCAGTCGGAACCAACTTTTTCTCCTCCAAGATTTGTTCAACCATTTTCTTCATATCAAGAGCACCATGTGTTGTGGATGTAGGTTTATTTTGGACCTTACATGAATTGGCTTAATCGTAATTAACTTCCTCTCTCTCATTATCATGCATTTGGTTCTGACGGGCTTTAGGTCGAGAATCGACCATGTCAGCTTCAGGGTTCCATGTCGGATCTGCTTTTGAGTTTCTTTCGGTATGTGTGCATGTTATTTCGATGCTTCTAACCCCACTATTTGGTGGAACATCCGTATTCTGGTACAAAGGATCTTCTGTATTCAGATACCCAGAATCTACCATAGTCGAATTCTCAAAGCTCTCACTGCATCTCCGGCCACCGACAATCTCTCGGGTCGCATTCCTTGCCCCCTAACATAGTGGTTCTCCAAAACCCTGATGCCTCCGATGAATTGGATTCTCGCGAGTAGGATCTCTTGTAGTTTGATGTCTTTGGTGTTCCGACCCTTCATGCTCAGGGCCTCTCATACCCTAGGACCTCATATCTTCTGCTACTTCATGTCTAGGGCCTTCTGAAACTTTTCGTATGGGATCTTGGGCACCCTTTCGCCTCAATTCCTTTGTAGCCTCTCGCATCAGATCAACTGCAACCTCATGTAACAGTTCTCCAGTTACCATGCCTGCAGGATTTCGCGCCATCCAATGATCAAAGTCTCGCGCGCACTGGCCGTAAGAGCCATGAGCAGGCATGTCATGAGGGGTAGGTGCAGACATGCCGTGAGGATGTTGTGCGGCCATGCCGTGAGGATCAACTGCGAGCATGCCATGAGGATGCTGTGCAGCCATGTCGTGAGGATCAGTAGCGGGTATACCGTGAGGGTCAACTGCGGGCATGCTGTAAGGATACTGTACGGCCATGCCGTGAGGGTCAGCTGCGACCATGCCGTGAGGATGGTGTGCGGCCATACCGTGAGGATCACAAGTGGGCATGTCGTGAGGGTCAACTACGGGCATGCTGTGAGGGTCCAGAGTGGCCATGCCATGAGCGTCAGCTAAGGGCATGCCCTGAGGATGTTGTGCGGCCATGCCGTGAGGGTCAGCTACGAGCATGTCGTGAGGATGTTGTGCGGCCATGCCGTGAGGATCAGCTGCGGGCATGCCGTGAGACTCTTGCGCAACACTTCCTTCTCCTACCAAATTTCGTATAGTAACCGACAAATTCACTTGCGGAAAGGTGCCTTTGAACAGGTTCACCATAGCACGCAAGGTCTGAACGGTTTCCTCTCCTTGTTTCTTCATAGCCTCAAATTCAGCTACGGCAATTATCATCATGCTAGACCCTCTTTCTCCTCGGTGTCCATCACTCGTGTTATCAATTGGAAAACTTACTGAATCTTCATTCTCCTCACTTCTTATTGTTGTTGATCGAGTTCTCACCATTACTGTAAAGCTAAAAACTTTTCTTTCGATTCCCACAGACGACGCCAATTGTTGTTACCCAACAAAATAATGACATGTTGCTGACGTCTTCGTTTCGATCTTCGTGCCACGTGTAGTCGGATTCTTTGCAAGAAAATCAATGATCAGAGGGTCGCATGGATTGTTCCCTGCGTAAGCACTCCAACGCTTAAGTCAGAAGAAAATTTCAGCAGAGTTTTTGTAGAGTAAATAGAGACTTAGATTTTTGAGTCATACATGTTCCCTATTTATAGGGATTTATTCTGCCTGTAATTACGTACACATCCCTAGACTAAAAGTCCTTTTTTTCTTATTTAAAATATGTATTTAATGAATAAAATATCTGATTTTCCTCATGCCACGTGGTTATTTTTTATTGGTCCAAGTATACTAAATATTTTTATTCTTAACAGCTACAATGCAGAAGGAGCTGAATATGAATGAGAAAAAATTAGACTTAGGAGCTGGTTGAAAGACTTGAGAATCAAAATATTATTGGTGTCAAATGGGTGTTTAGAAAAAAAAAATTGAATACTGATGGCTCCAGCAACAAGCACAAAGCTAGATTTATGGTAAAAGGTTTTGTTCAAGTGTTGGTATTGATTTTTCAGAGACATTTATTCCTGTTGCATGACTAGACATCATAAAATGTAGCTAGCATTAGTTGCTCAAAATGGATGAAAGGTATTTCAACTTGATGTCAAATCAGGCTTTCTCAATGGTCATCTGCAGAAGGAGATTTATATTGAACAACTTGAAGGCCTTACTGTGAGAGGATAGAAAGGTAAGGTCTATCTGTTTAAAGAAGGCTCTATATGGTTAGATGCAGGCACCTAGGGCCTGGTATAGCAGAATTGATGAGCACTTGCTAGGTTTAGACTTTGTGAAAAGCCAAAGTGAATTCACACTATATGTTAGACATTATAAACTAACATTGTGATTGTTTCATTATATGTTGATGATCTCTTAGTAACAGGAATTGATGCGATGCTTATTGAGCAATTTAAGAAGGAAATGATGAAGGTTTTTGAAATGACAGACTTTAGTGAAATGACATATTTCTTTAGCATGGAAATTAGACGAAACATGCAAGGTGTGTTTATTTGTTAGAGGAAATATGCTAAGGAAGGTTTAAAGAAATTGCATATGGAGAATTACGAACTGATGAGTACTCATATGAATCAAAAAAAGAAACTAAGTAAAGAAGATGATCTAAAAAAGTGGAAGAGATTAACTACCAAAGTCTCATTAGATGCCAGATGTATCTCACAGCAACTAAGTCTTACATTCCGCATGTTTTGAGTGTTTTGTCAAGGTTTATGCGCTATGCCAATGAAGTGCTTTTTAAAGGAGTCGAACGTGTATTCTTAAATCTGTTAAATGGACTCTTAGTTACGGAGCCTTGTTTTGCTATAATCAAAATTTTCTATTTTATGGATATTTTGATAGTGATTGGGCACGGCCCTTACATGATATGAAGAGTACCTCAAGGTACTGTTTCACTTTAGGCTCAAAAGTGTTTTCATGGAGCTCCAAGAAGTAGGAGATTGTGGCACAATCAATTGCTACAGCTGAATCAATTGTTGCCACTACAGCTGTAAATCAGGCCTTATGGCTTATGAAAGTTTTGACTGATTTGCATATGGAGCATAAGGAGGGCACAAAGGCATTTGTTGATAATCAAGCAACAATTGCAATCTCCAACAATCCTGTTTTTCAGGGGAAGACAAAGCATTTTAATATTAAGTTGTATTTCTTAAGGGAAGTACAGCAGAATAGTGAAGTATGTTTGCTGTATTGTAAGACTAATGATCAGATCGCTGACGTATTTACCAAGGAACTCCCTGGAAGCAGGTTTGAATTTTTGAGAAAGAAGCTTAGAGACTGCAACTAAAGAAGCAAGGAGGAGTGTTGAAGTTGTGCATCAAGTAGTCGCTGACATCATGGAAGTAGTGGCTGAGTTGGCAAGACCAAGTCTTTGTTTTTTATTTTTGTTCTACTCAATCTGCGAGCTGTTAGTGACAACAAAACAGGAGAATCTGTTGTTATGTAACAGATTATCAAGACTTCCAGTTATTGGTTGATGTATTTAAAATAGATTTGGCATATACAGTAGATTAAGCAATATTTTTAGCTTTTCTTCTTGTAATGTTACATGTCATAACTTTAAGTGTTTGATGTTTTCTTTGCTAGTTTGTTTTTTACTATATTGGACTAATTTAGAACATAACAATCATTGACTTGTTAATGACATGAGAATTTGGATGCAAACATGTCATAGTTGAGTCTGAATCTTTTTTTGCAGTGAAAAAGTTATTATAACCTTTAAAAGGGTATGATCCCCTTTTTTAACTTTCAATTCTTATTTTTAGTATAGTCACCATTTAAAAAACAAATTACTATTTTTCTATTTACGAGTTATAGGAGTCAGAATTTAAATTCTAATTTTGTTAAAATGTATTCGATGTTTTATATGAAATATCAAATTTCAATAAATGTTACAATTATATAATGATTTTTATATATATTTGATTAATTATTGTATTACAATTAAAATTTTAATATGAAATAAATATAATAAAGTAGTATAATAATTGTTTTTATAATAAAATCAAATGTTATATTTAATAATATATTTATTATTTATTATTACAAATATAATAAACATAATATTGAAAATTATTTGATAATGAATATTATATTGTGTTTTAAAATAATTTTATTTAATAATTGAATGTAAATATTTAATATTTATTTTGTTGATAATAAATTATTGATATAATTATGTAATAAATAAATAATGATTGTTTTAAAATTTTATAAATTTTAATTAGAAAAAGTGTATTATTATTTATTTATTTAATTATTTTTAATATAATAATTATATAATTATAATTTGGGCTTTCTCGGGTTATAAATTCGAGCTTTTTCGGGTTTCAAATCGGGCCGGTTTCAGGTTCGGTTCGTATCGGGCTCAGACTTTTTCGGGCTCGGGCTTTATCGGGCTCGGGCTTTTTCAGGTCGGGCTTTTCTCGGGCTCGGGCCTTTGACTTTTTGGTCAATTCGGTCCGGTCTCGGGTTCGATCTCGGGCGGGCTCGGGAGAGTTTTCAGGCTCGGGCCAACTTTTGCCAGCTCTAGCCATAATGGTGGAAGTCTAAGAATTCCAATAGGGAATTGAGGTTATTCTGAAGATGAAATCTTTAAGTTAACTGCAAGTTGTAGCACTTAAAGAATTTCTAAGTATAAGTTTTCATATAAATTTTATTGAGTAATATATGATTTAAACGGGAGATTTTGAAAAGTAATCAACACTTATTTTGTATAATAAAAATAATAGTTGAATTTAAAATTTTAATAAATCAAATAAGAAACGAATGGTGATTGTTTGATGATGAAATTCTTAAGGTGACCTTAAGTAGGTAACATTTAAGGAATTTCTAGGTATAAATCTTCATTTAAATTTTTCTAGGAGTAATGGATGATTTAAAAGAGAAATTTTGAAAAGTAATCTATATGTATTTTATATAATGAAAATAAAATAATAATAATAATAATAATAATAATAATAATAATAAATAAAGGTATAAAATAATTTAAAAAGATTAAATAATAAAGATAAATAAAAGTTATATCGATGAAGAAAGTCTTAAGATGATTGCAAGTAAGTAGCACCTAAAAATTTTCTAGGTAAGAAATTCCTTTAGGGTGTATTTAGATAAGGGATTTCAAAAAAGGAATCAATTTCAATCAGTATGTTCAAAAGTTCAAAATTCAATTTTCTTATTTTTCAAAAAAAATTGAAAAATTAAAAGAAGAAATTTGAGTATCTCAAAAACCTTCTTGAAAATCCACATAAATAGGTAATTTTTCAAAATTCATCTAAAGCTACTCATATTTTATTGCATATAACCCACAAATAAGTACAAAAGCAAAAAAATAAAATTATTTCATTTAAATATATCATACATTTTTTTATATTTTTAATAATATCTATACATTTTTACAAATCTAATGATATCCATATTGGATATTTTATTTTATATTTTTTTTATATTTAATATCATTATTTTATTTTATAATTAATTTTTATTTTTATCAAATTCTAATAGTCAAAATTTCTTTCTAAAAAAATTCATCCAAAAACGAAAATTATTTTCGAATTGATGAATTTTGAAATGTTTTAAAATTCTTCAAAATTTTAAAATTTCTTATCCAAACACATTTTTAGATTTTTACTAATGTAATGGAAAATCTGTAGGATAATTTCAATAAAAACTGATAAATATTCATTTTCATGATAAAGTAAAAAAAATTCAAAAATAAAAATGAACTAAGAATTAATAAATAAAAAGTAAAAAATAAATTAAAAAGAAAACTAACATTTCAAAGCCTAGTAGCTCTTAGTATTTCTTTATTCATTATTGATTGACTTAAGTATTTAAATCACTCCAAATTATTTAAGAGATAAAATGGTCTCAAAATTAAATTTTTAACCATTGATTAACATAAGGACTAACTATATTCTGCAAAATTAAAAAATTTGGGACGAGTGACCCATTTTTTATACTAATGAACTAAAGTTGAGTTAGAATCAAACCTTAGGGACCTATGAAATTTTCTCTAAAAATAATAAAAGATAGTAATAATGATAATAATAAATAAAAAATGTAAAAACTAGAGATTTTACCAATGAAGAAATCTTGTGAGTGTATAATTTTTGAGAAATTTCTAAGTCAGAAATAACTTTTTCAAATTTGATCAAAGTGTTGGAGGATTAGGAAATAATTTCAATATAAAAATATTTCAATTTTATTCTAAAAATAATAAAATAAATTTTATAAGTTGAGATAAGAATTGAAAATATAAGCTCCGACAAGGGAGCCCCTTCATAAATGAATGAGTGTGTTCTTATGAATACTTCTAAGGTGAGAAAACTTCTTTAGGAATTCAATCAGAGTGGAGGATTGCTAAAGAAGTTTTGCAATAGTTAAAATAAAATATAAGAAGAACAATAAGATGAAGAAGAAGATAATAATAATAATAATAATAATAATAATAATAATAATTCAAATTAAGGCTAATTATGATAGGTTGTGATCAATTTATATCGTCTAGGACGAATGTTATGAGATTTCTAATCCTTCTCCACAGGTAAATGAACTTCCGAATCCTAAACTCAAAAATATAGACCAGTCCTTAGCGTCAATTAAGTGACCAATCACATCTATAAAAAAGATTAGTGCGACTTCTCATTTTATGTCAAGCGATTTGGTATAAGACTTAAATCATTATGACACCCTAGATGATTTTCTGAATTGGAAGAAATGTACAAATATTAATACATGATGAAATATAGGAATAATAAAATGTGTGTGTGTGTCTGTCTATATATATACACATAAGCTTATAGCTTTCTAGAGAGTTATTCGATTGCTTCTTTATGAACATTCGAATATCTTTATTTCCCTCACTTTTTTTCTTTAAACCTTCGAATAGGTATTCAAATTAAAAACGTAGGGGTCGTTTCCCCCCGTAATTTTTTTTTTGTCATTTGATTTCGTCATTTGGTTTGGTTATTTTTTCCCTGTCAATTATTTTATTTTACCTACAGTACCAATTTTTTTAAAAAATTCGGGGTAAAAGGATTACCTCTGGATCCTTAAGTATTTTCAGATTTCCAGTGTTAAAATTTTTTTTCCTCTTATTTTACCCTCAATTTACTTGACATTTGAACTACTTTACCCCTAAACCTATTTAACATTACAACTAAACCAATATCTATTGCCTTTCCCTCTCACTGACTCTCTCATCCATCCCTCTCACAAACACTCTGCCTATGCCTCTCAAAGTCGCTCACGGGCGCTCTCTGCCTCTTGCTCTCACAGCCGTTCACGGACGTTCTCTGCCTCTCTATCTCACAACCGCTCTCGAGTCTTTCCCTCTTAAAGACTTTGTCGCCTCTCCCTCTCACAGAATCTCTCGCCTCTCTGTCTCACAAATGCTCTTTGCCTCTTCCTTCTCACAGTCGCCCTCTGCCTCTCCCTTTCACAGTTGCCTTGAGCCTCTCCCTTTCACAGATTCTCTCGATCGCTCTCTGCCTCTCCCTCTCTCACAGATTTTCTCGGTTGGTTTAGTTTTTATCAAAGTGTTATTGTAAATATCGAAAATTTTCAATATATTTGATGTTGTCTATAAATAATAATTTGGATAATTAAGAATAAATGTGTGAATATGAGAGTGTAATTTGAGTATAAGTATGAGACTAAATATATTTTTAAAAAATCATACATGATAAAAAATTATTAAATAACAAATAAATAAATAAAAAATGAATGAAAAGAAAAAGGACATGTTCACGATGGAATGAAATGATGGAAAGTAATTATGGCATATATATATATATATATATATATATATATATATATATATATATATAATGAAATGAAAATGAAAAGAAGTGATGTTGATGTCTTGGCAGAAATTGAAAACGTGAGAAAGGAATGCTGAAGATGAGACCAAACTGAGAAAGGGCTGGTAAAAAAATATATATTTATATTACTGAAACAATAACAGGGAAGTCAGACCAAAAATGGGTTGTACCGTGTCCAGGTGGTTTCTTGAAGAAATGAAGGTGAGGACTGACCGAGGTAGAGGATGCGAGGAGGAAATGGGGGCAGGAATGGAAATGACGAACGAAGTTGGTAGAGAGGAAATGATGAAACGTGAAAGAGGCGAGAGTCTGCTACTATAAGGCGGGACTAAATCGAGGAAAAAAAAACTGAAACGGGAGGAAGAGAGATCAAGAAAGTAAGGGAAGCCATTGGTGCCCCATTTTGTTTCTTAAAATTTCAAGGGAAACAGAGGAGAAAACGAACAGTAGAGGAATGAGGTGAGTGAACTGAAATGAAGGAGCTGATCAAGGGAGAAGATAGAGGTGAAATGAGAGGAAAATTAGGAAGGTAAAGACATAAGGTAAACCTTGTTGCAGCCTTCGATGAATGAAGAAACAGAGGCCATAGTTCACAGGTGCAGCAACTGATCAAGGTAGCCAAGGCGCTGTCGCACAAGATAGTGAGGCATCGAAAGCAGGGGTCTTCGATGCCAATGGGGTAGTATGTGCAGGGGCCAAGGTTTAGGAAATTCGGTGCTGTTTAGGCACATGTAAACAGAGGGAAGAGAAGAAGAAAAAAAAAGTAGCCAACGGAGCATTGAAGCAAGGTGGTACCGGGGTTGTCGAAGGATTTATATGGGTAGTGTAACGTTCAGTTTCTTTTCTTTCTTAATAAAATAATAATAATAATAGTATAAAAAAAAAGTGAGAATAATATCGGGCGACACCAATTTTTTCCCTCATCTTTTTTTTTATTTCGTTCCCTCCCTCTCCCCTGCGTTTTTTCTCCAACAGCTTTTTTCCTTCTGTCAGTCTTCGTTCCTCACCGTCGGCTACCCGAGACCGCACCAACAGGTTAACGGTCTTCCCCCCTTCCACCGAAAAAAATCTTCTCTCTTCCTTTCACCCAAAATCTAAGACCCAAAAAAAAAAAATTCCCTTGTTTGTGTGCTAACCAAACCGAAGAAGATGAACGTCGGTGTCTCTCCGACCAGCTAGCTCCGGTGACCACCTGCACTTCCATTTTTTCGGTTCACGTTTTCCCCAAATTCTCTCTGACCTCAACAGTAGCCAAATACAGATAGTACTCATTTATCTGTTATCCCATTGTTGAATTAGAAAATTTCTAGAGAGATCCGAATAGGTTTAGAAATACCAGGTCAAAGAAGTCTATAGGTAATGTAGGGTTTGCAAGGTAATGGATAATATATCCTCATAATCTCAGAATATTATGGTGATTAGATTTAACTGATTACAATTTTGACGTGGGCTCTGTAACTGTGTGGAGAATTTATTTATACTGGTTGAGTTTGGTGGAATACTAGCGTGCAAAGGAAGTATACTGAATAGTCGTTGCGTCTAGTGGACAACTGTAAGTAAATATACAGTCTACAAATTTAATTAACTATTTTGTTCTGAAATATTTTGCAGTGATATGAGATTTTGTTTGATCTTTCGAAATTCTGTTTAAATATATATAAATAAGTAAATAAATAATACAATAAGTTTTTCGTTGAGATATTTAAAAATATATATTTAGTTCTTTTGTACAAAAACTCCGTATTTAGATTAAACCTCATGCCAAATAAATTTGATTTAAGGGAAGTAGATTAAAATTTTGTTTTAAAAACCGTGGGAGCCATCTCTAGAATCCCTGATGGGTACTAAGTGTTACACGTGTATTTATTGTAAGACTAAATCATTTTGGTACACCTACTGTATGGGTTCCCCTAAAAAGAAATCGGGAACAGTTTGGCTTATCCCGAGGCGATAGGTGCCAGTGTTGTCTGGCCCACGAGACTGACTCAGATCTATGATCATAGATAGCGCCCTAGAAATAGAGAGTCCGTTGCATTGACAGCTACAGTGCCTTTTGATAAGGTTGTACCTAATGCATTTACACTTCAACATCAGTATACAACTTTTGTATATGTATCTAATTTCGGTGTTCGTATTTGATTTTGCGATATATGTATGTATAATTGATATCTATTTGAAATTTGATTTCTATATCAAAAAATCTGAAATTTGCACTCGAATTCTATGTTAGATTTTGACTTTGTGATATAATTACTTTTTCCCAAATGAAATTACCTTTCCGATGACATTGTTTTACTTAGCTTATGTTTTATAAAAGCTGTATGTTTGTCTGTTTGGATTTGATTTTGAATGTAAGGCATGAGGGTCTGTATGAAACTAATTTTTGTTTTCAGTAACTGCATATTTGCTTACTGGGTTTTCCATAAAACTCACCCCTTCCTTCCTCTCCCAGATTAAGGCAGTGCGAGTTTCAGAGATTTTTGTCATACTTTTGAGACAACCGGGCTTCCACCGAGGTATATTTTGTACGGTGGATATATATATTTATATGTTGAAACAGTATTAAAGTTTCATGGTGTACACTCGTAAGAGGGTTGGGATGTAAACATGTTGTGGACTGTAATTTTGTTGATGCTGATATATATATATATATATATATATATATATATATATATATATATATATATATATATATATATATATATATATATACACAATCTTTATGATCATTATTGCGTCATATGAAATTTATTATAATATGGATGAAATATGAAAGTTTTCGAAATTGTGAAATTTTAGGTATAAATAATTGGAAATAAACTGCATGTGAAGTAGATTTCAAGTGATTATTGAGACTGTTTAAATTAAAGGATAGTCGACGGTACACGTCAAAATTTAGGAAATCACTTTTAGTTAGTGAGGACCTGTAAAGAGTCGAAAGGAATGATTGAAGCGTAGGTAGTCTACCACAAACACATACAAACGATAAGAAAAGTGAAAGCGCGAAATCGACCCTAAATTTATGGCTTCCGAAATTGAATCTGTAAGTTTGGGGTGTTACAGGTAGTCTTGAAACCAATGAGATATGGTTGCTTAATGTTGACTTGTATACAAAAACTTGAGTGAAGGAGTTGTTGGAAAACTAGGTCTCTGGTAAGAACCGAGGCTCGGTTGAGTTGTGAAGAATAGAACCGAGCAAGACACCAGCAACGATGCCTCTCAACTGATTGTTGGGGAGCCAAAAACAGAGGTGAACGGGGGGCACAAGCTGACAAAGTGGTGAAATGGTGAAGAAGAGGTCAGGCCGAGATGATGACAGGAATGTGATTAGTAGATAAGGAGGCTAGCAAGAGTAGCAACCTGAGGCTAAGATGAAGAAAATACTGAGTAGTGGAAGCTGGCATCGGGTAAGAGCAGGTATGAAAGGTGGAGGCCAGACCTCGGGTAGAGACAGAGCAGAATGGTGGAGTGGGTATGATGATGTCGATGATGACCGAAGGTAAACTAAAGGAAAAGTGGCGGCGCTGAGTGATGATCAGTGATGGTGAACAGGATCCTCGGGTGATATTGGAAAAAGAAGAAGAAAAAAACAAAGAACAAATTGGCTTTGGCGGGAAGAGAAGGAAATTTAAAAAAAAAAGATGAACAGTAAAAAAAAAAGTTTTATTTTTGGATATATATATATATATATATATATATATATATATATATATATATATATATATATATATATAACTACATGGAAAATAGAATCAGAGGCATCGAGGAAATCGAGAAAACCCGAGGGAAAGGTGATCGAAAATATTTATTCAAAATTTTCGGTGAAAATAAGTCGGAAGGGCCGAGCTCGTCGACTCGCTAAGTTGAAGCAATCAAGGGTTATGGACAGACATCGAGGTAAGGAATTTATGCAAGTTTTAGAGATAACTGTACGTATTTTATGATTTTTAGTGTATTTTCCTTAGGTAAGTAAGGGTTCAATTTTGACGCATCGTAGGTAACTCGAATAAATAAGATACTAAGAATACAAATTTCGGTGTAGGAGAATCGTAAAAGGATTTAAAGGAGATACTTGGAGGCGTCACTACTCGAACTTGGAATTTCGGATAAATCGAGGTAAGAGGGTATAATTTAAAATGGTAATAGTTTACTTTTTGAACCGCGATTAAGGAAGATGCTTGAATTTTCAATACGTTCGACAAATGTTTAAAAAAAATTTACGGTTAGACCACTCTTCAGCCTAGGATTTCGTTTGACTATGTTTTGAATTCAAGGAAAACTTACAAAGATTTGAACTATGATTTTCGAGCATGTTTTCTGCTTTTGTCTTCTGAGTAAGAGCGTGATTTCTGAATTAGTTTTCTGAATAAAATCATGTTTCTGAATTTGTCTTCTGAATAAGTGTATGCTTCTGAATTTGTTTTCTGAACAAGAACATGTTGTCTGAATTTGTATTCTGAATAATTGCATATCTCTGAATCTCTGAAATTGTCTTTTGAATAAGATGGATGCATTTCGATTTTTTTTTATATAAGAAAACTATAGTATGTTTTGAGACTACGGGCCACTTATGTTGTATACTAACGCTTGTCATGCTCGCCATTATGGCGTCTGAACTCCGCCTTTGTGGCATCTGAACTCCGCCTTTGTGGTGTCTGAACTTCGCCTTTGTGGCATCTGAATTCCACTTTCGGGTGTGTTGAGTTAATATATTTTGAAATGACAAAACAAGTAAATTCAATAATATAAAGATGATACAAAAACATATTTAGAGGTTATCAGTACCAGAAATTGAGTTCCTGAAGATGAGAGATCGATCTGGTGGTATGAGAGATCGATCTCCTGGGTTTTCTTGGATAAGAGATCGATCTCATAAAGACTTGAGATCGATCTGCTAAGGTTTGAACATGTACAAAGGTATTGAGGAAGGTTGAGATCGATCTGTAAGGGTTATAAGATCGATCTGCCTAATACAGGATGTTGATGAGATCGATCCCCCCTGAAACAAAAGTTAAAGGCAGTAGATCGATCTGTAAGATCGATCTGGTATAGGAAGAGATCGATCTCCTCAAAGTCAGAGAGCTAAGGAGATCGATTTGGGTTAATAAGAGATCGATCTCCTCACTACGAGAATACATAGCAGATCGATCTATAGATCGATCATGCCTCAAACAGAGAGATTGAAAGATCGATCTGCCTATTCGACAGATCGATCTTCTCTAATATTTTCAAATTATGAGATCGATCTGCTCATATATGAGATCGATCTTCTTGCTTCATTTTGCCTTGATCTTTCAGGAATTATAACTAAGAGATCGATCTGGTCAAGATGGTAGATCGATCTGGCACTCTACTGGAGGTACCCAACGGCTATTTCTGCAAAAAATCTCAACAGAAAAAACAGTATTAAATGATCCAACAACTAATCCTTCAGTATATAATCAAGCATTGAAGACTATGAGAAATAGACACTATTGTTGCACATTTCTGTACATTCTTAAGAGTTTATTTCTTTCATTCCATTTGTCTTCAATCTTCATTTATTGAGTTTGTTGTATAAGCTTGTGTGAAAAAGCTGTATTTATCCTACCCACATTAAAAGTCTGATATTGTATTCATCCTATCTTTAAGAGAGAAGAGGATTGTTCCTCAGTGAGATAAATTCTGTAAAAGGGTGAATACACCATTGTTGAAAAGGGTAGAGAGGTTATTCCTTAACCTGAAAACGGGAGTGTGTAACTTTTGTTGAAAGTGAGAAAGAAAGCACTTGACAAGAAGGTCAAGGAGAGAGGACGTAGGCAAGAGATTGGCCGAACCTCTATAAACAACTATGTTTGATACTCCCTTCCTTATCTTGCTTTAATTTGATTCATTTCATTATATTGTTTATTTATTATTTGTTAATCAAGTTCGAATTAATTTAAATTTGCCATTAACATTAGAAAACTGATTCACCCTCTCTCGGTAGAGCCAACAATTGGTATCAGAGCAAGGACTCTTTGATCACATAGGAATAACTTCCTAAGAGTTAGAAACGATCTAATGGCTCACAACAATGTAGCAACTAGTTTAGTAGGAGAGAGGCATTCTACGGTTAGGCCTCCTATGTTCAATGGGGAACATTATGCTTATTGGAAGACTAGGATGATGTTATTCATTCAAGCAAATGATTATGAAGTATGGAGGATTATCACTAAAGGACCTCAAATCCCTACAAAAAGAATAGAGGGAAGAGATATCCCTAAGGAAGAAGATGAATGGGATTCAAATGATGTTAAATGTGCTCAGCTAAATGCTAAGGCCATGCACACTCTCTTTTGTGCTTTAGGGCTAAGTGAATATAATAGAGTCTCCGGATGTGACAATGCCAAACAAATTTGAGATAAATTGGCAATAACTCATGAAGGTACAACCCAAATAAATGAGACTAAGGTAGGAATGCTCACACATGATTATGAGCTATTTAGGATGAAAGATGGAGAGTCAATCAGTGATATGTTCACTAGATTCACTGATGTAATTAATAGATTAAAGTCCTTAGGAAAAATATACTCTAATATAGAAATGGTCAAGGAAATATTAAATAGCCTACCTAAATCATGGGAAGCTAAAGTGACCGCAATTGAGGAATCTAAGGATCCTCACACATTGTCATTAGATGAATTAATAGGATCACTACTCACTTATGAGATGAAGTTGAAAAGAAATGAAGAGCCACCCAAGAAAGTGGGAGTTGCTCTAAAATCTACTGCTCAAGTGGAGATTAAGAATGAAAGTGGTAGTGAAGAGGATCTTGAGATGGCAATGTTTGCCAAAAGATTTAACAAGTTCATGAGAATGATAGCTAGTGGTAGCAATAGGAGAAACCTCAAGAAAGATCAAGAAGATGTAGGAAGAAAAGATACTATTGTGTGTTATGAATATAAAAAATCAGGACACATTAAGTTAAACAGCCCTCTTCTTAAAAGGTCCAATGATAGGTTCCACAAAAAGAAGGCAATGGTGGCTACATGGAGCGACAGTGACTGCTCCGATGATGACTCAAATGAGGACATTGCCAACTTGTGCTTCATGGCTATTGAGGATGAAAAGGTAACTTCAAACCTCAATGAATATTCTTTTGATGAATTGCAAGATGCCTTTGATGATCTTGCATTGGAATATGAATGCATGAGTATGAAATATAAGAAGATAATATCTAAATTGAAGAAAGAAAATGAGTTAATTCTAGAGGACAAATTAGAGTGTGAAAAGAAACTAGAAATTACTAATCTTGAAATTTGTGACCTAAAAGAAAAGAATAGTAATTTACATAATTTCTTTAATAGATTTTATATGGGACAACAAAAGTTATATAACATGTTAGAAACTCAAAGAGCATTCTTTGATAAAAATGGGTTAGGATATAATGCAAAAAGTAGAGAGACTCATCTCAAAAGCTTCATTGCTAGAAAGAGCATGAATAAACCTTCAACTACTTGTTCATATTGTATAGAAAGGGACATGCATCACATAATTGCAATATGAAGATGACCACTCTTAAAGGAAAAATAGTAAAAAGAATGTGGGTTCCAAAAGAAGTAATTAACTCAAAGGATTTTAATGCATTAGAAAAATGGATCCCAAAGGGATCAAGAATTGCATTCACTAACCTCAAAGGACCCAAGAGAATTTGGGTACCTAAGACATGAGTTTGAATTCTTGATTGTAGGTGTTTGAGCATTGCCACAAAGCTAAAACAAAGGAAGCTTGGTACTTGGACAGTGGATGCTCAAGGCACATGATGGGTGAGAGGAGCCATTTCAACTCTTTTAAATCAAAAGTTGGAGGAGAAGTCACGTTTGGGGATAACTCCAAAGGTCAAGTTGAAGGAAGTGGCTCAATAGGTAATGACTATTTTTCATTAGAAAAAGTATTGCTTGTTAGGGGTCTAAAGCATAACTTACTAAGCATAAGTCAACTTTGTGACAAAGGTTACAAAGTAATCTTTGATTGCATGAAATGTCATGTTATAGATCCTAAGTCAAAAAAAGTTCTTTTTCTAGGTCATAGGCAAGGTAATATATACATTGTCTATCTTAATGAACTCAAAAATGAAAACATATGCCTAATGGTAGACAATGAAAAAGAATCTTGGTTATGGCATAGAAGACTAGGTCATGCTAGCATGCATGTGTTATCTAAGTTAGCTAGAAAGGATCTAGTTATAGGATTACCCAAGTTGTCCTTTGACTATGAAAAAATATGTGAAGCTTGTGTTAAAGGAAAACATAAAAGGACAACATTTAAGCCTAAGAATAGTGTATCCACCACTAGGCCTCTTCAATTACTCCATTGAGATTTATTTGGACCAACTAGAACAACAAGCCTTGGTGGGAAACACTATGGATTTGTAATAGTTGATGATTACACTAGGTTCACTTGGGTGTTCTTTTTGAGAATGAAAAATGAAGCCTTAGAAAAATTCATAGCTTATACAAAAGTGACTCAAAATGAAAAAAGATACACAATAACTAGTATTAGAAGTGATCATGGCAAGGAATTCGAAAATATAGGATTTGATGAGTATTGCAATGATCAAGGAATTAGCCATAATTTTTCAGCCCCTAGAACACCACAACAAAATGGAGTAGTTGAGAGAAGAAATAGAACATTGGAAGAAATAGAACATTGGAAGAAATGGCTAGAACCATGTTATGTGAGAATAATTTACCAAAATATTTTTGGGCTGAAGCTATAAACACATCTTGCTATATAATTAATAGAGCTATGATTAGACTCATGCTAAAGAAAACTCCTTATGAGCTTTACAAAGGTAAGAAGCCTAACATTAGCTACTTCCATCCTTTTGGCTGCAAATATTTTGTCTTAAATAATGAGAAAGATAATTTAGAAAAATTTGATGCCAAGAGTGATGAAGGAATCTTTCTAGGATATTCCTTGAATTCAAAAGCTTATAGAGTATATAACAAAAGAACATGGATGGTTGAAGAATCGATTCATGTTATATTCGATGAGTCAAATGATGTAGTTAAAGACTCAACCAATGATGAGGATGTTAGAATATTTGAGGAAATTGCAAATCTAGAAGAAGATTTATTAGAAAATCTTGACTTAAATAAAGAAGATGAAGAAGAAATAGAGATATTAGAAAGAGAGTCTAGAGCACCAAGAGAATTAGGATATGTAAAAGATTGTGAAATAGTAGGAGATCCAACCCTTGGAGTTAGAACTAAATCATCTCTAAGAAATGTGTGTCAATATATAGCCTTTATATCTCAAATAGAACCTAGAAATGTCAATGAAGCCTTAGATGACAATAATTAGTTCTTAGCAATGCAAGAAGAATTAAATCAATTTGAGAGAAGCAAAGTGTGGAAACTAGTTCCTAGGCCTAATGATCACTCTATAATTGGAACTAAATGGATATTCAAGAACAAAATGGATGAAAATAGTGTGATCATAAGAAACAAGGCTAGATTAGTTGCACAAGGTTATAGACAAGAAGAAGGAATAGACTATGATGAAACTTATGCACCGGTAGCTAGATTAGAAGCTATTAGAATGTTACTTGCCTTTGCATGCTATAAAAACTTCAAGTTATATCAAATGGATGTAAAGAGTGCATTCTTGAATGGTTTCATTAACGAAGAAGTGTATGTAGAGCAACCTCCCGGCTTTGAAAATCATGAATTTCCTGAGTATGTTTTCAAACTATCTAAGACACTCTATGGTTGAAATAAGCTCCTAGAGCATAGTATGAAAGATTGTCAAAATTCTTAATAGAAAAGGGATTTTCAAGAGGAAAAGTAGATACCACTTTATTTATCAAAAATAAAAATAAAGATTTACTAGTTGTTCAAGTGTATGTGGATGATATTATTTTTGGATCAACTAATGAATCTTTATGCCAAGAGTTTGCTAAGATCATGCAAGGTAAATTTGAAATGAGCATGATGGGAGAGCTCACTTTCTTCTTGGGACTTCAAGTGAAGCAAACAAAGGAAGGAACATTCATCAACCAAGTAAAGTATACTAAGGATTTGCTCAAACGATTCGGAATGGACAATTGCAAACCTCAAGCAACTCCAATGGGCACCAACATCAAGCTTGATAAAGATGAAAGTGGTAAGTGTGTAGACACTAAACTCTATAGGTCTATGATTGGTTTATTGCTCTATTTAACTGCAAGTAGACTAGATATATTGTTTAGTGTATGCCTTGTGCTAGATTTCAATCCTCTCCTAGGGAATCACACTTATTAGCAACCAGAAGGATCTTTAGATACCTTAAGGACACTCCCTCTCTAGGACTTTGGTACCCCAAGGACTCCACTTTTACACTTCATGCATTTTCAGATGCAGACTTTGGGGGATACAAAATAGATAGGAAAAGTACTTCAGGCACTTGCCAATTCTTAGGGAATAGATTAATCTCCTGATTCTCTAAGAAACAAAATAGTGTGGCTCAGTCCACAACTGAAGCTGAATACATAGCAGCAGGTAGTTGTAGTGCTCAAGTGTTGTGGATTAAACAACAAATGAAAGACTATGGTATTGACATGAAACAAGTCTCTATTAAATGTGATAATACCAGTGCCATCAATCTATCTAAAAATCCTATCCAACACTCTAGAACTAAGCACATTGAGATTAGGCACCATTTCCTTAGAGACCATGTTCAAAAGGGGGATATAATTCTAGAGTATATTGACACTTTACATCAAATAGCTGATATATTCACCAAACCTCTTGATAGAGATAGGTTTTGTGTCCTTAGAGGTGAATTAGGACTCATGAATGTCTCTTAAGATGTATTTGCTCCAAAATCTTGATTTCAAGTTGGTGTTAAAAGAGTTTTTCAGTGATTTTTCTAGGCAAAGAGTATGAGAGATCGATCTCCTATCAATATAGATCGATCTCCATACTTCAAATAAGCCTAAGCATTAAGGTTAAACTAGGCAGATCGATCTTCTCATCCATAAAATCGATCTCCTTAAGCCTCTGTTTAAACAGCAGATCGATCTATGCATTTGGCAGATCGATCTTCCTAAGCCTCTGTTAAACAGCAGATCGATCTGTGCATACGACATATCGATCTCCACAAGCTTCTGTATTCTGAAGATCGATCTTGTGGTACCACAGATCGATCTCTTCGAGCTTCTGAAAATGACAGATCGATCTGTCGTCTTGACAGATTGATCTCTTGTGCCCTGGACTATAAAAACTGGCAAAAAATCCCCAAATTTCAAATCTCCAAAGTCTCAAATCCCTAACCTCCTGTCGCACCTCATCTCTCGATTCTCCCTCCAGATCGATCTTCGGTAAGAAATTTGTCAAATCTTCTCTTCAATTCCTGATCTACTAACCTACATTGCAAAATTTTTTCTCAAAATTCTTAGCTAAGTGCTCAATTTCTCTCTAGGTCAAATCTAGTTACTGTTTCATTAGTTAGTTGTTTAGTGAACTACTTTTTAGAATCATCTAGAGTGATTCCAGTGTCTAGAACAATGCCTAGACTTAAGAGAGCAGGCCAAAAACCTCTTCGACCTAGTGTAGATCAAGGATCCTCCTCTCAATCCATTCCTCCCTCTTCAGTCACTACCTTCAACAGGTGTTTTAAAACACCTGCAAAAAGGAAGAGATACGAAAAGTATTTCTCGACCATGCCAATTAAACATTGGCGAACCATTGATTTCTCTTTCTTAAACCGTATCGATTTTCCTTATCTACCCAAATTTGAAGAATTTGGGTGGATTCAGTTTCTCAAAATCAATACTCCCATACCCCCAAACATCATCAGGGCATTCTTTTCTAATGCTGAACTCATCTATGACCCTGATGATACTTGTAAAATTCTTGGGTTTAAAACTTTTGTCATGGGTAAATCAATTCCTATAGACACTGATATCTTAGCCCAAGCCTTCCACATGCAAAATAAAGGGTTGACCAATGAAGATGAGGAAGTCCCCTTAGAGTTTGATCTTCCCGGGGATAAGGCGAGTGACCTACCGATGCACCTAAGGTTACTCCACCTCATTATCTCATGGAATCTCCGTCCTTTCGGTACCCGTCATTCAACCGTTAGGAGGTTAGATCGTTTCTGGATCCACCACATTCACTCCACAAGCCAAAAACCCAACCTTATCCATTTCCTATATGAAGATTGGTTGAAGATCGTGCGCGGGCAAGCTTCCACGATTGTTTTTTCGCAACTGTTAGCATATCTTCTCTAAAGACTTGGAGTGGACTGCAGTTGTAAAACGAGTGAAGTGCCCTCCCTGAAGAGCGTCTTAAACATCGGGATACTTCACCTCATGGGCTATTACAAGGACTTCCGAGGCGATTGGAAGAAGAAGCGGGAACAGGAGCCTGCAGCCGACATGGAGGAAGACCCCTCAGATGAGCCCCCTGCTCCACCCGCTGCACCCACTGAGGGTTCATCGTCGTCAACTACTCGCCCACTGCACCTAATCCCTCACCTGCTGGCATGGAGTCCATAGTGACAATGATGAGTGAGCTGAACCAAAAGATAGATGAAGGTTTTGCAACCCTTCATGCCACCCAGCAAACGATGATCATGGAGCTGAACCGCAAAATAGATGAAGGCTTTGCAAATCTTCATGCTACTTAGCAGGCGATGTATGATGAGTTTTAAGTTACTCATACTCACGTTGAAGACCTTGTGGATCGGTTTCCTCCTCCACTGTAGGACGTATTTGATAGGTCTAGTTTCGCTATGTTTTGTAATTACTAGTTGTTGTTTAAACTGCATTTGCTTGAATGAGATGTCATCTGAGTTATTGTTGCAATAAGCTCTAATGAAATGCTATTTTGAAATGAACAGAGTATTGCTTAACTTTCAATGTCATTGATATGACAAAAAGGGTGAGAAGAATAAGAATAAGTAAACATGTTAAACATGCTATGATTTAAAGGAATGATTAAACTGAGGGGGAGTCAAGAGGCCAAAAGCCAATAGTGAGGGGGAGATTTAAAGGAATGATTAAATTGAGGGGGAGTCAAGAGGCCAAAAGCCAATAGTGAGGGGGAGCTTACAAAAAGGGGGAGTTTTTGCACACATACAAGTATGAAACTAAACATGTTTATTAAATAGGTTTTGTCATATCAAAATGGAGAGATTGTTGAGTTAATATATTTTGAAATGACAAAACAAGTAAATTCAATAATATAAAGATGATACAAAAATATGTTTAGAGGTTATCAGTACCAGAAATTGAGTTCCTGAAGATGAGAGATCGATCTGGTGGTATGAGAGATCGATCTCCTGGGTTTTCTTGGATAAGAGATCGATCTCATAAAGACTTGAGATCGATCTGCTAAGGTTTGAACCTGTACAAAGATATTGAGGAAGGTTGAGATCGATCTGTAAGGGTTATAAGATCGATCTGCCTAATATAGGATGTTGATGAGATCGATCTGGTATAGGAAGAGATCGATCCCCCCTGAAACAAAAGTTAAAGGCAGTAGATCGATCTGTAAGATCGATCTGTACGCAAACAGAGAACTCATGAGATCGATCTGGTATAGAAAGAGATCGATCTCCTCAAAGTCAGAGAGCTAAGGAGATCGATCTGGGTTAATAAGAGATCGATCTCCTCACTACGAGAATACATGGCAGATCGATCTATAGATCGATCATGCCTCAAACAGAGAGATTGGAAGATCGATCTGCCTATTCGACATATCGATCTTCTCTAATATTTTCAAATTATGAGATCGATCTGCTCATATATGAGATCGATCTCCTTGCTTCATTTTGCCTTGATCTTGCAGGAATTATAACTAAGTGATCGATCTGGTCAAGATGGCAGATCGATCTGGCACTCTACTGGAGGTACCCAATGGCTATTTCTGCAAAAAAATCTCAACGAAAAAAACAGCATTAAATGCTCCAACTACCAATCCTTTAGTATATAAACAAGCATTGAAGACTATGAGAAATAGACACCATTGCTGCACATTTATGTACATTCTTAAGAGTTTATTTCTTTCATTCCATTTGTCTTCAATCTTCATTTATTGAGTTTGTTGTATAAGCTTGTGTGAAAAAGCTGTATTTGTCCTACCCACATTAAAAGCCTGATATTGTATTCATCCTATCTTTAAGAGAGAAGAGGATTGTTCCTCAGTGAGATAAATTCTGTAAAAGGGTGAATACACCATTGTTGAAAAGAGTAGAGAGGTTATTCCTTAACCTGAAAAAGGGAGTGTGTAACTTTTGTTGAAAGTGAGAAAGAAAGCATTTGACAAGAAGGTCAAGGAGAGAGGACGTAGGCAAGAGATTGGTCGAACCTCTATAAACGACTGTGTTTGATACTCCCTTCCTTATCTTGCTTTAATTTGATTCATTTCATTATATTGTTTATTTATTATTTGTTAATCAAGTTCGAATTAATGTAAATTTGCCATTAACATTAGAAAACCGATTCACCCCCCTCTCAGTAGAGCCAACAGGGTGTCTGAACGCTGTACGACCTTGATCACGTCTACAACCCTACCATGGCCATAGGTTCTGAATTCCCTCTACGGAGGATGATTTTGTTATTGCCGCATGATAATCATATGGGTCAGCGTAGTCTCTATCTGAACTAAACTTTGTTTTCAGATTTGACTCTGTGACATGTGATTTATATGCAAATATGTTTTTGAAATTTCGAATATACGAAAGGTTATGTTATGACTGTTAAGTTCATGTACTTAAAGATTCACGTTTTGATTGATGATGTTTTCGATTTCTTTAATTCGGAGGTCCTTTATATTAGTTGCAGAGAGAAGTCATTTTACGTATTATTATGCTTCTCTGTATATTTTAATCACTTTGATCATTTTAAATACACTTTTTTACTAGATTTTTTCTCGAAAGTTCACCCCTTCATCTCTCAGATGTGTTGCAGTGAAACTACAGTGATAATTGCTGCGTAGACGACGTAGGCTGACGAATACGAGTTTTCCCCAGACTACTTTCTATACATGCGTGAGGTATACATTTCTATCTCTTCACCAGACAATTTGTATGCACAGATATCTATTGAAAGTAATGTGTCGGGATGTAATCTGTATAAGGATAAATGAAATATTTTTAAGGATTGATTGTTGGGAGTAACTAGACGTATTTGGAATATGTAGAATGATTTGATGATATGATTTAGGAGCATGTCTGATAGTTGTGGATAGTTAGGGTTGATATTGTGAGGAAATTTCAGGTGGGTAGGCTTATATATAAGTCGTTATGCTGTCGAAATTTCTATCGGCCATATAAATCCAAATATGAAACTTAATTATAATTACGGATAAAGAAGTAAGACAATGAATTGAAACTAAATAGGAATACCACCTAAGTGAATAAAAGGATTAAATTGCAAGCTGAAGTTTCAAAAAAAAATTCACGAATTTTTATAGGTCACGGGTCGTTACAGTTATTCATCTTAAATCAATTATTTATTTAATTTAATACAAAAAGGATAATATAGTAAAATACTCCATTTAGTAATCTTAAATTCTTTTGAACCAAACGTAGTAATCAAACATTCCTCAAATACAACCAAACGCAGAAATTCAATATTCTTTGAAATTTACCAAGTAAAATAATAAGAGGTAATTTTTTTTCCAAGGGAATTTTTTTCCCTAAACCAAACGACCCCTTAGGGTATTCAAATATAGTGCCTCATATAAATACTGTATCTATCTTAAATCATGATGTAAATGTTGAAATCAATACTTGAAATTTCATCTAGGATGGCTTATCGACCATATTCTAAGTTTTAACTTCTTTCTTCTTAAACTGATGTACATAGTAACTAACAAAGAAAGGAAATGAAGAGTAAATAGAAAGTTGTTAGATGTACAAGTCAAACAATGAAAATGAAAAATACTGAAGTAGAAAGAGAAGAGAAGGAAGAAAGGAGATGGTTTTTTCTCAAGGCAAGAATGAAAGTTAAATGGTTATTTCAATTTCTTTCATGATAATTTAAAAAGTTTTCATTTCTTTGTTGATAAATAAAAAAGGTGTTTTCCCATTTAGATAAATATTACTGTTACAAAGAATGTCTTTGTAAGTTTCCCAATCTTTTTTCTAAAGCAGGATAGCGTAAATTTTGCATACCACTTTTTGATGAGGACACTACGGCACTTTCAATAAGCAACTCTTTTATGCCTGAACATTTTTCTTTATTTAGGAGTAATAAAAAGGATAAATACGTTGGACTTTACAGATTATGTTCTTCAAAATTAAAAATTAATTGATTGACTAAAAAGTAAATTGATTTAATTATTTACATTAATCTCTTGATGCTTATAAAACCAAAAGATCAGTCACCAACGATCTATGAAATCTCAAAGACAAAACAAACCTTTTAAAACTGGTTAGTTCTCCGTTCTCATTTGATGATGATGATGATGATGATGATGATGATAATAATAATAATAATTTAAATTAAAGTTAATTAGGATAGATTTTGATCTATTTGTACCGTCTAGGATGGATGTTATGAGATTTTTAATCTTTTTTCACATGTAAATGAATTTCTGAACCCTAAACTCAAAAAATAGACTAGTTCTTACGATTAATTAGATGACTAATCACATCTATAAAAAAGATTAGTGGCGACTTCTCATTTTATGTCTAACAATTTGGTCTAAGACTTAAAATCGTTATGACATCCTAGATGATTTTATGAATTGGAAGAAATGTACAAATATTAATACATGATGAAATATAGGAATAATAAAATGTGTATATATATATATATATATATATATATATATATATATATATATATATATATATATATATATAAACTTATAGCTTTCTTGAGAGTTATTCTATTGCTTCTTTATAAACATTCGAATACTTTTATTTCTCTTACTTTTTTTTTTTGCTTTAAACCTTTAGGCATTCAAATTAAAAACTTAGGGTATTCAAATATAGTGCCTCATATTGGAATTGCATCTATCTTAAATCATGATGTAAATGTTGAAATCAATACTTGAAATTTCATCCAGGATGGCTTGTCGACCATATTTTGAGTTTTAACTTCTTTCTTCTTAAATTTATGCACATAGTAGCTAAAAAAGAAAGGAAATGGAGAGTAAATAAATAGTTGCTAGATGTACAAGTTAAACAATGAGAAATGCTAAAGTGGAAAGAGAAAAGCAAAAAAATGAGATAGTTTTCTCTCAAGGCAATAATTAAAGTTAAATGGTTATTTCCATTTCTTTCATGATAATTTTAAAAGTTTTCACTTCTTTCTTGATAAATAAAAATCGTGTTTTCGCCATTAAATAAATATTACTGTTACAAAGCATGTCTTTGTATTTTCCCAACCTTTTTCCTAAAGCAGGATAGCGTAAATCTTGCATACCACTTTTTGATGAGCACACCATGGCACATTCAATAAGCAACTCTTTATGTTTCCTGAACATTTTTCCTTATTTAGGAGTAATAAAAAGGATAAATACGTTGGACTTTACAGATTATGTTCTTCAAAATTAAAAATTAATTGATTGACTAAAAAGTAAATTGATTTAATTATTTACACTAATCTCTTGATGCTTATAAAGCCAAAAGATCTCAAAGGCAAAGCAAACCTTCTAAAACAGGTTAGTTCTCCGCTCTCCTTTGATCATAATTGTACAGGGCAGGCGCGGTAACATTAATGGAAGTCGGAAGAAACATAACATGCTCTGCATGCAGACAGATATTGGCAGTGGAAGCAATAACCAAAGATGCGGGGATTGTTTGTCCTTCGTGTAGAAACAATAACGGTTTTCCACTTCCGAACGAGGAGAAGAGAATCCAGCAGTACGCATACCTGCGCAGCCGAATGAGAAACATCCGTAGCCATATAAAAGATAAGATGCATCACGGTGCCGTAATTATGCCTTCCTTAAATTTCGAGCCCTGTGGTCCTAAGCCGATGAGATCATACAAGCGTGCAGTACTGTGCGGAATTACTTATAATAATTTGAAGCATTTCAAGCTTAAAGGGACTGTTAACGACGTAAAAAACATGAGAGATTTGTTGATTACTAGATTTGGTTATCCCAGAGAATACATTCGTGTTCTTACCGGTACGTTACTGCTTGCTACAAATTAGTCAATTAGATGAATGCCTTCACTACCATTTCCAACTAGATTGTCATGATTGATTAAAACTGAAGAAAAGGAGACAGACGAACGATTTATACCAACGAGGAAAAACATCGAGGATTCCTTGAGATGGCTGGTGAATGACTGCCAGCAGGGGGACTCACTGGTGTTCTTCTACTCTGGACATGGCTTAAGACAACATGCTTTTAACAACGATAAGGCTGATGGGTTCAACAAAACCATCTGTCCTGTTGATTTTCAAACATCGGGCATAATCGTCGGTAATGATCTTAATTCCCTCATCGTTCGTCCGCTCACCTCTGGTGTCACGCTTCATGCCATTGTTGATGCTTCTCATAGCGGAAACATTTTGGCTCTTCCGCACATTTACTCCGGTCAAGAGTAAGCCTATCTTTTCTGGCAAACTTTTTCATATTAAAATTAAAACCAAAAAAAAAGGGTTAATTTTGTCCTAATTGATGAATGGTATTAAAGAGTTAAAGAAAAAGTATTAAGGTAATTTATTTACGATTAATGTTGAGTTAGTATGTACTGACATATTTATTGAAGAATCTTAGTGCTACCCAAATTTTATCTTCATGCAGAATTTTGTTTTTCTTTTGTCCTGTAATGAGAACAGAAAATATTCTGCTCTCTTATTTCAACGAACGCTACAAGGAACATTTTCCATTTTGAAAGGGACAGGGCACTATACAGCTATACTCCTACTACCCTTTCATTCCCTTACATTTTGATTTATTGAGATCTAACAGGAACAGATGGAAAAACAACAGCCCTCCATCGGGTGTCTGTAGAAGTACAGATGGTGGATTAGCTATCTCTATCAGTGCTTGTCTAGATAACCAAGCCGCTGCTGATGCCTCTGTAAGTGAAAATAAATCAATTTGCTTTCTTCTTTTTTTATTCGTAATTAAAATTTTTAAGTTTCGACCTTATGATTTACATGGCTTATTCTTCTGCTGACACATGAACCCAGGCCTTCGGTAGGCAGATGAACGGTGCTCTAACCTACCTTATGGCAGAGATTTTGCATAAATTTCCTGGCCCAACATACGGGGACCTATTGGAATTAATCCATGAGACCTTTGATGAGGTTAATACAAGAAACTTAATGAGGATCTTCGATTACAGATTATCACAGGTCAGTTTCTCTCATTAAAATTAATAAAATTTTTAGTCCAAAAACACCCCATAATAACTGGAGAATTGAATTTGTTACCCATAGTTTCTAATTTACATTATGACTTAATTTCTTATGCTTAAAAGGACTAATTTCATTTCCTTTTTTTTTTTAAATTTCTGATGGGTAGACACCGCTGCTTTCGTCTTCTAGTGCGTTTGATGTTTACAGAAAGCATTTATTCTTGTAACCAAAGCACAATCCATGGGAAGATGCCAAATAATACATTCTCAGCTGTAAGCATATATGCTGCACGAAGTATGGTTTGGAAGCAATATGCGATTAGAATGGATGTGTTGAAGCCTAATTCAGGCTTTGAAATCTTTACACAACAAATATTCGTATGCCAGAAAAATAGAACATTGAAGAATTAAAAGCGCATCTCATCTAGTTGTGTACCTTAAGCTTCTAATTTTAACTGTGTTCCGTATAATATCAATGATCTGAAAATAATGAATATTTTACTGTTGTTCAGTTGAGATATATTCATCGTCCACATAGTCTTAAGTGGGGTTAATTGACTTCACTCAACTCTTGAAAAATAAATAATATATTTAGCCTAAAAATTTTAGCATTTTTACACACCACTAAAATTTGTTAAAATTAATTAAAAAAAAAGTGACAGACATTTCATTTTATCTGAGATCTTAAGTGCTATTAAATTCATTGAGTTTAATTTTTAATTCAAATCTGAAATTCAAGTTGATTTTCATGTAAGTCTTATATTTTTATTTCGAAGATTACTTCGAGATTTTTTAACTGAATTTTGCTTTTGTTTAGTCTTCAATTTGATCTTGGACTTTACCTTAATTTCGAACATAATTTTGGTTTTGAATTTTAGTTTGATTTTTTATTTTGATTGTAATAAAATTGGTAAATATGGACCTTGGATCCTAGGTCCATTTTAATAAACATTAGTTATTTTGATTTTCTTATTTTTTTTATCTCTTCAATTTTCAAGAAAACTAAAAAAAAGGAAAATATGAGAAAAAAATGAAAAAATAGAAAAGAAAAGAAAAGAAAATTATAAAATTTTGAAAGAAGATTTAAATGAGTTTGTTGTTGAAAATAATCCTATAAAAATCAAAATTGTTGTTGCTTTGTTGCTTCAAAACAACAATGATGTAATGCTGACGTAGGAATCATGATCCTCATGCTCTTTTACCAAGAACTCTGAAAAAAAAAATCAAAGAGAGACGTAGGGGTTTATTTCCTATGTGTACACTCTAATGCTTAAGTCAATAGATGACTTGACAAAGTCTCACTAAAGGAAAAAGTGATTCATTTCATTTTGAACATACTTATCAACTATATATAGGGGTAAATCTGTGTCTAATTACAATGCTGACTTTGGATTAATATTCCTCTAACAATTGAAGTTTACTTTGGTAAGCATTTAGAAATGACCCCTGAACTCGCGTTTAGACTAAGGGCTTCATGTATGCAAAAGCAGAAAGATGGATTAACTCATATATTGACCCAACAACAAATATAAGCCTGGTGGCTTGGTCTATCGCCAGACGTTTATTGACACAACGACTGATTGGCAAGTCAACTGCTGGTCTTCCCTTGATTAACGGTTGGGCCAACCGCTGATCTTCTCATGACCTAGAGACTGGCTTGGTCATGTGTCCCTACGTTGACACATGGCCCATCACGTGGTAGGTTTTATGGGCCTCGTATTTGGGCACGTAGTCTATTCTTCTTGTGTCATGTCTCTTGTTGTCTTTAGATTCGTCTAGATCTAGATCCATTATACTTGACTAATACTCATATCAAAAATAAAAATTTGAAAAAAATCAAAATATAAAGGAAAAAAGGAAAGAGGATCTAATATGCAAAATTCAATACCCTTCAACTAAATTTAGGAAAATCCCAAAATTTTGTTATGGAATTGTTTTAAAGAACAAATGAATCGATGGAGAATGGTGAATGAAAAAATAATTTAGGTTTTTTTTGGGGTTTCAAAAAAAATTTACCATCACCTCGAATTCAAGATCCAGTAATCCAAAAGCATAGTAACCTTGGAACCCATGTATTAATCACCAGTAAACACAATTCCTGCTCAAATCGAGATAGCTAAACCTAATCAGAAAAAAATTCAGCGGCCAAGACATCTAGGCTCCATACACACATACACCAAGAACAACCAAAATCAACCCATAAATAGTACCTCAATCAAAAAAATCCAAGTTCATCAAATAGTGAGAAAATACCTAAATAAGAGTTCATCCTAAAAAAAAGACATGCGCATGTACACACACAAATAATCACCAAAAACGCAGTGTACAAATCACAAAAAAAAAAAGCAATAAATAAAATCAATAAACAAAAAATATATAGAAAGCCCAACATACGGAGACCTATTTGATCTATTCCATGGGACCTTTGATAATGTTAATGGAGGATGTCTTGTTAATACAAGAATGTTAAGGAGGATCTTCGATTATGGATTATCACCGCTCCTGTCGTCTTCTAGTGAGTTTGATGTTTACAAAAAGCATTTGTTCTTGTAATTAAAGCACCATCCATGTAAAGATGCCAGTAATACATTCAGAGCTGTAAGAATATATGTTGTAGGAAGTATGGTTTGGAAGCAATAAGAGATTAGATTTGAAGTGTCGCCACCTAATTCAGGCTATGAAATCTTTATACAATAAAGATTCGAATGCCAGAAAAATAAAACATTGGAGAAAAGAGTATAAAAGCTCATCTCATTCACTTGTGCACCTAAAGCATCTAATTTTAACTGTGTTTTTTGTATGATGTCAATGGTTTGAAAATAATGAATGTTTTATTGTTGTTCGGTTGAGATATTCATCCATCTCTGTATAATTTTACACACGGTCGATCAGTTCTTTTTTTACTTGAAAAGGAAAAAAATGAAAGAAAAAAAAATACAGAACACGCAGCCGGGAATATACAAAGATCAAACCGAGCCCTGGCGATGGCGATTTTTCAATAAAACATGCCCAGTACCAACTTCCCATTTCTCAGAAATTGATTTTTGCTCCTTTTTTTGTGTTTGTTTGGATTAATTCAGATATTTAATAATCAAAATGTTTAATAATAAATACTCTTAATATAAAATATAATTTCTTAAATATTTAATAATGTTTTTAATATTATTTTGTTAATGTATTTTAATAAAATTAATACTAAAAAATAAATATTTTATTTTACCCATTAAATATTCATATACTATTTTAATTTAAAAAATTATTACTAAAATGTAATTATTTTCAAAATTAATAATTTGAATGATAAATATTTTAATAATAAAATAACTTTTAATATTTCAATAATTATGTTAATATTATTTAAAAAATATTTTTTGAGAAAATAAAAAATATATATATATATTTTTTATTCATTAATCAAAGTATGACTTTTTTTTGAATCTAACAATGTAAAAGCAAAATATATTGAATTTGCCCTCATTAAAACAATAAAAAAAATCTTTACTTTTTTGTAAACGGTTTCTTAAAGTAGTATTTGAAAGTCTGTTTCCTTAAAAACATACGAAACCTAAATTTATTAATTATTATAGTGAGACACGATATCTACTAAGTCTCTCATAGAGTTATACCCCGGTTAGAGTTTGAGTTTTTTTTCTTTTGGTGGCTTTCGGTAAAGTGATTTTTTACCTAGAGCGTCAGTGCTGCGTAAAGTACTACGTAGAACAAGACAACAAGTGCAATGGCTGATAATTTAAAGGTGAAGTGGAGTCGATTGTCGCTTACAGAAGAGGAGTAGAAGTAAGTGGTTATAGATAGGGACTGGGTAAGTCTTACGCTAAAGCTGGGGACGAATTGCTTACTAGGCAAATTGTTTACGAACAAGGGTGTCAATGTAGAGGCCATGAGAAATGCCTTTGAAAGAATTTGGAGGTTACCAAACAGTTTGTCCATTAGGGGGGCCCATGAGCAAATGTACTGATTTCAGTTTAGAAGTAAGGGTGAAAAGGATCGGGCTCTTTCCCATCAGCCTTGGTCTTTCAACAGGGCATTATTGGTCTTAAAAGAAGGACTTAAGCGTAAGGATGCTATTACAATGTATTGGTGTCCATTCTGCATCCAAATCTATGGTCTACCGTTAGGAATAATGAGTGAGAAGGTGGGAATTATTTTAGGGGAATCAATTACTTCAGTCGAGGAGATTGATGGGTTTAGGATCAGCTAGCATAAGGAAAGTTCCTTCGTGTTAAGATGCAAGTTGACATTCACAAATTGCTGAAACGTTGTATTAGAGTAGCCTTGAGGAATGTGGAGTCGGTGGTTGCAGAATTCAAATACGAGGAGCTCTCAGATTTCTACTATGTATGTGGGGTTCTTGATCAAATGGAATTGGACAGCACGGTGGCTGGTCAAATGAAAAAAGGAACAGGGGAAAGTGGTGAAGAGCCTATGGACCGTGGATGAAGGTTTTCGTCTAAAGAAGCTGGGCAAATAGAGGAGAAACGGGTTCTTCTGTGGTAGGTTTACCTGTAACTGTGTCTTTATCATCCAAAGCTGTCAGGATGTTTCGTTACAAGGTGATAACAAACTGACTATGGCAGATAAGGCAGTAGAAGACGAACATCGGCGAAGGGCAAGGTACAGGAAAGTTAGGGGAGTTAATGCAATCCAGGGAAACGTTTGAGCAGTTACAGAAAATGTCGAGTTTTAAGGAAAGGGATGGTGCACGTCTTCTGTTGCATGGAAGTGATGGGAAATGCATGGATTTTGTGGTTAATGGCAATGCTGAGGTGGAACGTCAGGTTCTTAATAATTTTTTTTATGAGAACGATGTCGTTTGATAACGCTAAAGGAAAATAAATGGGACCACAGTTTGCAAGTAAAGAATATTGCATGAAGAGTAATATGGTGAGTGTCCCTAAAACTAAGAATGTCTTTGCTATTGGTAACTCAAAACCTATTAAAGTCAAAAGCAAAAGAGGTAGACGGGAACAAGAGTTAACAAGGAGAGGTCGAAATAACAAAGGAGGGGGAACTGTCTTAGTAGGAAGCAAACAAGTTCTAAGTGATTTCAATGAGAGGACTTTTGCTTGCACTTGTGATCTCAAATTAGTACGTGATTTGGTTATGATGGACAATCAGATGGCATAGTTTGATTCAACAGAATTAGCAGAGATTGGCGCAATAAACCAATCCTGCTTGAAACCATGAGTTGCCTTATGTGGAACTACCAAGGTTTAGGGGCCCTTCGAGCAATTCACGAATTAACCAGGCTGGTCAAAGAAACAAATCCCTTAATGTTTTTCCTTTTTGAAACCAAAAGAAGAGCTTCTGAATGGATAGAGTTAAATTTCGTTTAGGATTTGATTCTATGTTTGTTGTACTCGATAGTATAGGCCGATCAGGAGGTTTGGCTATCTTTTGGTCGAATGAGGTATAGTTTCCACTGTTGTCTTTCTCTTCAAATCATATTGATGTTACTATGAAGGAAGAGGATGATGGAGAAGTCTAGAGGTTCACCAGATTTTATGGCCATTCGAAAGGTAGCTAAAGGAGAGGAGTCTTAGGAGCTGTTAAGAAGGATGAAGGATAGGTTGGCTCTCCCTTGGTTGTGTGCTAGTGGTTTTAATGAGATTTTATCTCATGAGGAGAAAGTGAGATGTAGACAAAGACCGAAATGGCAAACTAAAAGATTTCGAAATGCTATTGATTACTGTGAATTTATAGAGTTATCGGTTACTGATCCTTTGATGACATGGTCCTACAATACAGAGATCGACAAAGTTTTCGAAAGACCGGATAAAGGGCTAGTTAATGAAGAGTGACTCTGTCGTTTCCCAGCATCTCTAGAAGACCATTTAATCACAACAACTTCAGACCATATAGCTTTGCTTTTTCTTCATGGTCATACTTCAAGGCAATAATGTGGGGAAAGGAAACTGATAGTGGTCCTATCATCAAAGTCCACGTGTACAAGGATCAACCAACCAAAGACCGACACGTGTCAAACATAAATATAAGCCACGTAGCTGTTAGAGCGGTGGCGACACAGTCACTGGAATTGCGATAGAGTCTCCACGCGACACTGTTGCTTGGTAGGCGACAGAGTCTCTTAGCGATAGAGACTCTGTCGTTGAGTCTCTACGCGACACCGTAGGCAGCGATAGACCTCTACCGCATGGATTGCGACAGAACTCTACCGCATGGACTGCGATAGAGTTCTACCGCAGAGACCGCGGCAGAGATCACGGAAACTCTGCCGCATGTCGAACTCACCCGCATATAGTCCAACTCCAAGTCGCGACAGAGTACCTAATGACTCTGTCGCAGCCCAGACACGCGCCTGGACCTCAGACCCGAATCCTATGGTTACGAGCCTAAGATGTTCTCAAACCCGAAAAGAACATGAAGCCCAACTTCACCCTAGGAGAAGTCTATAAATACCCCAGGTATAGAAAAGGTAAAGAAGAAGAATCTCTCTTGGATACTGCATCTCCTTTTTTCTGATACACAGATTCTTCACCAAAAGAACTTTCTAACTTAATCATCGGAGTGCGCGTGCAGGAACAAATCCCTGCACCTCTCTGATCTTTGTTGTTCTTGCAGAAGATTCGACGCACGTGGAAGTCATCGCATCAGCATCTCCTGGTTGTCGTTTAGCGCAACATCAATACGTGAAAAGCATCACCCCGTTGTCGTTTAGCGCAACATCAATACATGGAAAGCATCACCCCGTTGTCATTTAGTGCAACATCAGAAACATTTCATATTTGAGAATCTTTGGGTAAGTCATCCAAATAGTGGCATAGTTATTCAAGAGTGTTGGACAAACAAGGAGTACAATGGAGTGGAGGATATAGTTTAAGGTTTGAAAAGATGTGGTAAAACATTGATGGAATAAAGTAAAGCTAAGGTGGAAAACATTCAATGTTAAGTCATTGAGGAACAGCAAGCGTTAAGGTCTTGTTCCCAAGTGTCAGAGAAGTTTGCAAAACACCATAGGGTTCTTGCAGAATTGTTACGAAAAGAAAAGATGTTATGGAGACAATGTTCTAAGGCACTATGGCTAAGGAAAAGTGATCGCAACACAAAATATTTTTACTGGTTTGCTTCAAGGAGGAAAAAGGTGAACACAATCCAAAGAATCCAAAAAGATGATGCTGAATGGTTAGAGGATCCAAACCATGTAAAGGAGGTTTTCCTAGATTACTTTGGGTCACTGTTTCTTCTGTTGAAATTAATGGCTTATTAGCCTAGTAAGGAATCCCACATTGGAAAATCACAAAGGGAGAGAAAGAGTTTTGGCTTATAAATTGAGGCCTGGGCTAATAGGTTAGATATCCCTGAGAGAAATATAAATAGCCCATATATTTGTATTTTGGCTTTTCCCTATTAGTTTCTGGATTTTGCAATTGTGTCCAGATTTTTTAATAATTCCATTTTGGAATTAGTGAAGGTTTTCAGCAGCGCCCGTAGACGTAGGTAATTATACCGAACCACGTAAAATCTTGTGTTTTTCTCTTTTCTTCCTTTACGCTTTGCATTTGATCATTTGTTTTTGTCTGCTTCAATAATTAGTAGTTATAGTTATATTTTATGCTTCTGCTTGTGCACAACAATTGGTATCAGAGCTCTTGGTTGTCGTAGTATGCTCTGTGGTTGCAGCGTTGTCTGATCCTCCACATCAGAAAAGAAAAATTATTCCTGAGCTCTTTGATTAAGAGCACTCTGTTATACTCTATTTGTACCGTGTATGCCAGAACTGAGATAAAGTGGTAGTGCATGTCTAGGAAGGCTCTGGCTAAGGAAAGACTTGGTATTTAAGTGTGTCCTGGTGACCCACCTCTCTTTCCTGGGAGCTGACCTGGTGTACTGTTCACATAAGTTGTGTTCTCTATTCTAGTATACGGTACTATTTAGAGTGTCACATCGTTTTGGTATACGGTTAGTATACATTTGGGAGAATAATTTGAAGCAGAAATGACAGCATCAACAAAAATTGAAGTGGAGAAATTTGATGGTTTAAATAATTTCGGCTTGTGGCAAAGTGAAGTTAAGGATGTCCTGTGTCAACAAGATTTAGACATCACTCTGGAAGAAAAGAAACCCGATGAGGTCAAAGAAAAAGATTGAGAGAGACTGAATGCAAAAGCATGTGGGTTGATTCGTTCATGTCTCTGCAGAGAACAGAAGTATCCATTCATGAAGGAAACTTCTGCCAAAATATTGTGGGAGGCGCTGGAGAATAAATATATGAAGAAAAGCAACGAGAATCGGCTTTATTTATTGAAGAGGCTATATCGCCTTCAGTTGAAATCGGGTATGAATATCAGTGATCACATCGATGAATTCAACCGTTTGTTAGCTGATTTGTTGAATTTGGATGAAACCTTCAAAGATGAGCAAAAAGCTATGCTGCTAATAGGATCTCTTCCTGATGAGTTGGATCATTTGTGCATTACACTTATTCATGGAAAGGAAAAATTATCCTTTGAAGAAGTGTGTGCAGCTTTGCTTAATTATGAAATTCGAAAGAAGGATCAGAAAGAGAATAGGGATGAATCAGCAGAGGCGCTCGTAGTTAGGGGACGAAGCCAAAGCCGAAGACGAGAAAGTAGGGGAAGATCACGTTCGAAGAAAAGACCTAATAAAGATGAATGTGCCTTTTGTCATGAGAAAGGGCATTGGAAGAAAGATTGTCCGAAACTGCAGAAGAAAGATAAGGGTAAGGGCAAAGCTACTTCTGATGCATATGTAGTCGAACATATTAATGATGATTTCGCATTGGTCGGTCAACCATCCACATCTGGAAGTAATGAGTGGATTTTGGATACGGGTTGTACTTATCATATGTGTCCACATAAGGAGTGGTTCTTCAACTTCGAAGCACTAGAAGGTGGAGTTGTTTTCATGGGTAATGATAACTCATGTAAAACTTTGGGGATAGGTTCAATCCAGTTAAAGAATGATGATGGATCAACTAGAGTTTTGACTAAAGTTCGATATGTACCAGAGTTGAAGAAGAATCTCATCTCATTGGGAGTCTTAGAATCTAAAGGCTATGGGGTAATTATTCGAGATGGAGTTTTGAAAGTTGTGTCTGGTGCTTTGGTGACTATGAAAGGCACAAGGAATAATAACTTGTACTACTACAATGGTTGTACAGTTACTGGATCAACAGCAGCAGCTTTAGAGAAGGATGTTGATTCAGATTCGATCAGGCTATGGCATATGCGCTTGGAACATGCAGGTGAGAAAGCCTTAAGCAGTTTGGTGAATCAAGGCTTGTTGAAAGGAGCAAAGACCTGCAAGTTAGATTTTTGTGAGTATTGTGTTCTGGGAAAGCAGACGAGAGTGAAATTTGGGGCTGCAATTCATAATACGAAAGGCATTTTGGATTATGTCCATTCTGATGTTTGGGGACCTACCAGGACAGCATCCATGGGGGGTAAACATTATTTTGTCACATTTGTTGATGACTTTTCCAGAAGAATTTGGGTGTATACGATGAAGACGAAGGATGACGTACTTGAGATTTTCATTAATTGGAAAAAGATGGTGGAAACTCAGACTGGAAGAAAGATTAAGTACCTCAGAACAGACAATGGAGGTGAATATAGAAGTGATCCTTTTTCTGAGAATTTGTCAAGATGCTGGCATTGTACGTCATTTCACAGTCAGAAACACACCGCAACAGAATGGGGTGGCAGAACGCATGAACCGAACGTTACTGGAGAAAGTTCGGTGTATGTTGTCCAATGCTGGATTGGGCAAGGAGTTTTGGGCTGAGGCAGTGACTTATGCGTGTCATCTCATTAATCGGTTACCATCAACAGCAATTGATGGTAGAACTCCATTGGAGGTTTGGTCTGGAAAACCTGTTAATGATTATGATTCTTTACATGTATTTGGGTGTACTGCGTATTATCATGTAAAAGAATCTAAGTTGGATCCGAGAGCTAAGAAAGCTATTTTTGTGGGGATTTCATCAGGGGTAAAAGGATATCGTCTGTTATATCCAAATTCGAAGAAGATAATATTTAGTAGGGATGTTACTTTTGATGAATCTCCTATGTTGATGAAGAAAACAGATGAGAATGCTGAGGATATTCCGCAACAGGTGGAGTCTACACGGAAACAGGTGGAGTTTGAGTCAACAATTAATCCAGTTAAAATTGTTGAATATGAGACTATTGAAGATGATGAAGAGGTTTCCGCCCAAGAACCTCTACTGCAACAAGAATCAATTGCAATGAATAGGCCAAGAAGGGAGATTTGCAAGCCTGCTCGTTTTGTTGATATGGTGGCCTATGCACTTCCAATTGTAGACGATGAAGTTCCTTCCACTTATAGAGAAGCAGTCCAATATTCTGAAATAGATAAGTGGAAGAATGCTATGGTGTGTACGAGATCCGACATTTCACAGGCAGTTGGAGTTGTGAGCAGGTATATGCATGATCCTGGTAAAGGACATTGGCAAGCCGTGAAATGGATACTGCGGTATTTGTTGAAAACTATAGATATTGGTTTGGTCTTTCAGAATGAGGACTCACTTGGTCAGGTGGCAATCGGATACGTTGATTCAGATTATGCTGGTGATTTGGATAAGCGTCGGTCAACTACTGGATATGTGTTCACTCTTGCAAAAGCTCCAATAAGTTGGAAGTCTACCTTACAGTCAACAGTTGCTTTGTCTACAACAGAAGCAGAGTACATGGCGTTAGCAGAGGCTGTAAAGGAAGCAATTTGGTTACAAGGATTACTGAAAGAATTGAGAATGGGACAAAAGAATATCACTATTCATTCGGATAGTCAGAGTGCCATTTATTTAGCAAAGAATCCAGGATTCCATGTTCGCACTAAGCATATTGATGTTCGATATCATTTCGTGCGGGAAATTCTGACTGAAGGGAAGATTCTTTTACAGAAAATCGGGACTGCTGACAATCCCGCAGATATGATGACCAAAGTGGTGATAGCAATCAAGTTCAATCATTGTTTGAACTTGATTAATGTTTTGAAAGTCTGAGAGATACATTTGAAGGCATTGCTGAAGGCTAATTCGCCAAGGTGGAGATTTGTTGAAATTAATGGCTTATTAGCTTAGTAAGGAATCCCACATTGGAAAATCACAAAGGGAGAGAAAGAGTTTTGGCTTATAAATTGAGGCCTGGGCTAATAGGTTAGATATCCCTGACAGAAATATAAATAGCTCATATATTTGTATTTTGGCTTTTCCCTATTAGTTTCTGGATTTTACAATTGTGTCCAGATTTTGTAATAATTCCATTTTGGAATTAGTGAAGGTTTTCAGCAGCGCCCGTGGACGTAGGTAATTATACCGAACCACGTAAAATCTTGTGTTTTTCTCTTTTCTTCCTTTACGCTTTGCATTTGATCATTTGTTTTTGTCTGCTTCAATAATTAGTAGTTATAGTTGTATTTTATGCTTCCGCTTGTGCACAACATCTTCTTCAAATCCAATAGAGTTTGATTCCAAATTAGGTACAGCTCATGGTAAAATCACGGAAGACATGCAACAATGGTCGGATCGAGAGTTTACATAGAGGAAGTATGAGAAGCAGTAAAGCATGAGCACTTAGATAAGGCCCTAAGACTGGACACTATGACTTCTATGTTCTATTAAAAATTTTGGAATATTGTTGGCAATGATGTATCTAGAGTGCTCTTGTGTTTCTTAGTTGGGGATATTAACTTGGGCAATATTATTCAGATCAATATTTTTTTAATCCCTAAAGTTAAATCCTCGAGTTTGGTGATAGATTAAAGGCCTATTAGTCTCTGCAACGTTGTCTACAAGATTATCGCTAAGGTTCTGGCAAACAGATTGAAATTAGTAATTGATGGCTTAATTAGCAAGAATCCAAGTGATTTTGTTCAAGTTTGAATGATTTTTTATAATTCTAAGTTAGCGTACGAACTGTTTCATCACATGAGACAGATCAGAAAGGGGAATACAGGTCTTCTGGATATCAAACTTGATATGAGTAAAGCTTGCGATAGAGTAGAGTGGGTTTTCTTAGAGAAAATGATGTAGACCATGGAATTTCCTCACAAGTGGATTTCATTGATCATGGCGTGTATATGTAGCGTGTTTTTTTCGATATTAATCAATGGTGAACAAAGTGGTAGGATTATTCCGACGAGAGGCTTGAGATAAGGGGACACTCTGACTCCTTATTTATTCTCATTTTGTGTGGAGGGTCTGTCATCCCTTCTAAAAGAGGTTGAGAATCATGGTGACTTGACTGGGATAGCAATAAGGAGAGGAGCTTTGACAATTTCACATCTTTTATTTGCGGATGATAGTCTTCTATTCTTTGAAACTAATTCAAATACAGGTGTGAAAGTGGCCTAAATATTTAACATTTATGAAATGGCCTCTAGTCAAAAGGTGAATTTAGATAAGTCGAATGTTTTCCTCTCAAGGAGTGTTCCTACCATTGTGAAATCTGAGTTGGGGATTCAAAGAATTATGGGGTAGAATTCTTATTTAGCTCTTCCTTTAGTTTTTGGTAGAAATAAGCTCTTAGCTTTAAAGCCATTAAAGGATCGTTTATGAAAGAAGCTATAAGTGGAGCAATGGGTGAGAGTTGGTTACATTTTCCAGTCAAATGCCCATTAAGTAGGCAAATTTGGACCAAGGGGTTTCCATATTTGGCTTTTGATGTTACATAGTCAAATCCTTTGGTTTTTTGGAAAGGAGTTTTTGATCAATGGATGAAAGAGACAGATTTGTGTGCTGGGATTTATGTACTTTGGCTATTATGGAATAATAGGAATGCATGTTTGCATAAGGGAATTTGTTGATCATCTACTTCAATTTTAGTGGTAGCCTGTAAAATGGCAGAGGATACTGAGGAGCCATGAAGGAGAGACGCTGATGTGGTGACTATCCCTGGGATTACGGGATCTTGGACTCCACTGTTAGGCCATAAGATCAAGATTAATGCGGATGCTTCTTTTAATGAACAGAACAAGATGGGTGGACTTGGATAGGTTGTGAAAGATTCTTCTTCAACAGTGGTTCTCTCAAGCGTCAAGAGAGTAGCATATATAGCAAATTTGTTATATGTAGAGGTTAATGCTATATAATAAGCTTGAGGTTGTTTTGTCTTATGCTTTTACAGATGTTGTCATAAAGAGTAATTCCTTTGTTGCGGTTAAGGAAATTAGGGACAAGAAAGTCACCTACTAGGAAGGTGGGATTATTATTGCTGATATTAAAGATTCGAGTAGGGAGTTTAATGAGTGTTAATTGTGTAATGTCATAGAAATTATAACAAGCTGGCCGACTTGTTGGCCAAGCATGAATGTCAGGGTGGGGAAACATGTGTGTGGGTGGACTCACTTCCACCGAATACTTGTAATCATAATATTTAGTTTAATGCAATCTGTTACTATTTTCAAAAAAAAAAAAAATATTATTATAGTACTTCAGCTTAAGTTTATTATAGTGAAATTAAGATAATAAAATTTTATATATTCATTTGATATTGATTTCAAAAATTAAAAAAAAAAATATTTTTAAATAAAAAGAAGATTTTTTTTAAATGATAACTATATCTCATTTTGGATTTAAAATAAATATAAAATTTAGCACAAAGTAAAACTTTAAGAAAAAAATCAATTCTAATAGTTTTATATAGTTTAATTTAAACCATGTTATTATTGGTGAGTTTTTGATTCGTAGGAAAAATATAATTCATTTTAAACATAAAAAATTGTTCAGCATTTAAACTGAATCACATCACAATTTTTTCTTTTCCCACATCATGTATTTTTAATGCTTGAATTTGAAAACTTTCAAGGTTCCAACTAGTTATTAAACATTAAATTTGATCATAAAAATTGATCCAAAGATGTTTGAAAATTTGTTGATACTCAAATTTATGCAAGATAAAAAGATAAGAATGTGCTAGAATTGGTGCTATGTAGCGTTCAAGTTGATAGCTTATCAATGAGAATTTTTATATATATACACACGGTTGAAAATAATATTTAAATCGCACTATTAAATATATTACAATTTCTAAAAGAAATGTTCTTCACACACTTAAAATTATAATGAAATTACTAACATATCCTTAAACTAAATACACTCCAATTTCTTTTCTTTCATTGTTCTTTATTAAATCATCTCAAAATTCCTGAAATTTTGAAAATCTCAGCTCTAAATTCTAAGAATCCCAAAATTCTCAAAATTCTTTACAAAATCAGCAAAAATCTTCAAATTTATCAAATAAAATTAAAGAATTTATAGGGTTCTCTAATTAGATAAAATTATATTATTTTAGAATTAACTTTGACATGTTCACACAAACAAACTTGGGCAATAGCTTGAGCGAGATATTGGGATATGAGGATTTGATCGAATTCAATGTTTTAATTTTTTCTTAACTCTTACCATTTATTTTATTTCCATGCTATCTACTTCTTCTTCCATACTATTATAATAACTTTTTTCACTCAAATTATCAATTTTTTTTTATTTTTTTGCTTGACTTTTACCGTTTACAGAAGAGAAGAATTAGGGAAGAAATAGGGTTTATGTTGAAAGAAATGGAAGAAATGTGTTTTTGCTTTTTTTTTTATTAATTTAGTAATTTCATCAAGATTAAAATTATCTTTTTATTAAAAGATATTTTTGTCTTAAAATTATTAAAGTATATGGAGTACATGGGGGGTTCATTTAGAAGCTCTCCTTATCCATAAATGATTAATATTCAACATATCATTAGTGAGGTTTTTAACTTCACAAATGAAACTAAAATGATGACACATGTCCTTTAAAAATATTAAAAAATAAAAAATAAATAAATTAATATATATGTCATCATTCTTATCTTATTTGTGGAGTTAAAAAACTCTACTGACAATGTATTGAATAATTATCCATTAATAAATAATCAGATGATAAATAAGAGAGCTAAAAATATAGTGAGTGAGGATGATGATGAAAGGTTCATTACTTTTATGTAAGATCCGAAATTTTCTCCACTTCAGGAATTTATCTCAGAATTATGAAAAAATATTCTGAGAAATTAAAGAATTAAATATGAAGTGCATGTATATTTTTAGAAATAAATTAAATAAAATATACATGTATATTTATATGTATATTAATGTATAAAATGCACTATAGCAATATAATATTATTTTAATAACATGAGATATTTTGTCATATTGATATTATTATAATAATATTATATTAAAAGATATTTTCTAAAATATATATTTATTATATTGTATTGTAATATAATATATGGTATATTATATAGTATATATATTATATATATATATATAAGAAAAAAAGAAACAAAAGCAAAAAAAAAAGGAAATAGGGTGTGTGGCGCGCGCAACACAGGAGTAGGAAAGGGAATCGAGGTTCCCTTCCCTGATTTCCTCACTGACCGAGAGCAAAGGAGGCCGTTGGAGTGAAGACCAAAACGGTGAACGGGGGACTAGAGGAGATTGTCGACGCCGACCCAGTCGAACCCGATAAGGAAACGATGGTCAACGAGAGAAACAGAAAAGAGAGAGATGGCGAAACCAAGAGAGGAAGGAGGAGAAAAGAGATGAGAAGAGAGGAAGCAGTGGCTGGAGGGGTGAGAACGCGTCTTCGCCGGCCAGAGGGAGGCCAAACAGTCGCCAGCGATGCAGAAGAAGAAGCAAATCGGCGAGGAGAAGAGGCAGCAGCGCCGTCGAAGAAGGAAATGGCCGAACTGGCCACTTTTCGATCAAGTCAGCCTTGCCCCAGCCAACCACAAGCATCGTGAGGTCCCGTGGAGCAGCTGGACGTGGAAGCCGACGAAGAATCGGCCACCAGAGCCAGAAACTGACGGGTTGAAGCTGAACCGGTTCAGCTGAAGAGTGTTAAGCTGAATCGGTCTGAATCGGTTCAGCCAAGGGGAAAAAAGAAGAAAATAAAAAGAAAAAAAATGAGAAAATTTTTGGAAATGCTTTGGTTTAACTGTAGACCAGTAAACGGTCGAAATTGACTGTTTAAATTTATATTTGATCGAGATTAACTCGGTTTGAATATATATATATGTAGCACAACAATGGGCGATGAACGAGAGATCGATACAGTTTCGATTTGTGTGCCATCACGAAAATCTCAGGTAAGCAAATCTTACTTGCTAGCACTTGTATAATTATACGAGTTAGAAATTAATCGCATAAATTTCAGATTAATTATGTATAAATTGTGTATGATTGGAAAAGGAAAATCGACTATCGCATTTGATGTTATGAACTATCCAAAAAAATTAGAAAATGTTAAAGTGGCGTGATGGTGATATTAGGCCAAGTAGTCGACCAAACGTCTATAATGAGCCCAGCTTGTGTAACAATCGGTCCAAACTCGTTAATGGCCTAATGGACGGCCCATAAAGTGTAATTGAGCCTAAATAGTTAAATGGGTTTTAAAGATTGAATAAGGAAGTTGAAACAGGCTTAGGATAAAGTTAGGCTCATTAAGGGACTATAAGGCACAATAAAAATAATTAGGTCCAAAATTGTATTTGAAGTGAAATTACATTGTCTACGTGTTTATAAGAAATAATAATAAGTGATTAGTGATTAATTGCAACTCCAGAGGGCTGAATAGAGGCTTAGTGGATTGATTTACTAGAAGTACTGAGATAATAACGCTATCGACATATACCCATGTAAGGGACTTCTGTAAGTTATAGAGATAGTTGTACATACACCTAATTAATTTTTCACAGTTAGATATATATTGTAGGATACGTAGATATAGTAATATCACTGTTTTGAATCCAACTGTACTGACCACCCTATACAGTCTAAGTTAGATTGTAAATTTCATATATAGCATATCATTGCATGATTTGCATGGTTTCAAAGATTTATCGTCTACCATTGTTTATAACTATATTAGGATAGGCTGGGTCAGATTTTTATTGATTGCATAAATTGGCACGCGTGTCAAAGTTAAGTGTACTTAGGTGGGAGAAATTCCATGGATGGGTGACCCCTTGGGAAGTTCCACCACACCTTCTGTTTCTCACCGTTTTGTATACAAAATTTCGATTTTCAAACCGTTTTCAACATTACGGAGCCACCTATCGGTTTTACGAGAAAATCGTGCATGAGCAGGGTGTTGACTGAGTGTTGCACTTAAGGCTCGCACCAGATTTTAAAACATGGCACTGGTTGATAACTGACTCTGAGGTGGCAAATCCCTGGCTAACCCAGGCACTCCCAAATATACTGTACTATATTGGGGTCCATGAAGTACATTGTACCGTGTGAAAACACATGGAGTACGCTGTACCGTATATAAGTCTTCGGACTACTGAACTGAACTGAACTGTATTGATTGGCTGACGGGCTGAACTGACCCATCCCCCCTGAGGCATATGACACTCGCGCACACCTGGCCCGTGAAGCGCGGGGTCACTGACTATGGCCATATGTCGACTGTACTGTTATTGACTGAATTCTACTGTTACCGAATTCACCTGCCTAGTCTCTATTGATATTGTTTACTAATATTTGACGACCGTATTTTGATTGAACTGAACTGAATGATATGCCATACTGAACTGAACTATTTTACCGTGCTGGACTGCACTATTTTACCGTACTGAACTGCATTGTTTACTGAACTGTTTTGACTGTACTAAACTGTTTTGACTGTACTGAACTGAAACAGATTTGTTGTACTGTTTACTGGACTGAACTATATTACTATACTGAACTGAACAAATTTTACCGTATTGAACCGAATATGATTTTTTACTGAATGAGTTATATATATATATATATATGGCATAGATTGAATGCCGATTTTACTGATACTGTTTTAATCCAAAATGAATATTTTACTACATGATATGGCATCATAAGCATGTAGGTAATATGGTTGTCTACTGTTTACATATTTTACTTACTGAGCGTGTAAGCTGCCCTACTTTCCTCCACAGAGTCCTAGCAGTAACTTGACGCTTTCGTTAGTAAGGCATATCGTACAGCTATGGTTCCACGAAATATTTTTCTGTGTTGAAGGTATACTCAGTTGTAAGAAATTCTTTTGTATCTAAAATTTTTTATAAGTACAGTAATGTGTACAAGATGTGTATAGGAAATGTAAGCATATTGTTTAAATTTGTTACTAAGAAAGAAAAACAAAAAAATTAATCAGACTGAACACTGTTCTGACCTAATATTGATTTGTAGCTGATAATTCTATTTTTTATAAAATTATTTGTACTTAAATTCCTAATTATTTATTTAATCCCTATATTATTTTATTAATAATCTCCTTTATTTAATTAAAATTCTTTAATGTGTAGATAAATTAAATCCGGATGAAACTCAGTCGTTTCAGATGAAATTGGGCTGAAAATGAGCTAAAGGAGACTGGACCACTACCAATTTATAGACCGAGTCATCAGTCGTCTGGACACGCGTGATGCCAGGTGTCCGTATTTTATTTGCTCCGAAACGATAAGATCGAAGGATACCGTGCCAACCCTCTGGAAGAAACACGTCGGGTCACATCGCACAGCTAATTGGACAAAAAGACTGATGACGTGAAAATATCTACTCTGCAGCAAATCAAATGAAGACAAGTGGCCAAATAATGCCAACTCATTTAGGATGAAAATTTACCATTGTACCCCTATGTTTGTGTATAAATAGAACATGATGACAATTGAAAAAGAGAAGTAGGAGTAGGGTAAGTAGTGTAGTCTAGGTTAGGACTACTATAGAGTAATTTTAGGAGTAGTTTTAGAATAGTTTTATTTTAGTTTAAAGTTTTCATTGCTATTTTTCTATCTTTCTTTGGTTTTCTTTTAGCTTTCACGTTAATGGCTACAGCCACCATTGTTTTAAAACTTTTCAAAGCTTCCATGTTATTTTCTTTGAATGAAAAAGTTTAAATCTAGTTGCTGAATTTATCGTTTACTGCATCTATTTTTATTTTCTTTTCTTCAGTAGTTCGTTCGGGTTGCTTGCTTTTCTGTTTGCTTACTATCTTTCTACTGCCCACACATATTTAGGGGGAACCATTCGGTCATGCCTCAGTCGATACTGCCTATGTATCATTTTGGGTAGTATGATTCGGGTGTGATGGGCTGGTGACAGCAGCCATAAAGCTCAACCTGTTACCCTTGTTCCAGATTTGTTTCCTGTGTAAATTTTTTTTATTCTGAATATCTTGCAATCATCAGTTTATGCGTTCTTCATTTTGTAGTCGATTGTGATTTTTTTTTTTTTTTTACAGTTTTATCATCTGATTATCCTATCTTGAGTGTGTTAATTAGAGTAGAAAACGAAGTGGGAGCAGGCCATGAGGACCAGGACGTGTTTTGACATTGGTTTGTTTGTGTGGCTGCTTGATTACTGGATGCTTTGTTTGCGGGATCATGAGAAGCATTCCAGTGAACAGAAATGAAGCAGAAGAGCAAAGTGGCAAAATCTGAAGCTACCGTGGTGACTAACCGAACCAGGCAAAACAAACTGGCTAGGCTGTGAGCTTGGCCGAGACAATGGCAAACTACGCCATGCTCTGCTCTCCTCTGTTTCACAACTACATCTACTGTTCATTCTCTTTCTTTTCTTCAATTCTCGGTTCTAGTCATTTCACATTCTCTGTTGTTTATTTACTGCTTTAAAATTTGAAAAGCTAACCTCTGCTTGTGTTTTCTTTTTTGTTTTGCATTATTTCAGGTTAGTTGATGATGAGCAGAACCGAGACATGGTTGTTTGTGTGCAGTAGGAAAGCATGGTGCGTTCCCTGGATGGCTGTAGCTCTCGATTACTAAAGCAGTCTCTGGTGTATCCCAGTCCATTACATGAAGCAGGAGCAAGTGCAGAAGATGGTGAGCTCTAGGCGTGAAGCTGGTGCATGGCAGGATGTGTGTGCTGGTACAGAGGACTGGCTAGAACCTTACATGGAGCAGCATTTGTAGCAGGTTGCAGTTTGCAACCTGCAGCACCTGGACATTACAGGAGGCAGAAGACAAAATGCAGAGGACTGGACAAGCAGAGGACAGTGGCCTGGAGCAGAAGCAGCAGACAGCAGGCTTGGACGTGCGTTGCAGCACCTGGAGACAGCCACTCGAGCATGCCTGAACAAACTAAAAATTGGGAAGACAGTGAACAGTGTCCCACATCGGGACCACTTGGTTTAGTAATCGGTTAAGGCCACGTTTGGTTATGGCTTCTTGCAATTTATTGCATTTTTTATTATTTTCATTAGTATTAGTTAGAATAGTGGTAATTGATAGATAAATTTAATGTTTTAAGTTTCCTAATTTAATCTTTAGTCTTAAGTCTTAGTTAATAGTTAATTTTAGTTTATACATGTTAAGATTTAATCTTTAGTTTATTATTTTATGAGTTATATTTAGAATTAATTTAGATTAAATTTAATTACATGCATTTTTATTTAAAGTTTGTTTAAGTTCTAGTTTAATTAATTTTATTGCTTTATTTTCATTTTTGCATTTTATTTTAACAGTGTTAATTAGTTTTAACTGTTTTAATTATTTTTGTAGGTTTTTAATTTTAATTGCGTGGAGCACTGTAAGTAATTTTGCTCGATTTTATTTCTTTTATTTTATAGTTTTATTATTTTATTATTTTCAGTATTTTTAATTCTAGCTATGTAGATTACCCACCTTAATTTCATAATTTGCTAGAATATACTTAGGGTAAAAGTAACCGGTAGTTAATTAGGCTAGTCAACTTCTCTGTGGAACGATAATTTCGAGACTCAAATCTCATTATTACTTGAACGACCCATGCACTTGCGGAACATACCCTTAGGGCGTGTCAAGTTTTTGGCACCGTTGTCGGGAAAGTTTTAATTAGTCAGTAATTAATATCGGTGAAATTATGCTTAGGTGTAATTCTAGCTTGTAAATATTTAGGTTGTAAATATTTAGAGCCTTAGCTTAGGATAGTTAAATTTTCTCTTAATTAATTAATTAAAAAAATCAAAATTCAAAAAAAAATTCAAAAAATTTTTCTAAGGACTTTTTGATGATTGCATGCGTAGAGCTAGAAGTTTTGATTGCTTTCCTTTAGATCCTGAAATTTAACGCACACTTAGAAAAATTCGACAGGATTCTAGGAAATTATTAGCTCCGCATCAAAATATCATGGCAGAAAATAGGGAATTTAGAACAGTCGGAGATTATGCAGTGCCGACGATTGGAGGATATTATTCCGGCATTAGGCCACCAACTATCCATGCAAACAATTTTGAAATTAAGCCTTCCATCCTCCAGATGATCCAGATTTCATTGCAGTTCAGTGGGCTTCCGCACGATGACCCACATGCTCACCTTGGGCAATTCCTGGACTTGTGCAACACATTTAAATATAATGGATTATCTGATGATGCTCGTAGGCTTAGATTATTCCCCTTCTCACTTAGGGATAGGACGAGACACTGGTTAAACTCCATGCCTCCAGGATCCATTTCTACATGGGACGAGTTAGCCCATCAATTTCTATCTAAGTTTTTCTCTCCCTCTAAAATGGCCTAACTCCGTAGCAATATATCGTCCTTTGCCTAGTACGACTCTGAATCTCTTTACGAAGCATGAGAACGATATAAGGAGCTTCTTAGGAAATGCCCTCACCATGGCCTACCTTTGTGGTTGCAAGTCCAGACCTTCTACAACGGACTTACAAGCCCAAATAGGACCATTGTTGACGTTGCGGCGGGTGGAGCGCTAATGTTTAAAACAGAGGAGGAAGCTTACGAGCTTTTAGACAAGATGGCGGCTAACAACTATTTATGGTCCTCGGAGAGGCAAATGCCAAAGAAGCCGACGGGTATTTATGAGCTCGACACACTGTCTACATTGACCTCTCAAATCGCTAATCTTACGAAGAAGGTAGAGTCGCTCAGTACCCAACATAATCCTCCCACTAGTCCTAACTCTGTGTATTCTGTCCACAGTCCTTTCCTTTCCTGCGAGCTGTGTAGTGGTACCCACTCTGTAAATAGGTGTCCGCTCAATTTAGAATCGGTTCAGTATGTTGCTCCCCCTATGCAACAGAACAACCCTTTTTCAAACACCTATAATTCAGGGTGGAGGAACCATCCTAACTTCTCATGGAGCCAAAACCAAGGGCAAACTTCTAATTCCATATCTGTAGGACCCCATAGTTTTCAAGCTCCACCGGTTCAGGTACCACCACAGCCGCAATTTCCATTTCATCCGCCTTCTCATCACCCATACTCACATCATCCATCACCACCACCACCACCACTTATGCAGCCCCAACTCTACCATGCACCAGCAGCTAAGAAGAAGCCTACATTACAGGAGATGTTCTCAACGATCCTACAAAATCAAGCTGCTTCAATTAAGAACTTAGAGGTTCAGGTGGGACAAATAGCTAGTGCTCTTAGCCAACGTCCTCAAGGGACCCTTCCTAGTAATACTGAAGTTAATCCTGTTAAGCAAAGGGAGGGTAAGGAACATATTAGATCTATCACCCTTAGGAGTGGCAGAGAGCTAGATGAGCCACAAGTCAAGTCCCAACCTGAACAGCACATAGTTGAAGAATCCTTAAGTTCTAACGAAGCAGCTCAAAAAGAGCAGAAACCTAAAAATCGGGCTGCCAAGGAAACAAAGCTAAGCGCTTCTTCATCTATACCTTCTTCTTATTCATTGCTTTCCTCGCCCTCTGATTCTACACAGGTTCCCACTATATTGCCTCTAGTTAGAACACCAGTACCTTTTCCTCAGAGATTCCAAGATCAAAAACTAGAACAACAATTCACTAAATTTTCTGAGGTTTTAAAGAAACTTCACATCAACATTCCTTTCGCAGATGCCTTATAGCAAATGCCAAGTTATGTGAAGTTTCTAAAGGATATCCTCTCGAGGAAAAGGAGATTGGATGATTATAGACGGTGGCCTTAACTGGGGAATGTAGTGCAATTATCCAGAGGAAATTACCCTCCAAGCTCAAGGATCCCGGGAGTTTTACCATACCCTGCACTATTGAAAATCTATTCTTTGGTAGAGCCTTGTGTGATTTAGGAGCTAGTATCAATCTAATGCCTTTATCTATCTATCAGAAGTTAGGAATAGAGGATGTCAAGCCCACTAGTGACCCTCCAGTTGGCTGATCGATCAATTAAATATCCGAAGGGGGTCATTGAGGATGTGTTAGTAAAGGTGGACAAATTTGTTTTCCCTGCAGATTTTATTGTTTTAGACATGGAGAAAAACAGGAAAGTCCTCATTATACTAGGCAGACCTTTCCTAGCGACTGGTAGAACCTTAATTGATGTACAAAAGGGGGAGTTGACTATGAGAGTCCTAGATCAGGAAGTGAAATTTAATGTTTTCAAACCTTTAAAGTTCCTTGATGACTCTTAAAACTGTTTTAGGATGGAGGACATAAGGCTTGACCATATAAAATCTGAGAGAAAGAAGGAAGTAGATAGGGCTCAAGAGGATTTAACTGTTAATATTCTGTCACCATTTTGGCTAATCCTCTTGCTCTTCGCCCTGTTGCTGAGTGTGGTTTTCTTCAGCTGCATTTGAAGTGGTTGTGTTTTCTTTTTCACCTTGTATATAGTTCTTTTTCTTTTTCTTTTCTGTTGTTTCTTTCTTTGTTTATTTTGTAGGTTCATTTTCTAGTTTTACGCTTTCAATCAAAGCTTCAGTTGTTCATCATCATCAGAAAGGGGAGTACTCTGTTCCTGAACTTCAATTCTTATATTATTTGCACACTGAGGACACTGTGCACTTCAAGTTTGGGGGAGGAGATATCACTTGAGTATTTTTTAAAAATTTGAGCAAAATTGAAAAAAATTTCAAAAGTTTTTGAAAAATCTGAGCTTAAACTGTTTGATTTTGGGATGATTTAGTGCTTAGGATGTAGTTTTTCCATATTCCGATGATATGGCCCTATGATTAAGTCTGATTTTGATTAAATGAGAAGCATGATTATAGGAAAAGCATGAAGTTGAGTTCTTGAATTTGTCTTGATTCTGATTGCGATTTCCTCATTTTATGCACATGTCATGTCATGAATCTGTATATTTATTTAGAGAAAGCTTATGTGGACCTAGGATTGCATTTGTTCAGTTGATATTGTGTATCATATTCTAGAATTTGTTTGATCTAATCTCGAGGTGAAATATTAGATCATACTTAATTAGGAAGATGATTTAAGCCATCTTTGGATCGTTTGAGCCTTTCTAACCATCCCTGTACATATTTTACCCCTAGTCACCCATCTGGGCCAAATAAGCTTTTCTCTGTAAATACACCAACATAAATTTCCTTAGCTTAAATACTTTGTTCCTATCCCTTACCCCGAAAGCATGAAAGTCATTGGGATATATTACGAGCTTTGTACATACGGGTATTTGGTGATAGTGAAAAAAAAAATGAAGAAAAAGAAAAAAAATAAAAAGAAAGAAAAAGAAAAGAAGAAAGATAAAAAATACAAAAATAGAATAATGAAATAAATAAGTTTGGGGGAAATAATTTGAGCTCTTACATTAAAGGTGCTAGAAGTAATGCATGATAAGGGGTAATTGAACCTAAATCGACTTTATCATACCTTAACCCCAGCCTGACATTACAAGCTTAATGAAGTCCTATTGATCTTTGATTAAGTGTGACTACATTAGTGGAGAGAGAAGTGAAAAACAAACTTATGGAAATGATCACTTGTCATTGACTTTGTATTCACTATGTTTGCATAATCTGATCCGGATAATGTACTTTGAAGTAGCTCTGACATTTTTCACACACACACGAGGAGTCCAATTTGTGTTAGGACTTATGATTGAATAATTCTAAGTGCTGGACTTGTAATTGTGAGTCTTTGATTTCATAGTCTGTACTTTTTCTTTGAGGATGATATTGGGAAAATTATTATGTTTAGTACTTGTCATTCCTACAATTATTTTGTTTTGCTTGAAGACAAGCAAAAACTCAAGTTTGGAGGTGTGATAATTCTATTTTTTATAGAATTATTTGTGCTTAAATTCCTAATTATTTATTTAATCCCCATATTATTTTATTAATAATCTCCTTTATTTAATTAAAATTCTTTAATGTGCAGATAAACTAAATCCGGATGAAACTCAATCATTTCAGACGAAATTGGGCTGAAAACGAGCTAAAGGAGACTAGACCACTTCCAATTTGCAGACCGAGTCATCAGTCGTCTGGACACGCGTGATGCTAGGTGTCCATATTTTATTTACTCTGAAACGATAAGATCGAAGGACACCGTGCCAACCCTCTAGAAGACACACGTCGGGCCACATCGCATAGCTAATTGGACAAAAAGACTGATGACGTGAAAATATCTACTCTGCAGCAAATCAAATGAAGGCAAGTGGCCAAATAATGTCAACTCATCTAGGATGAAAATTTACCATTGTACCCCTATGTTTGTGTATAAATAGAACATGATGGCAATTAAAAAGGAGAAGTAGGAGTAGGGTAAGTAGTGTAGTCTAGGTTAGGAGTAGTGTAGAGTAATTTTAGGAATAGTTTTAGAATAGTTTTATTTTAGTTTAAAGTTTTCATTGCTATTTTTCTATCTTTATTTGGTTTTCTTTTAGCTTTCACGTTAAAGGCTACAGCCACAATTGTTTTAAAACTTTTCAAGCTTCCATGTTATTTTCTTTGAATGAAAAAGTTTAAATCTAGTTGCTGAATTTATCGTTTACTGCATCTATTTTTATTTTCTTTTCTTCAGTAGTTCATTCGGGTTGCTTGCTTTTCTGTTTGCTTACTATCTTTCTACTGCCCACACATATTTAGGGGGAACCATTCGGTCATGCCTCAGTCGATACTGCTTATGTATCATTTTGGGTAGTATGATTCGGGTGTGATGGGCCGGTGACAACAACCATAAAGCTCAACCCGTTACCCTTGTTCTAGATTTGTTTCCTATGCAAATTTTTTTTATCCTGAATATCTTGCAATCATCAGTTTATGCGTTCTTCATTTTATAGTCGATTGTGATTTTTTTTTTTTACAGTTTTATCATCTTATTATCCTATCTTGAGTGTGTTTATTAGAGTAGAAAACGAAGTGGGAACAGGCCATGAGGACCAAGACGTGTTTTTACATTGGTTTGTTTGTGTGGATGCTTGATTACTGGATGCTTTGTTTGCGGGATCATAAGAAGCATTCCAGTGAACAAAAATGAAGCAGAAGAGCAAAGTGGCAAAATCTGAAGCTACTGTGGTGACTAACCGAACCAGGCAAAACAAACTCGTTGGGCTGTGAGCTTGGCCGAGACAATGGCAGACTACGCCATGCTCTGCTCTCCTCTGTTTCACAACTACTTCTACTGTTCATTCTCTTTCTTTTCTTTAATTCTCGGTTCTAGTCATTTCACATTCTCTGTTGTTTATTTACTGCTTTAAAATTTGAAAAGCTAACCTCTGCTTGTGTTTTCTTTTTTGTTTTGCATTATTTCAGGTTGGTTGATGATGAGCAGAATCGAGACATGGTTGTTTGTGTGCAGTAGGAAAGTATGGTGTGTTCCCTGGATGGCTGTAGCTCTCGGTTAATAAAGCAGTCTCTGGTGTATCCCAGTCCAGTACATGAAGCAGGAGCAAGTGCAGCAGACGATGAGCTCTAGGCGTGAAGCTGGTGCATGGCAGGATGTGTGTGCTGGTACAGAGGACTGGCCAGAACCGAACATGGAGCAGCATTGTAGCAGGTTGCAGTTTGCAACCTGCAGCACCTGGACATTACAAGAGGCAGAAGACAAAATGCAGAGGATTGGACAAGTCGAGGACAGTGGCCTGGAGCAGAAGCAGCAGACAGCAGGCCTGGACGTGCGTTGCAGCACCTGGAGACAGCCACTCGAGCATGCCTGGACAAACCAAAAATTAGGAAGACAATGAACAGTGTCCCACATCGGGACCACTTGGTTTAGTAATTGGTTAAGGCCACATTTAGTTATGGCTTCTTTGCAATTTATTGCATTTTTTATTGTTTTCATTAGTATTTGTTAGAATAGTGGTAATTGATAGATAAATTTAATGTTTTAAGTTGTTAATGTAATCTTTAGTCTTAAGTCTTAGTTAATAGTTGTAAGACCCGAAAATTCGGTGTCATTTTTAAGAAAATTGTTATTTGTAAACTTGGATTTTATGTAATCTTGATCAAAAATCGAAGAAATAATTAAATTTCAGGTCCAATTGATCAAGATATAAATTATCAGAATTTATCAAAATTTTTACCTCGAAAAACGAGCTCAAAAATAGTGAAAAAATATACCGAAAAGGTAAAATCGGACTGATAAATTCATTTGCGGACTAAATGAATTTAATAGGAATTTTTGGGATATTTTAAAGATATTTTAGATATTTTTGGGATATTTTTGGGATAATTTTGGGATTTTTATTATTATTTTATAATAAAATAATAATAAAAATATATTATAAGAAAAAAATCTATAAAAAAAAAAAAAAAAAAACAGAAAATTGGAAATTTGGGGAATCGGGGAGAGAGAAACAGAGGCAAACCGACGGTGAGGAAGAAGGAGTCACCGGCGAGCATCCGGCGACCCCACGCCCAGGCCAGCGGCCGGAAAAGAGAGAGGAGGTCGGCCCGATCCTTCTGCCACCGGTCACGCCCTCCACCGACGCCGGACGCCGGCGAATCGAAGAGGGGAAGGCCGCGGGGAAGAGAAGGGAATCCGGCGGCCACCGGCGGTGCTTGGCTCCGATCAAGCCCAAACGAGAGATCCCCAGGCCGAGGCGCGTCGAACGGCGGCGGAATCGCGCCGAGAACCGGCCGGAAACGCCGGCGACGGCAAGGTTTCCACTGAACCGGTTCGGACCGGTTCAGTGTGAAAAGGGACTGAACCGGTCCGAACCGGTTCAAGAGGAGAGAGAAAGAAGAGAGAGAAAAAAAAATTTATCGGACTTCGGGTAAGTCGATACGAGGTCAAAAGTGACCGATTTAATTTTCGATAAATTTATTTAAATTATATTTAATCGAAAATTGGTCCGAAAATGAAAAATACGAAATTGTGCAGTTCGACGATTTAATTTCGAACGGAAGCCAGATCGAACTCCGATTCACGCACCATCGCACAATATCGGGTAAGTAAAGCTCATTTACGACAATTTATGTGATTAACGCGTATTTAAGATTTAATTTACGCATTTCGGATTAAATTTCGGATTTAGTGAATTATAGTCGAAAATTCGAATAAACTGTCGTAAATGATATTCGGGCTATCCAAAGAGTTTGGAACGAAGCCCAATGGGTATTGATAGGCCCAATGAGCCGATAAACCCTGATGAAGGGAAATAATACGTGAAAACGGGCTTAATACGGATTAAGGCCCGATTAAAGTATTTAGGTCCATTTAGAGTAAACGGGCTCAATTAAGTGAAATGAACTGTATTAAATGTGTAATACAGTAGGAAACGTGTAATTAATCCAGTGAATGGTTAAATGCAGCTCCAGAGTCATATTGAGAGTTGACCGGACTGCGAGATGGACAGCACAGAGGAAGAGAGGTCACACTACGTGATCCGAGGTAAGGGATCTATGGGAGCTATTAGAGATAGCTGTACGTATTTTCATCGTCGTTTACAGTCAATTAAATTTCGTATAGCGTATAGATATAAAATTTCTGGATAGTACCCAAATATGGAAAAATTATGAAAATACCCTTAGACTCAGGAATTTTAGAAATGCATAAAATGCATGCAATCCATGTTTTCTCTGTGAAAAAGAGATTTTTGTGAAGCTGAAATGATAGACTGGCTCATGATTTGACTGTATGCATTAACTTGCACGTTTTTCAAAAAAAAGTGATTTAATTGATAAGTGATTTGATGGGATATTTCCCTCTCACTTTGTTTGGTACCGTTTTGCATATTGCACTCGGTTTTGAGTACCACAGTGGTGGGAAATAGAGCCAGCTGTCTATTTTGTGTGTGTGAAATCGTGCTGGAGCATGATGAGATCTGTGGATTTATCTAGATCCGCTCCCACTTGATTTTGGTTTTACATCTGTACAGACCGTGCTGGAGCACTGCTCGCATTGGATTCTGTTGTGATTTGTGATTGAGATCGTGCTGGAGCCCTTGTGTTGACTGTGTGTCACACTGACTTGCTCGCACTAGATCTGAGACGACAGGCTATGGTTGATAAATTATTAGGTTGGGGTGGTGAGCTGTTGACTCAGGCACCTACAACTTTGTGGTAATATTACTCTGGTTCACGGAGTACGTCGTACCGTGTAGACAACATGGAGTACACTGTACCGTGCAGCTATGGGTTGTGAGGATTGCGTCTTTGGACTCGGGCATGCTTTGTCATTGCTCTGTTTTGTGATAGTCCTTAGATAGGAGCCGATGGATAGACTAATCCCCTCCTCGGACTCAGAGACACCCTAGCACACCTGATCCGTGATAGGTAGTGGGTCTCGGACTTTGGCCAAATGTTCCCTTGGATTTGTGTTGAAATCCCTGCCTAGTCTCACATGTTTTTATTGGTTTCGGTGATGAAACTAATTTTGATTTGATTTCTGTGATGAAACCGTTTGAAACGAGAATATGATTTTAAAGTGAGTTTCAATACTGAACACAGAAAGATTTTACTCTGAATGAGTTTTGATATTCGGTTTTGGGCATTAAATTGCTATGTGTTTTACTATGATGGTTTTGTGAATGCCATGAGTTTTTCGGCATAAACCATGCATCATGAGCATTGTGGATAGTTTGATTATCTACTTGCTTTATAAATTAAGGAGAGTGTTTTGAAAAGTAAATGCATTTGTTTTACGAGTTGATAAAACATGCATTATGAGCATCGTAGATAGTGTGGTTATCTACCTGCTTTCATATATTTCTTACTGAGCGCGTTATGCTCATCCCATTATTTTTCCCACCTCTACAGAGCATTTCAGTAGAGTGTATAAGCTGCATCCATCCTGCGATCTTTTACACACAGCTATCCAGCAGCATCGAGGTATGCACACATGTACTTTTGTATCTGAATAATAGTGTACAGTGATGTAGTCATGTTATACGGGGGATGTATATGTTAGGCAATGTAAACGAATTTTAAATTTTAAAATGATAATTTTATAAGCTTCCGCAATATTTGTGCCTGGGACGAAAGCATTGCCTGTTATGCATATATATATAATATATGAAACTGAGTGAGGGATATTGACTCACAGCCCAACAATTGAAATGTGGTAAGTTCGCGAAAATTTTGTAGTGATTTTTGTAAATTTGGGTCGCGACAGGAGTGGTATCAGAGCAATGTTGGTCTGATGTGAGTCAGTGTCTGTAGTTAAAAAGTATGCATCCCCATGTCACTGTACATTATTAGATACAATTGTGTGTACCGAGCTGTGGTTAAACTGAGAATTAACTGTGTATGCGGGACGATAGAGATGTCTGATGGACATCGCAGCAGAGGAGAGAATTCGCGTTCTCAGGGCCATAGAGAGTAGGTCCGAGAGACGCTGTGATAGGTTTGAGAAACCTTGTGAATCGTCATGTGATCATATTCCATCAGGTCCAGCTGAGACTATTGATGCTCGTGTTACGAGATTAGAGCGGAGTTGGAACACATTTATGAAGTTGTTCACTGAGGCTAACTTGACTATGGCTAGGTTAGAGAGTAGGCAAGGTCCGGCTGCTCAGATGACTTATACTGAGTCGGCAGTTGCTCCTGAGACACTTGCGCCTACACAGCCTGTACCTATGCCACGTGTTGGTGAGACCCCTGTACCACCTGTAGTTCCACAACAAACTGGAGAGGATACAGGGTTTGATTGCGAGTGTGACCGATTGAGGCAGTTTCAGAAGCTCAAGTCTCCATCGTTCAGTGGGATCAAGAACCCTTTAGTAGCAGAGGATTGGATCAACTGGTTGGAGAAGCTATTTGGCTTTCTTCGATGTTCGACCACTAAAAGAGTGGCCTTTGCTACATTCATGTTAGAAGGCGAAGCAAAGTATTGGTGAAAATTCACCCGGCCTATCATGAAAGTTATGTATATCAGTTTATTGACTGAGAGATATTTTTGGATGCCTTCAGGAGGCAGTACATCCCAGCCACTGCTCAACGGAGATTACAAATGAAATTTCTGGTCTGATCCAGAGGAACAGATCGGTAGACGAGTATGAGTCTCGATTTACATCATTGGGAAGATATGACCCCGATACCGTGAGTGGTGAGATGCGAAAAGTTCGCAAGTTTATGGAAGGATTGAGACCTTCCATCAGAGTCAGATTAACCCTATGTGACATCACGACTTACGAGGAGATCGTGCTTAGAGCTTAGTTGTGTGAGTAAGACTATGAGATGCACGTCCTTGAGTTTGGTAAAGTCGTGAAGGGCAAGAATAGAGATCAGAAGAGATCAACATAGGACTGTAGTGTCCGAGTGGAAAGAGGTCGTTTGTTAGACGATCGAGAGTCGATGAGTCACGAGGTAGGATGATTAAGCCCCCGGTGTATCAGGTCTCGACTCTAGCTAGGGGTATAATGATTGGAGGACCCCTACTGATTACAGAACAATGTAGAGCATGTGGTAGATACCACGGTAGTAGGTCATGCCACGTATTAACTAGAACATGTTGTGGATGTGGCAAGACGGGGCATATGATAAGGGATTGCCCAGAGTTGGCTGAGATAGCCTCACAGAAGGGTAAAGAGTCAGAGAATGATACAGCTAGTACTTCTGCCCCGAAGAGGAGGGCTACAGCTGAAAAGAAGGATGGAAACCTCTGACTGTGAATAGATTACCGGTTGTTGAATAAGGCGATCATTAAGAACAAGTACCTTATTCCACGTATTGATGATCTATTGGATCAACTTCAGGAAGCACAGATCTTTTTCAAGATCGATCTGAGGTCTGGGTACCATCAGTTGAGAATCCAGAGTGGAGATGTACCCAAGACAGTTTTTCATACCCATTAAGTATATTATGAATTCTTTGTTATACCTTTCAAGCTAACGAATGCTCATACAGCTTTTACGGTATTGATGAATGGAGTGTTCAATCCATACTTAGATCGATTTGTCATAGTGTTTATAGATGACATTCTTGCGAATTCGACGTCCAAAGAAGAGCATGAACATCTGAGCATTATGCTACAGACCCTCAGAGAGAGGAAGCTATATACGAAGCTCAGTAAGTGTGATTTCTAGTTGGAGCAGATATCATTCTTGGGTTTGGCTGGATATTACCGCCAATTTGTAGAAATTTCTTGAAATTAGCTACTCCATTGACACGTCTCACTCGAAAGAATGTTGCATTTAAGTGAGACAATGCATGTGAGAATAGTTTTCAGAAACTAAAGTAGTGATTGACCACTACGTCGATTTTCACTATTCTGATCAGCTCAAAAGGTTTCTCTGTATATACAGACACCTTGGAACAAGGACTGGGCTGTGTATTGATGCAGAACGGGAAGATAGTTGCTTATGGATCCAGACAACTTAAGGACAATGCGAAGAACTATCTGACCCATGAATTAGAGTTGGCAGTCGTAGTGTTTGCACTGAAGATATGGTGCCACTATTAGTACGATAAGAAATTTCAGGTATTCACTGATCATAAAAGCCTCAAGCATATGTTTTTAACGGAAAGAATTGAATATGAGGCAAAGATGATGGGTAGAGCTTCTGAAAGACGATGATTGTGAGATACTTTATCATCCGGGTAAAGCGAATGTAGTCGCTGATGCCTTGAGCAGAAAGAGCCTCAGGATGGTATCGTACATGATGGTCAGGGAACATGAACTGTTAGAGCAGTTTACTAGCCTCAGTCTAGATATAGACCCTTCTGACACTGATGCATATTGTGTGATAGCTAGTCTGAGATTTGAAATCGGATTTGATAGACCGGATCAGACAAGCTCAGCGTATTGATCGCTTCTGTGTTGATATGCATAGTCAGAAACAGATGGGTAGAGTGACTGAGTGCACAGTTGTGATGATGGCCTGCTGAGATTCAGAGGTCGAATTTACGTTCCCGATGACCCACAGCTAAAGAGATTGATTTTGACAGAAGCTCATTCATCGAGATATATAGTGCATACTAGGAGTAATAGATGTATCAGAATCTTCGAAAAGCATATTAGTGGTCAGACATGAAGAAAGATGCTGCATAGTTTGTGGCTAAGTGCCTTACATGTCAACAGGTTAAATTAGAGCATCAGAAACATGCAAAATTATTGCAACCTCTACTTATACCGATATGAAAATGAGAGCACATCACCATGGATTTCATCATGAGTTACCGAGGACCCGACGGAACCATGATGCCATTTGGGTAATTGTCAATCGATTGCCGAAGTCAGCTCACTTCTTAGCTGTGAAGGCTACGGATACTCTGAGTGTGTTGGCGAATCTGTGTGTACAGAAAATTGTGAGGCTACATGGTATTCCAGTGAGTATTGTGTCTGACAGGGATTCCCGCTTCACTTTCCACTTTTGGAAACATTTTCAGGAAGCTATGGGAACCCGATTAAGTGTCAGTACAACTTTCCATTCTCAGTCCGATGGTCAGTGAGAGAACCATCCAGACTTTGGAGTATATGTTGAGAGCTTGTGTGTGGATTTCAGAGACTCCTGGGATGACCATTTGCCATTAGCCGAATTCGCCTATAACAATAGCTATCACTCGAGTATTGGGATGGCACCGTATGAGGTGTCATATGGTCTTAGGTGTCGATCTCCAATTGGATGAGAAGAAGTGAGTCACCGAAAGATGTTTGCTCCCGATTTAGTGAAGCAAGCCTTTGAGGATGTCCAATTGATATGTGAGAGATTGAGGACCCCTCAGATCATACAGCAAAGCTACGTTGAGATGAGGCATAAACCTTTGGAATTCACTGTAGGTGAATCAATATTCTTGAAAGTTTCTCCCTCGAAAGGGATAATGAGATACTGAAGTGAGTGAGAAATAAGGCCTGTAGGCTAGCCTTGACACCTGAGCTAGCAGGCATTCATAACGTCTTCCACACATGGATGCTTCAGAAGTATCATCTAAATCAGACACATGTGATTCAAGATGAGCCATTGAAGCTCGAAGAGGATATATCGTATGTGAGACGTCAATTTGATATTGGATAGGAAAGATAAAGTGTTACAGACCAGAACGATCACTCTGGTTAAGGTTTTTGGGCAGTACCACACTTCAAAGGAAGTTATGTGGGAATTAAAGAGCTTCATGCGAGAGAAATATTCGCAGTTATTCGAGAATTGACTTGGTTCTAATTTGGAGGACCAAATTTCTTAAGGTCGGAGGAATGTAAGACCCGAAAATTCGGTGTCATTTTTAAGAAAATTGTTATTTGTAAACTTGGATTTTATGTAATCTTGATCAAAAATCGAAGAAATAATTAAATTTCAGGTCCAATTGATCAAGATATAAATTATCAGAATTTATCAAAATTTTTACCTCGAAAAACGAGCTCAAAAATAGTGGAAAAATATACCGAAAAGGTAAAATCGGACTGATAAATTCATTTGCGGATTAAATGAATTTAATAGGAATTTTTGGGATATTTTTAAGATATTTTAGATATTTTTGGGATATTTTTGGGATAATTTTGGGATTTTTATTATTATTTTATAATAAAATAATAATAAAAATATATTATAAGAAAAAAATCTGTAAAAAAAAAAAAACAGAAAATTGGAAATTTGGGGAATCGGGGAGAGAGAAACAGAGGCAAACCGACGGTGAGGAAGAAGGAGTCACCGGCGAGCATCCGGCGACCCCACGCCCAGGCCAGCGGCCGGAAAAGAGAGAGGAGGTCAGCCCGATCCTTCTGCCACCGGTCACGCCCTCCACCGACGCCGGACGCCGGCGAATCGAAGAGGGGAAGGCCGCGGGGAAGAGAAGGGAATCCGGCGGCCACCGGCGGTGCTTGGCTCCGATCAAGCCCAAACGAGAGATCCCCAGGCCGAGGCGCGTCGAACGGCGGCGGAATCGCTTCGGGAACCGGCCGAAAACCACCGGCGACGGTAAGGTTTCCACTGAACCGGTTCGGACCGGTTCAGTGTGAAAAGGGACTGAACCGGTCCGAACCGGTTCAGGAGGATAGAGAAAGAAGAGAGAGAAAAAAAAATTTATCGGACTTCGGGTAAGTCGATACGAGGTCAAAAGTGACCGATTTAATTTTCGATAAATTTATTTAAATTATATTTAATCGAAAATTGGTCCGAAAATGAAAAATACGAAATTGTGCAGTTCGACGATTTAATTTCGAACGGAAGCCAGATCGAACTCCGATTCACGCACCATCGCACAATATCGGGTAAGTAAAGCTCATTTACGACAATTTATGTGATTAACGCGTATTTAAGATTTAATTTACGCATTTCGGATTAAATTTCGGATTTAGTGAATTATAGTCGAAAATTCGAATAAACTGTCGTAAATGATATTCGGGCTATCCAAAGAGTTTGGAACGAAGCCCAATGGGTATTGATAGGCCCAATGAGCCGATAAACCCTGATGAAGGGAAATAATACGTGAAAACGGGCTTAATACGGATTAAGGCCCGATTAAAGTATTTAGGTCCATTTAGAGTAAACGGGCTCAATTAAGTGAAATGAACTGTATTAAATGTGTAATACAGTAGGAAACGTGTAATTAATCCAGTGAATGGTTAAATGCAGCTCCAGAGTCATATTGAGAGTTGACCGGACTGCGAGATTTGGACAGCACAGAGAAAGAGAGGTCACACTACGTGATCCGAGGTAAGGGATCTATGGGAGCTATTAGAGATAGCTGTACGTATTTTCATCGTCGTTTACAGTCAATTAAATTTCGCATACCGTATAGATATGAAATTTCTGGATAGTACCCAAATATGGGAAAATTATGAAAATACCCTTAGACTCAGGAATTTTAGAAATGCATAAAGTGCATGCAATCCATGTTTTCTCTGTGAAAAAGAGATTTTTGTGAAGCTGAAATGATAGACTGGCTCATGATTTGACTGTATGCATTAACTTGCACGTTTTTCAAAAAAAAGTGATTTAATTGATAAGTGATTTGATGGGATATTTCCCTCTCACTTTGTTTGGTACCGTTTTGCATATTGCACTCGGTTTTGAGTACTACAGTGGTGGGAAATAGAGCCAGCTGTCTATTTTGTGTGTGTGAAATCGTGCTGGAGCATGATGAGATCTGTGGATTTATCCAGATCCGCTCCCACTTGATTTTGGTTTTACATCTGTACAGACCGTGCTGGAGCACTGCTCGCATTGGATTCTGTTGTGATTTGTGATTGAGATCGTGCTGGAGCCCTTGTGTTGACTGTGTGTCACACTGACTTGCTCGCACTAGATCTGAGACGACAGGCTATGGTTGATAAATTATTAGGTTGGGGTGGTGAGCTGTTGACTCAGGCACCTACAACTTTGTGGTAATATTACTCTGGTTCACGGAGTACGTCGTACCGTGTAGACAACATGGAGTACACTGTACCGTGCAGCTATGGGTTGTGAGGATTGCGTCTTTGGACTCGGGCATGCTTTGTCATTGCTCTGTTTTGTGATAGTCCTTAGATAGGAGCCGATGGATAGACTAATCCCCTCCTCGGACTCAGAGACACCCTGGCACACCTGATCCGTGATAGCTAGTGGGTCTCGGACTTTGGCCAAATGTTCCCTTGGATTTGTGTTGAAATCCCTGCCTAGTCTCACATGTTTTTATTGGTTTCGGTGATGAAACTAATTTTGATTTGATTTCTGTGATGAAACCGTTTGAAACGAGAATATGATTTTAAAGTGAGTTTCAATACTGAACACAGAAAGATTTTACTCTGAATGAGTTTTGATATTCGGTTTTGGGCATTAAATTGCTATGTGTTTTACTATGATGGTTTTGTGAATGCCATGAGTTTTTCGGCATAAACCATGCATCATGAGCATTGTGGATAGTTTGATTATCTACTTGCTTTATAAATTAAGGAGAGTGTTTTGAAAAGTAAATGCATTTGTTTTACGAGTTGATAAAACATGCATTATGAGCATCGTAGATAGTGTGGTTATCTACCTGCTTTCATATATTTCTTACTGAGCGCGTTATGCTCATCCCATTATTTTTCCCACCTCTACAGAGCATTTCAGTAGAGTGTATAAGCTGCATCCATCCTGCGATCTTTTACACACAGCTATCCAGCAGCATCGAGGTATGCACACATGTACTTTTGTATCTGAATAATAGTGTACAGTGATGTAGTCATGTTATACGGGGGATGTATATGTTAGGCAATGTAAACGAATTTTAAATTTTAAAATGATAATTTTATAAGCTTCCGCAATATTTGTGCCTGGGACGAAAGCATTGCCTGTTATGCATATATATATAATATATGAAACTGAGTGAGGGATATTGACTCACAGCCCAACAATTGAAATGTGGTAAGTTCGCGAAAATTTTGTAGTGATTTTTGTAAATTTGGGTCGCGACAATAGTTAATTTTAGTTTATACATGTTAAGATTTATTCTTTAGTTTATTATTTTATGAGTTATATTTAGGATTAATTTAGATTAAATTTAATTACATGCATTTTTATTTAAAGTTTGTTTAAGTTCTAGTTTAATTAATTTTATTGTTTTATTTTCATTTTTGCATTTTATTTTAACAGCGTTAATTAGTTTTAACTGTTTTAATTATTTTTGTAGGTTTTTAATTTTAATTGCGTGGAGCACTGTAAGTAATTTTGCTCGATTTTATTTCCTTTATTTTATAGTTTTATTATTTTATTGCTTTCAGTATTTTTAATTCTAGCTATGTAGATCACCCACCTTAATTTCATAATTTGCTAGAATATACTTAGGGTAAAAATAACCGGTAGTTAATTAGGCTAGTCAACTTCTCTATGGGACGATAATTCTGAGACTCAAATCCCATTATTATTTGGAGGACCCGTGCACTTGCGGAACATACCCTTAGGGCGTATCAGTAGCCCAATCAAAATGTGTATAATTCGGGTCGTTACATTTTATACATAAGACATTGTATATTGAAATTATCATATTATCCTTAGTATTATTTACTGGCAAAACAATTGCTTTGGTCACCTGTACGACAACCATTGTTGGGGGAAGTGTTGATGGTTTAGGTGTTGCCTATGGTGAATGGTTAGGATGTACGCAGGTAATTCTTGGGTTGGTTACCTTGCTTTACCGTACTTGATTTTGATCAAGTAAGAGTAGGTATCTAAAAATTTGGTTCGAATAGATTTCACATGGTAATTTTATTATTTATTACGAGTTCAAATAGTGTTTAGATAATAACTCTATAGTATTTTATTATCCGAATCTAATTATAAATAATAATTTTTAAACATTATTACATGCATTTTTATTTATAAATTATTTATTATTAATATAACACTTAATTAAATTAATTTATTGAGTATTTTAATAGGATTTTTAAAATTAATTTATTTTTGAGTCAATTTAAATTTATTGATTTAATTTTTTAATAATGTGCATTAAAATTAATTTTAAATTTAATTTTGAAATTTAAATTTTGATTTAATAAACGAGTATTTAATAGATTCGAGTAATTAACAAGTTTTTATATTATATGGATACGGTATAAGTAATAAAATTTAAAATATTCGGAATTGATCAATTTTAAATATTATAAATTATAACCAAATTTTGGTATCCAAAATTAATGGGTACCCTACCCATTACCATCCTTAATAATAAGGCTCTAGGCAGTCGAGTATTGGGAATGCTTGGCTGATTTTGGCTGGGATCTTTGGGCAATGGATGAACCAGGTTGGATTTATTTTCCCTGCCCCTCCCCCTTTCAAGAAACTCTCCATGTATTTGAACTATAGGTTGAACCTGAACAAATTTTTAGGGATTTTCATTAAGTCAAAGATCGGATCTTCATTTGGCAGATCAGATTCTCTCCTTTTATTCCTTGATTTGCTTTGCTTTGATTCTAATTTTTCTCCAAAAATCTAATCTAAATTTTAAAACCCAAATTTCAATTTTACCTTTTTTTAATTTTTTTTTTACTTTTTTTTTTCTATTTTTTGTATTTTTTTCTCTTTTTAGAAATAAATAATAAAATAGAAAAATAAAATTAAAAAAGTTATTAAACAAAAGAACTTGGGCCTAAACATGGAGTCTTAAGGTTCATATTTATAAGGTCCAAAATCGAACGTGGAGTCTTAAGTTCTAGTTAATCAAATTTCAAGACTTCTAGTCCAAGTTTAGAAATCAAAAGCAGTTTAAAAGCCTCGGAACAAATTGTGAAAGGGTTGATAAAATAGAGTGTCTACAATCTAGCTAAGTGCATTTTTGAATCAATGGAGTCGACTAAAATCAAGGTTTTTGTCTTCTAAGAGAAATGCTAACCTCATTAACTTTGAATGGATACATTAAAGTTAGCTCCTTTATCTTAGCTCTTAATGATTTTACACTTTAATCTCAACTATTTATTAGAATATTATAGTTTAGTCCTATTATTATTGTGTTATATGTAAGAGTGTTATTTTTTTCCTTTGTTATTTTAGCAACTCTCACGTGGTCATGAATGCTAGGTGAACAAATGATTATATACACAAATAATGAATATAATAGAAAATGAATGTAACAAAAATTTAAATGTCACGATTAATGTATAGATATACGAAAAAACATAAAATAAGAAATAAAGATATTTGCAAAAGAGTTGAAGTGGTACTTATTGAAAATAAGACAGTAAAAAAGCATTAATGTTGGTTTATACACATACAACGTAGATTTATAAATGCCCTAATTAGAAAAGTTAAGATTATGAATGATATAAAAGGGTCAAGGCTATAAGAAAACTGACAAAGATTTAGAAGAGAGCTATATGAAAGGATATGGCGAACGAGTGTTGAAAGAACATGTTGTCTTAAATATGAATAAGTAAAAGAGGAGAATTCATGTTGATAACTTAGCATGAGTTTATATATCGATTATATAATCTACCTCAATATTAGGATAAAGGTTCTAATGCTGATAATGATGATGATGATAATGACGACGACGACGATGATGATGATTTAGCAACTCTCAGAATGGAGTGTGGGTTTTTATATTAGTGTAAAATAAAAAAGTTTGTATTTGATACGCTAACAGTATATAGTCTTTATACACTATCAATGAATTATAAAGTGTCATTTCATGTGACGGCCAACCCCTGCCCGGCCAACCCATGCCAACGGCCATGGAAACCAAGCCCAGGTCCACTGACCCGCAAGGCCCATCGACAACGTTGGTGGTCTAACAACGGGTGTTCCAACAACGCCAACAACATCCACGTATTGTCCGCTTTAGGCCGAGGCCCGCACGGCTTTGTTTCATTCAGGGAAATTCCCCTCAGAACGCGTCCTCAGTGGTTCGAACTTGGGTAAACACCCTTGTTCTTGCCACTGATGATGCCATTGAGCCAGTTGACTCATTGGCATCATCAGTGGTAAGAACAAGGGTGTTTACCCAAGTTCGAACCACTGAGGACGCGTTCTGAGGGGAATTTCCCTGAATGAAACAAAGCCGTGCGGGCCTCGGCCCAAAGCGGACAATACGTGGATGTTGTTGGCGTTGTTGGACCACCCGTTGTTAGACCACCAACGTTGTCGATGGGCCTTGCGGGTCAGTGGACCTGGGCTTGGTTGCCATGGCCGTTGGCAGGGGTTGGCCGGGCAGGGGTTGGCCGTCACAATAAAAACGCGCGTTTTTATTGTGACGGCCAACCCCTACCCGGCCAACCCCTGCCAACGGCCATGGCAACCAAGCCCAGGTCCACTGACCCGCAAGGCCCATCGACAACGTTGGTGGTCTAACAACGGGTGGTCCAACAACGCCAACAACATCCACGTATTGTCCGCTTTGGGCCGAGGCCCGCACGGTTTTGTTTCATTCAGAGAAATTCCCCTCAGAACGCGTCCTCAGTGGTTCGAACTTGGATAAACACCCTTGTTCTTACCACTGATGATGCCAATGAGCCAACTGGCTCAATGGCATCATCAGTGGTAAGAACAAGGGTGTTTACCCAAGTTCGAACCACTGAGGACGCGTTCTGAGGGGAATTTCTCTGAATGAAACAAAGCCGTGCGGGCCTCGGCCCAAAGCGGACAATACGTGGATGTTGTTGGCGTTGTTTGACCACCCGTTGTTAGACCACCAACGTTGTCGATGGGCCTTGCGGGTCAGTGGACCTGGGCTTGGTTGCCATGGCCGTTGGCAGGGGTTGGCCGGGCAGGGGTTGGCCGTCACATTTCATTAATGACTAAAATTTAAAAATACACATATCCTTACAAATAAATTAAAAAAACTTTATTCATATTTATTTTAAAGTTCTACACGGTTAACTGATAGTGATAGCATTTATATATTATCAATGCATCAAATATAAACTCTATATTGATTTTAGAATACATACCGTATTAAAATTTAAATATAATACGTTTCATTTGCATTAATTCGAAATGATTTAGAAAAAGAAAGAGCTAAGAGAAATTATTAAACATGCAACTTGACTAAAGGTTGGTCGCAGTTTGGGACAAAGATTCGAAAAAATTGTTTGTTTTGATTTAATGATCTCACAGTGTTTTTTTTTTTAAATAAGTACCTTACAACTATTTGTCTCTACTTTTATATTATTATAGAATCTTACAATATCCTGATGTGGGATTGAGGTATTACAAACTCGACTCTTTTAAAGTTTGATGTTCTTATTAAATTCAATACAAAACAAAACAGAACATATCATGCATTGAGATTCTAGAAGTGGCTTTACTTATTTAGCACTTAGCTCTTGCAGAATTCTAAAGGCAGCTCCCAATGTATAGCATTCAATTCCTAAGTTCTTATTAGCGATTGTTCTGATTTTTTTTGTGGAGATCTGCGTTCAACTTGCGAGGTATTGTTTACTTTGATACAAAAGTTTCATGACTTTGTCTCATAAAAAACTTATATACCTTAACAAAATGTCTTAATATCTTGGTGTAAGAATGAAATTGTGGAATCTATCCTACAAGATAAATATTCGCTAAGTGGCAATTGGCGTCCCAATTGGGATTTTGCGTGGAAAAAGCATGTTACTCACTTCTTTCTTTCTTTTTTTCAAAGGCAAAGCAATTTTGTCAATATGGGAATAGAGTACACAAGTCAAGGTAACTTCTTTTCTACTCTGTTCCACATCTCATGGTAGCCCGTGTACAGGGGAAGCAAGGCTCCACGGTTTCTGATTCTTCATTCATGAGTGGCCATAGAAATTACAACTGTCTTCAATCAGGTTTTTTCCCAGTGAACTTCTCCGGTCTTTTTAAAATTCTGTTGTGCTGAATTCCAAGAGTTTCTTGCCATTGTCCATTGGAATATTAAATGTGTCGTATAGTTGCAAAATACTATGATTTGACCTCTATGTTAGAATCAACTGAGAACCCTTTTCCTTAAGAACAAGCCAACTTTTTTGTTGATATGCCTTCAGAGAACTGGAATATAAGGCCAAGAAGAATAATATTTGATTTCAGAAAGCTTTTTGATATTCCCTTTCCATTGGAGGAGAACAAAAAATTCATTGTTCATTCCAAAATAAGAAAGCTTGGTGACCGGTTTTCACCATTGTACAATGAACGATGAAAGAATGTTATTTTCCCAAAAATAAGTCTAGAAAGTAAGAAAGAGACCAGTGTTCAAGTACGGATAGGATCATTGTCTAGATTTATCCCTAGAAAGAGTGATGGGGATATTTGATACCACAAGATTTATCTGCATAATTCAATTTGCTTTAATCATTGTTGGGTTTCTTGTACAGTTACTGTTAGTCACTAAACATACATTGATAAACAGGCCAAACCATGCTTCCAGTTCTTTTTGTTTGGAACAACACTGCCTGGATGCTCAGTAACAAGCTTAATTCTGTGATGCATTTCACAAGACCAGCAAGCTTTTGTTTCTCTCTCGAAATGTCTTCATTAAACAGTATGGCTCAGTTCTAAAGATATTAACGGATGGGCATAGCAATCAAGTTGATTTGAGTAGAAACCTCGCAGACACGACGAATCATATCTGCATACAGGTGCAAAGATATTTATTCCACCAAAGAAAAAGAAACTGAATCTGGTTCTCCGCCAATTTCCTTGCGGGATCGAATATGTCTGAAATGACGAGGATAAAACTAGCCTAATCACCACTCCAATCACTGTTTCCATTCCATCCTTAAAGCCTTAAATCTTCTTTTTTTGGGGCACACCAATCAACGATTTAACAATCCACAGGCTGAAGCAATGGCAAGAAGAGAGCGATGCAGTGGATGTGGACTGTACCTGTTGGCTCCACCGGAGGCACAAGCCATTCGTTGTGCTGTGTGCCAAGCCATTACCAATACCAACACCAACACCAACCCCCCAGTTACAAGTTATGCTCGGCCTAATGGCCATCGGAGTCATGTCCATGACTCATTAATAGGACCAGGCCGGACCAGGTTCTTTTTTGGTAGTATTTTATTTATTGTTAGTCTTATGCTTTTTCTTGCTCGGTAGGTTATTGACAGTGTCCAGCGGTTTGGTTATGATAGCTATCATGGGTCAGGAACATATGGAATTCCGTATGTGTATGCTCCTCATCAGCGACCTCCGCAGCCACGATCTCCCATATCTCCTGTTTCAGTGCACGGAAGGAAAAGAGCACTTCTTTGCGGGCTGAATTACCATGGCAAGAGTTACAAGCTCAAAGGAAGTATCAATGATGTCAAAGGCATGAGGTACCTTCTTGTGGAGAAACTGGGGTTTCCTAATGACTCCATTCTCATGCTCACAGGTGCTGTACCCTCTTTTACTAGTAATGCATGCGGTGTTATACTAATTAGTTTAGTAGATAATGGCAAATATTTTGATCCGGAAAAGCTCAGACATAGTAGAAGAAAAAAAAAAGTTAACAGTAATAACCATATATAATGAAGCAGGAAGAACTCATGTTCCATAAATTCCATTTTGTTTATGCTAACTATGCTTCAATCCATCTGCAGAAGATGAGACAGATCCTTTCAAGATCCCAACAAAACAGAACATCCGAAAAGCCCTGAGATGGCTGGTCTATGGTTGCCAGTCAGGGGACTCATTAGTGTTCCACTTCTCTGGTCATGGCACAAGGCAAATTGATTATAACCACGACGAGGTCGATGGTTACGACGAAGCCTTGTGCCCTCTTGATCATGAGACCGAAGGGAAAATAATCGATGATGAAATCAATGAAACCATTGTAAGGCCACTGCCTCGAGGAGCCACACTACATGCAATCATTGATGCCTGCTACAGCGGAACTGTTCTTGATCTGTCTTTTGTTTGCAGGATGAACAAGTCAGTTATTTGTTAAATTTCTTCTCCTGAGCCCATTATTCTCTTATAAACTTCCTGCTTCCAGAATATCCGGTTCATCTTTCCTTCTACATTCTAATTTCAATTATGTAGGGAAGGGTTCTATGTATGGGAAGATCAGCGAAACCGCTTCATTTACAAAGGTACAAGTGGAGGACAAGCCTTCTGTTTTAGTGCTTGTGATGATAATCAAACCTCTGCAGATACCACAGTAAGTAACCTTACAGCAGATTTACCCAATGAACTATCTGTCAATGATCTGATCAGTTATAATCAATTTATAGGCTAGGTTGGCAGAGGGAATTCGAATTTGGAACCTCTTTTCGGAGTTTGAATTGTTAACCTTGAAGTTTAAAAATGCTGTTGTTTTCTTGTAGGCTTTCACTGGAACCAATACCAGTACTGGTGCCATGACCTTCAGCTTCATCCAAGCTGTGCAAAACGAACCTGGATTGACGTATGGGCGCTTGCTTAATGCAATGCGAAATGCACTTCGTGATGTTCAAATCGGTTTGCGCCTATCTGGTCCTATTGCAAATCTCATGAACAAAGTTTGGTTTGGAGCAACGACACAGGTATTTCTATACCTAATGACAGCTGAACAAATATCATTGAAATGTTGATGAGTTTTGTTTGAAGATAAGAATTCTTGATTTGCAGAAGCCACAGCTGTCTTCATCAGAGAAATTTGACATCTACTCAAAGCAGTTTGTGCTGTAGTAATTCCTGTTCTTAAAAAAATTGCCTGCAAAAATTGGCCTTGCAATCAGTAAATAACTTATTTTATAGAATAGCATCAAGTATGTTTATGAACTTTTCTTAGATAATGATGGTATGCTTACTTACCTTGTATAAAAAAACCTCTTGCAATAGATCTCATGACTGCAAGGGACTTGCCAAGATTTTTCCGATTTCTCCCTTATGAATATATTCAGATCGGCAGTGGCCGCTACCGTTATGCGTGAAATAACGGGTGTCACACCCGCAATGACCTAATTGATCCGTTATTACCGTTATCGAGGACCGTTATTACCGTTATCGACTGTTATTATCGCTATCGAGGGTCGTTATTACCGCAATCGACCGTTATTGTCGTTATCCTCCGTTAAAAAAGTTATGCGATATTAAAAAAAAATTCACGACTGCGATGACCGTTATGACCGTTATGACCGTAATAATCTCCGTTATATCCGAAACCGCAATAAACGCAACGTAACCGAAAACGTGACCGCAATAAATCCCTGATACAGATCATGAATAAAAGAATAGACTTATAACCTAAAGAATTATACCATTTAACAGGTTCATATATATAAATAAATATATATATATATATATATATATATATCTTTTATATACAATTTAACTTGTTACATGAAAATACAGTCGATCCCAAACTCGAATAAAGAAGAACGGTGGCAGTTTGAACAACCAGCTATAAAAACTAATCTAATTTCATGAAATATAACCTATCCCATTCTACTAAGATATAGGTTTTGACGATAACAACTTATTAGTATCCTGCTGATGAGGAGACTTATTCTTGTATTGCACAAGATATTGTAGTTTTCATCTTCAATGGAAGAACAAGAGCTTGCGAGAAGTGGTACACCAGCGAACATGTGAGGCCTGGAGTTTGGGCCAGTCGGAGGATGGGCAATATGTGAAGTGGTGAAGCCACAGGGAGAGTACTTGTTCTTGCTCCTCGTGTTCTAGCATTTCTATGATCTCTTCCAATACCTTCTCTAGCTCAGCTCTTTCACTTAAGCTGAGTATTGGCACATCAGCTCCATTGCTAGCTCTGCACAGCAATGGCAACCATGAGGTTAGCATTTTCATCTTTGTTTGCCTGTGGCTCTCTTTGTTGCCTTCTGCAGCCTCTTCCACTTCCAGTCCCATATCCTTGGCTCGTTTGAATAACAATGCTTCATACTTGAATAATTGAGGCAAAAAGTAAGGAACAACAATCTTACATTTTCAAGAACTAGAATACATTCAGGTAAATCCAAAAGACTGTTTGATACTTGAACATGTTTCTGCTGAAGAAATAACTGTGCCAATTACAAATTTCAACTAGAACCTCCCAAATTCATTGATCAAATTAATTAAAAACTTTCTTTTGAGTCCTGTTGAAAGAATAAAATAGGACCTGCCAATGCATGGATCATCATCTTTACCATAACGAATTAACAAATATATACAATTAGCATCAGTTGCAAATATTTTGAAACAGTGTGAATTGTAAGAAACTGTCCACTAAATTTGACAGCTTATAAGACTACTTATTCAGCATTTCCACTTAAACTAGAAAAGATTTGGTTATAAAGGAAAATACTAACCCAAGTTCTAATAACCACTCTGTTAGACCTCCTCATATGCAACCTCTTAGCAGTTCGACCAATGATAGGGCTTGTGAGATTACAACCAAAGACCTCAAATTAGATATTTCCTTCATAATGGTTTTACAATTACAAAAATTGAATGTTAGCAGTACATAAATTTTATAGTACTAATTTTTAGTTGTCTTAGGTTATAAATGTCAAGTATGGGATGTAGTGCATCATCTCCACCTGGAGCTAAATATTATATAAACACAATATTCAAACCTAAACAAATAAGAATATTATAACCTAATCGAACTGTGTTAAGAATGAAACATGCTGTTCTATAGTAATCTAATTCTAACTTCAAAGGAATAAGAATGGTCTAGAAAAAGCAATCAAGTTAAGGCCAAAAGTCAGAGTCATTCATAATTCATGAGGTGAAAATTGTAGGGAAAAGACAACACGAGTAGCAACAGACGAGAAAATGTGGACCTTTGGAAATCAAAAAGGATGGTGGGAGAAACAGCTAATATCACCGTAATAAGGATATGAATTTGGCATAAAATAACCATCGAAAAATATTCTTCAAGCTTCAGCCTGTCAACCAACGGAATAGGTGGAGGAACTAAAGGCCTGGGCTTTTTACTAGTCTTTTACCTCCTTTGAGGTAACCATTTTCATAACCATAATGATATCAGCACGCGAAAATTCAGCAACAAAAATCTTCCGGGCTCCGGTTCATGCAGAATCAGACAATCACTACGAAAACTTAAAAGCTGAATTTCACGAATTAAACTTTAATTAATTTATTGTTTGGTGCTAAACATTTTCTTAATTGATATTCTTATTCAAATCTACATCAAAATTTGAATGAGTAAATTGATAACTAAAATGTTTGTTTCTCGTATTAAGGATCTAATTCAATAGATGCGGAGATTGTATTTTATTTCAAAGAGATTGTATTTTTTTGCTGAGTACAAGAGGGATTTCTCGGCATAAATAAAAGTAGAAGCTACCGTATTTCGGAGGAACCAAGCGGCTCTGGTGGTTGGCGAGTTCTCCAAAATGCCCATGTTTTTGTTTTCTTTTGATCTTCTGGGCCTGTTTAACGGTTTGTGGTGAAAATGAATTTGGCAATTCGTTCGCATAATTCGCTTTTTGCATCATAATAAAACGTGTCATTACCGTGTAAAATTAGAAATGATAGCAGAATGAGTATTCGTAAATTAATCTTACCGTATAAAAACGTATTATTCGATTTTCGTATAATATACAAAATATTAATTAACCATTCAAACTCCCAATATATTTATTTATTAAATTAAAATTTAACTTTATAATTAATTTGAATGCATATTATTAAAAAACTAAATTAATAAATTTATTCATAATAATAAATTAATGTTAAAAATTATAATTAAAATACTTAATATATTAATTTAATTAAGTATTATATTAATAATAAATAATTTATAAATAAAAATTTATATATAATATTTAAAAATTATAATTCAATAATCGGGTCCGAATAGTAAGATACCTTAATATTAGCATTCGAATCCTATCCGAACCTATGACGGTAATAAAATTACTATCCAAACCCTACTCGAACTCGATTATTAGGTATCTTAATTTTACTTGATTAAGTTCAGTAATGCAGGGTACTCATTTATATTATTGTATAAAATACAAAAATCTTGTGTCAAAATTTATGTTAATATGTAAAATACTAAATATTTTATAAATTTTACTTATTCATGTACAAATTTTACTAAATTTTAACCTACATCATTTTCATATTTTTTATTCATATTATTTTTGTATCATGTTATTGTCTACAATTGTCACATCTACTTGAAAATTTTTATTAGGATGATAGATGGGAGATATGTGCAAAATTTTAGAAATGATAAAAAGGACCGTTACAAAATTGAATTTATTTTTCATTTAATTTGAAATGATTTATTGAAAAATAAATTTAAGGACTTTCAAAAACTCATACTTAAAAAATATTGAATTTTGAAATAAATATAACTCGAAACAATTCAATAAAAAAATTGATAATAATATATTATGAATCTGTCATAACATGAATTTGTAAAATTTGTTCTCAAAATCGATCCAACTCAAAATCCCAAAAAATAGAATTTATCATTTGAGAAATTTTTAATTAAAATTATACGATTTTATTTATAAATAAAATAAATAAATGATCATTTTTAAATGAAAATTTTTTAATTTTTAAAAAGAAAATTATTATAATACAACTCTATGAATACTGCAATATAAAATAAATTAATTTATGTTGAATTTTTAAATTGGATTATTATAAAATGAAATTAATTTAAAATACATTAAATATGATTATTATTTTTTAATATTATCCTCATTATATTTACAATAAATCACAATAAAATTAACAAATAATATTGTTAACTTGACATTTGATTTTATTATAAAAAATAAATATTATTATAATTTTTTTATATTTAAATATAAATTTTAGTATAAATAATAAGTTAAATATAAAAAATGATATCATAGTTCCAACGTATAATTGAACTTGTTAATCGTAAGTATATTATTGGCAAAATTATTTTTAGATCATATATTTTTTTTGATAATTGGGACTAAGAGATAGAATTTTTTAGACTCAAATCCAAATATTAGAATATACAACATCTCTTCTTTGATCACTCTGTCAAAAAATTATTGGCAAATCATAATTTTTTTAGTGTTACAAACATATACAACATGTTTAACATTTAAAAGACTGGAAAATTGAAAAAAAAAAAAACCCAACTAAACTAACTTCTGCGATAACAATTATGATTTGATTTAGTGGTTGTTAGGTTGTAATTGAGCCGAGTTAAGAAAATATTTGCTTGGCTAGAATTGAAAACTCAAAGCTCGGCTCAAGCTCAATCAAGATTGATTTTTGAAGTTCAAGCTCAACTTGACAGAATACTCGAGTTGCCTGATCTCGACTTGATAAGTTTAACTTGACTCGATAGTTTCGATTTATTAATTTTCAACCAAATATCATTTGGTTAAAATAGTAAGTTAATAATAAAATATTAAAAAATTTATATTTAAAAAAGCTCGAATTTGCTTGTAAGCCTCTTGAGTTGAGTATGAAAATACTCAAACTTGACTCAATTCGCTCTTTAAATATCTAGAGCTCAGTTAGAGATAAACGAGTCAAACTCGAGTAATTATCGAGTCGAGTTCGATAAGTAACTCAAGAGTAACTAGACCCGTTTACACTCCTAGTGGTTGTTACTTTACTTAAAAGAGATTAGATTTAATGTTCGAAATCCTATTTTCACTTTGTACCTCTTTTTGAAAAAAAAAAAAACTAATTCCCTGTGATAAAAAATGCAATATATCAATATTGGCCTAACTTATCCTTAAATAAACTTTTTAATCATTCTATCACTGTAAAATTATAATCCTCCTCTAATATAAGAATTTGATTGACATAATCAAAGTCAATCTTTTTAAATGATGAGCTCTTCTCTTCAAAATGATAATAACTCTAGATCAACAATTAAGGTTTAATTTAATGGTTGTTATTTCTATTTAAGAAAGATTATATCCAAATTTCAATTCTTCTTTTCCTTTCTGCCTTTGTATTTTTTATTAAAAAATAATAATAAAACTGTTAGGATTTTTCAAGTAAATACATATTCCAAATCGATAAGAGATCAACACGGAATTAAATTACACACACAAGAGACAGGATTGAACGTGGCTCGGCCCAAGTGCCTACATCCACGGACATGAGAGAAAAATCCACTATAAACCATCAACATTACAAAGAGTACAAAAGCACCCCAAAACACTAAGCCAAGCTCCAAAACAAACCCAATTTCACTACTCCATATTATTGACTTGGTGTTTTCTCTCAATCTTTCTGAAGTCCTTATAAATTCCTCTTTCCGTAGAGATCACATAACGATTACATTTCTTTGTATCTCTCTAATTCCAAAAATCACTCTATATTTATAGAGCCTAATTACTTGGTCACCAAGTTACTCATTAAGTATTTTTAATGATATATTTATTACAAAAAATATACTCATTAATACAGAATTTGACTCAATATCTAACAGATCTCTACCTTGACTTAAATTTCTCCAAAATATTGGCTCAACCTGTAAGTGGTACTTTGTTAAAGCAAATATTCTCTTTCATATCCTCCATTTCATGAACTCAATTTGCAATAGCAAATCCCCTTAGTCGAATATCGTTTTTGCATATACTTCAAGATAATTCTCGAACCATAGTTCTAATACCACTTGTTGAGATTTTCCGAGCAGATATTCCAAAAATTTTGGAATATTGTTGGTAATGATGTATCTAGA